>JAHLJT010005437.1:60524536-60628819 GCA_031308135.1 Acheta domesticus | reverse complement strand
TTTCATGGTGAAGTATGGAAGTAGTATTTCGTTACGAAACAAGACAATGCAGGTTTGCGAGGGGCACGTGACGACTCTCGCTCCTCGGATGGAACCAAATGAAATTAGGAAACCGCCGTGTGGCGATTTGATTTCTTTTGCAGACGAGCCGAGCGAACATCAATATGTGGGAAAGGAAGTAGACATAGATGCAGGACATCGGGACACGGGTTATTTGGATCTGCTAGGGGCGTTGACAGAGAGCGAAATAGGCGAGATGAACGCGAGTGAGATGTGTGCGGGCGGGACAGCGGAGAAACGCGCTTGTACGCCCGAAGAGGAAACTCACGTTTTTCGAGCTAGTAAGACGAACGCGGGCGGGACAGCGGAGAAACGCGCTTGTACGCCCGAAGGGGAAACTCACGTTTTTCGAGCTAGTAAGTTGAACGCGGGCGGGACAGCGGAGATACGCGCTTGTACGCCCGAAGGGGAAACTCACGTTTTTCGAGCTAGTAAGACGAACGCGGGCGGGACAGCAGAGAAACGCGCTTGTACGCCCGAAGGGGAAACTCACGTTTTTCGAGCTAGTAAGTTGAACGCGGGCGGGACAGCGGAGACACGCGCTTGTACGCCCGAAGAGAAAACTCACGTTTTTTCGAGCTAGTAAGACGAACGCGGGCGGGACAGCGGAGAAACGCGCTTGTACGCCCGAAGGGGAAACTCACGTTTTTCGAGCTAGTAAGTTGAACGCGGGCGGGACAGCGGAGATACGCGCTTGTACGCCCGAAGGGGAAACTCACGTTTTTCGAACTAGTAAGTTGAACGCGGGCGGGACAGCGGAGACACGCGCTTGTACGCCCGAAGGGGAATCTCATGTGTTTCAGGTTAGAAGAATGAATGTGGGCGGGACAGAGGGTAAATGTGCCTGTACGCTTAATGAGGAGGTTTCCAATATTTTTATAAATTTAGTAGAGGTGTCTAATGCAGTTGACGATTCCCCCGTAGTGGCCCCTTGTAGAACAGTTAAGACCAATTATACAAAAACTGATCCTCGCGTTGCGCTGCTTACCAATTCCAAAATTCCGGGATTCAAAGAGAAAGAAATTGATATATTAGAACGTGTTGACGAATCCAGTATTTTGCATAGTGTAACTTCTGATTCAAAAGAAGGATTTGCTTCAATTGTGCTTTATGCAGCGGCATCTCAGTCCAGTGTCTCAGATCCTAGTTGGTACCCAAACCTTCCTACTACTTTCCAAAGTGGCGAATTGGCGCGATTGTCGTCGCTGCTGGAGCCGGAGGCCGGCGTTGCGGCGGAGGAGCAGCGAGGCATGACTGAGTGGCTGGCCCAACATACTGTGAGGCCAGCGCTCATCACGAGCCTCCTGGCCTACTCGCCTCCGCAGAATTTGCAGCCGGTGGGCACTGAATTGGATCCTGTCCACTTGCTGGTGTGTGGAAGGCGCGAGAAAGCGCCGCGGTGGCGCCCTGACCGCGCCGTGGACACTTCTCGGTTCGAGCGCAAATGCCTACGTGACCTGCGGCCTTTGGTGACGGGCGACGCGAACGTGCTGGCGGGCGAGATGCTGGCCGCAACATGCGAGATGAACTTTCCGTTGCTGGTGCCGGGCACTCCTGGGTTCGAGCGCAGGCCCTGCCTGTGGGGCACGCAGTCACTAGTGTCGGGCAACACGAACGCGCCTGCAGATGAGATGGCCGACGCGTGCGAGATGAACCTGCCTTCATACGCCCTTTGCACGGCGTATGCGCACTGTCTGCGTCCGCAGCCGGAGGCGCGCGTGTACGACTGGCGGATGATGGCTGACCGACCGCCAAACACCGCCGAAGCCGCAAACGACAACGCAATGGACAGAACCACCCGCAGGTTAACAGAACCTTCGCCTAATCCATACGGCTTTACCAAGGCAATAATCGAGGACCTGGCGCTAAGAGAAAGTAAAGGCCTCCTTGTGCAAGTGTTGAAGCCGTATATGGTTATTAGTTTTGTGTTGCGAACGAACAAGAAAATATTTTAGTGCTGAAAACTTAAGTGCAACAGTGATTATGTATGAAAAGTGACAGTGAATTATAAGTACAAGAAGATAGTGGCGCAAAATGTGAATAAAATAGTAGGTAAAGCCAAAAAAAAACTAATAGACTCATGAACTGATGCAAAATCTGCAAAAAAGCCAAAGAATATTGTTTTATGTCATGTGTAGATTCGTTTCTTTTATTCAGTCAAGTGATATGCCTCTTTAAGTGTCTGTTTCATCTTCTATCTCTTGATGCTACATATTTTTGTCCTTCTTTAAGTGCTTGTTGTACACATCTGTGAACTATGCCTTCTTGTCAAGTGTTTTTTAATGTGCCATGCCTTTTCATTATTGTGTGTTTTATGTCTTGTGTGGTACCGTTTTGATCATGATTTGTTATCTCGGTGTTTAAGAGCCTAACATATGCCACATTTGTTCATGTGTATTACATGTAATTTTTATTGAATAGTACAGTACTCAGTCGGGTCTCCGAAATCCCCCCCCCCCGCGGCAGTTTACGGGCGGGGTGATGTGGTGAAGCGACGCTGCCGTGGACGCTTCCGCTTTCACTTCGCCCGGGTCGAGCCGGCATGGCTACCAGATGTGCGGGCTGACCGCCCGTCCCCCGCCTCCCTGTGAGTGACCCAACCGAGGGCAATGCCACCCCCGCTGCCGCAGGGATGGACTGACCCGGCAGTATATAAAGGCGGCGTACGGCCGCCGAGATGTCGCTTGTTTACCGCTCTTCGTGAGCATGGTACTGATCGCCGGCGTCCCGACTCCACGGTTGCCTTCGGGTTGACCAAGTCGGGAATCGACGCCAGGCTGAGCCAAGCGACCCACCGCCAGCCTATCTGCCTTTGTTACCGCCATTGCCGCCGCCGCCGCCGCTGCCTACCACCTCTCCCCCACCCTCATGGCAACGACCGACTGAGTGCTGGACTGCGTAGCCTCTGTTAGGATGTAACATTGTACGTGAAACCAGGGCTTACAATAAACCGCTGTTAATAGTCAACCAAGAGTTCGTCTTTCACCCGCCACATACTCCCTCCCATCCATGTCATCACGACAACACAACGGTTAAACGATTCCATTTTCCGTGAACTATACGGCTCCAATGCCGTCACAGTGATAATAATGGTAATTTTTTATTCAAAAATTTTGTCAGGAGTGGGATTCGAACCCACGCCCTCAGCGAGGACCAGAATTCTCTCTACCTGATTATTCAGGCAAGGCTTTCCTTGAGTCTGGCGCCTTAGACCGCTCGGCCATCCTGACACCCTTGCGTCTTCATCTGGCCACCGTATTGCATTTGCGAGGTATAAGACAGAGAGTTGCGTTACACAACGGTTAAACGATTCCATTTTCCGTGAACTATACGACTCCAATGGCGTCACAGTGATAATAATGGTAATTTTTTATTCAAAAATTTTGTCAGGAGTGGGATTCGAACCCACGCCCTCAGCGAGGACCAGAATTCTCTCTACCTGATTATTCAGGCAAGGCTTTCCTTGAGTCTGGCGCCTTAGACCGCTCGGCCATCCTGACACCCTGGCGTCTTCATCTGGCCACCGTATTGCATTTGCGAGGTATAAGACAGAGAGTTGCGTTACACAACGGTTAAACGATTCCATTTTCCGTGAACTATACGGCTCCAATGCCGTCATAGTGATAAAAATGGTAATTTTTTGTTCAAAAATTTTGTCAGGAGTGGGATTCGAACCCACGCCCTCAGAGAGGACCAGAATTCTCTCTACCTGATTATTCAGGCAAGGCTTTCCTTGAGTCTGGCGCCTTAGACCGCTCGGCCATCCTGACAACCTGGCGTCTTCATCTGGCCACCGCATTGCATTTGCGAGGTATAAGACAGAGAGTTGCGTTACACAACGGTTAAACGATTCCATTTTCCGTGAACTATACGGCTCCAATGCCGTCATAGTGATAATAATGATAATTTTTTGTTCAAAAATTTTGTCAGGAGTGGGATTCGAACCCACGCCCTCAGAGAGGACCAGAATTCTCTCTACCTGATTATTCAGGCAAGGCTTTCCTTGAGTCTGGCACCTTAGACCGCTCGGCCATCCTCACACCCTCGCGTCTTCATCTGGCCACCGTATTGCATTTGCGAGGTATAAGACAGAGAGTTGCGTTACACAACGGTTAAACGATTCCATTTTCCGTGAACTATACGGCTCCAATGCCGTCACAGTGATAATAATGGTAATTTTTTATTCAAAAATTTTGTCAGGAGTGGGATTCGAACCCACGCCCTCAGCGAGGACCAGAATTCTCTCTACCTGATTATTCAGGCAAGGCTTTCCTTGAGTCTGGCGCCTTAGACCGCTCGGCCATCCTGACACCCTGGCGTCTTCATCTGGCCACCGTATTGCATTTGCGAGGTATAAGACAGAGAGTTGCGTTACACAAAGGTTAAACGATTCCATTTTCCGTGAACTGTACGGCTCCAATGCCGTCACAGTGATAATAATGGTAATTTTTTATTCAAAAATTTTGTCAGGAGTGGGATTCGAACCCACGCCCTCAGCGAGGACCAGAATTATCTCTACCTGATTATTCAGGCAAGGCTTTCCTTGAGTCTGGCGCCTTAGACCGCTCGGTCATCCTGACACCCTGGCGTCTTCATCTGGCCACCGTATTGCATTTGCGAGGTATAAGACAGAGAGTTGCGTTACACAACGGTTAAACGATTCCATTTTCCGTGAACTATACGGCTCCAATGCCGTCATAGTGATAATAATGGTAATTTTTTGTTCAAAAATTTTGTCAGGAGTGGGATTCGAACCCACGCCCTCAGAGAGGACCAGAATTCTCTCTACCTGATTATTCAGGCAAGGCTTTCCTTGAGTCTGGCGCCTTAGACCGCTCGGCCATCCTGACACCCTCGCGTCTTCATCTTGCCACCGTATTGCATTTGCGAGGTATAAGACAGAGAGTTGCGTTACACAACGGTTAAACGATTCCATTTTCCGTGAACTATACGGCTCCAATGCCGTCACAGTGATAATAATGGTAATTTTTTATTCAAAAATTTTGTCAGGAGTGGGATTCGAACCCACGCCCTCAGCGAGGCCCAGAATTCTCTCTACCTGATTATTCAGGCAAGGCTTTCCTTGAGTCTGGCGCCTTAGACCGCTCGGCCATCCTGACACCCTGGCGTCTTCATCTGGCCACCGTATTGCATTTGCGAGGTATAAGACAGAGAGTTGCGTTACACAACGGTTAAACGATTCCATTTTCCGTGAACTATACGGCTCCAATGCCGTCCATAGTGATAATAATGGTAATTTTTTATTCAAAAATTTGTTCAGGAGTGGGATTCGAACCCACGCCCTCAGAGAGGACCAGAATTCTCTCTTCCTAATTTTCAGGCAAGAATTTCCTTGAGTCTGGCGCCTTAGACCGCTCGGCCATCCTGACACCCTGGCGTCTTCAACTGGCCACCGTATTGCATTTGCGAGGTATAAGACAGAGTTGCGTTACACAACGGTTAAACGATTCCATTTTCCGTGAACTATACGGCTCCAATACCGTCAGAGTGATAATAATGGTAATTTTTTATTCAAAAATTTGTCAGGAGTGGGATTCGAACCCACGCCCTCAGAGAGGACCAGAATTCTCTCTACCTGATTATTCAGGCAAGGCTTTCCTTGAGTCTGGCGCCTTAGACCGCTCGGCCATCCTGATACCCTGGCGTCTTCATCTGGCCACCGTATTGCATTTGCGAGGTATAAGACAGTGAGTTGCGTTACACAACGGTTAAACGATTCCATTTTCCGTGAACTATACGGCTCCAATGCCGTCACAGTGATAATAATGGTAATTTTTTATTCAAAAATTTTGTCAGGAGTGGGATTCGAACCCACGCCCTCAGCGAGGACCAGAATTCTCTCTACCTGATTATTCAGGCAAGGCTTTCCTTGAGTCTGGCGCCTTAGACCGCTCGGCCATCCTGACACCCTGGCGTCTTCATCTGGCCACCGTATTGCATTTGCGAGGTATAAGACAGAGAGTTGCGTTACACAACGGTTAAACGATTCCATTTTCCGTGAACTATACGGCTCCAATGCCGTCACAGTGATAATAATGGTAATTTTTTATTCAAAAATTTTGTCAGGAGTGGGATTCGAACCCACGCCCTCAGAGAGGACCAGAATTCTCTCTACCTGATTATTCAGGCAAGGCTTTCCTTGAGTCTGGCGCCTTAGACCGCTCGGCCATCCTGACACCCTGGCGTCTTCATCTGGCCACCGTATTGCATTTGCGAGGTATAAGACAGAGAGTTGCGTTACACAACGGTTAAACGATTCCATTTTCCGTGAACTATACGGCTCCAATGCCGTCATAGTGATAATAATGGTAATTTTTTGTTTAAAAATTCTGTCAGGAGTGGGATTCGAACCCACGCCCTCAGAGGAGGACCAGAATTCTCTCTACCTGATTAGTCAGGCAAGGCTTTCCTTGAGTCTGGCGCCTTAGACCGCTCGGCCATCCTGACACCCTGGCGCCTTCATCTGGCCACCGTATTGCATTTGCGAGGTATTAGACAGAGAGTTGCGTTACACAACGGTTAAACGATTCCATTTTCCGTGAACTATACGGCTCCAATGCCGCCATAGTGATAATAATGGTAATTTTTTGTTTAAAAATTCTGTCAGGAGTGGGATTCGAACCCACGCCCTCAGAGAGGACCAGAATTCTCTCTACCTGATTAGTCAGGCAAGGCTTTCCTTGAGTTTGGCGCCTTAGACCGCTCGGCCATCCTGACACCCTGGCGCCTTTATCTGGCCACCGTATTGCATTTGCGAGGTATAAGACAGAGAGTTGCGTTACACAACGGTTAAACGATTCCATTTTCCGTGAACTATATGACTCCAATGCCGTCATAGTGATAATAATGGTAATTTTTTGTTTAAAAATTCTGTCAGGAGTGGGATTCGAACCCACGCCCTCAGAGAGGACCAGAATTCTCTCTACCTGATTAGTCAGGCAAGGCTTTCCTTAAGTCTGGCGCCTTAGACCGCTCGGCCATCCTGACACCCTTAAGTCTTCATATGGACACGGTATTGCATTTGCGAGGTATAAGACAGAGAGTTACGTTACACAACGGTTAAACGATTCCATTTTCCGTGAACTATACGGCTCCAATGCCGCCATAGTGATAATAATGGTAATTTTTTGTTTAAAAATTCTGTCAGGAGTGGGATTCGAACCCACGCCCTCAGCGAGGCCCAGAATTCTCTCTACCTGATTATTCAGGCAAGGCTTTCCTTGAGTCTGGCGCCTTAGACCGCTCGGCCATCCTGACACCCTGGCGTCTTCATCTGGCCACCGTATTGCATTTGCGAGGTATAAGACAGAGAGTTGCGTTACACAACGGTTAAACGATTCCATTTTCCGTGAACAAAACGATTCCATTTTCCGTGAACTATACGGCTCCAATGCCGTCACAGTGATAATAATGGTAATTTTTTATTCAAAAATTTGTTCAGGAGTGGGATTCGAACCCACGCCCTCAGAGAGGACCAGAATTCTCTCTTCCTAATTTTCAGGCAAGAATTTCCTTGAGTCTGGCGCCTTAGACCGCTCGGCCATCCTGACACCCTGGCGTCTTCAACTGGCCACCGTATTGCATTTGCGAGGTATAAGACAGAGTTGCGTTACACAACGGTTAAACGATTCCATTTTCCGTGAACTATACGGCTCCAATACCGTCAGAGTGATAATAATGGTAATTTTTTATTCAAAAAATTTGTCAGGAGTGGGATTCGAACCCACGCCCTCAGAGAGGACCAGAATTCTCTCTACCTGATTATTCAGGCAAGGCTTTCCTTGAGTCTGGCGCCTTAGACCGCTCGGCCATCCTGATACCCTGGCGTCTTCATCTGGCCACCGTATTGCATTTGCGAGGTATAAGACAGTGAGTTGCGTTACACAACGGTTAAACGATTCCATTTTCCGTGAACTATACGGCTCCAATGCCGCCATAGTGATAATAATGGTAATTTTTTGTTTAAAAATTCTGTCAGGAGTGGGATTCGAACCCACGCCCTCAGAGAGGACCAGAATTCTCTCTACCTGATTAGTCAGGCAAGGATTTCCTTAAATCTGGCGCCTTAGACCGCTCGGCCATCCTGACACCCTTAAGTCTTCATATGGACACGGTATTGCATTTGCGAGGTATAAGACAGAGAGTTGCGTTACACAACGGTTAAACGATTCCATTTTCCGTGAACTATACGGCTCCAATGCCGCCATAGTGATAATAATGGAAATTTTTTGTTTAAGAATTCCGTCAGGAGTGGGATTCGAACCCACGCCCTCAGAGAGGACCAGAATTCACTTTACCCGATTAGTCAGGCAAGGCTTTCCTTAAGTCTGGCGCCTTAGACCGTTCGGCCATCCTGACACCTGGCGCCTTCATCTGGCCACCGTATTGCATTTGCGAGGTATAAGACAGAGTGTTGCGTTACACAACGGTTAAACGATTCCATTTTCCGTGAACTATACGGCTCCAATGCCGCCATAGTGATAATAATGGTAATTTTTTGTTTAAAAATTCTGTCAGGAGTGGGATTCGAACCCACGCCCTCAGAGAGGACCAGAATTCTCTCTACCTGATTATTCAGGCAAGGCTTTCCTTGAGTCTGGCGCCTTAGACCGCTCGGCCATCCTGACACCCTGGCACCTTCATCTGGCCACCGTATTGCATTTGCGAGATATAAGACAGAGAGTTGAGTTACACAACGGTTAAACGATTCCATTTTCCGTGAACTATAAGGCTCCAATGCCGCCATAGTGATAATAATGGTAATTTTTTGTTTAAAAATTCTGTCAGGAGTGGGATTCGAACCCACGCCCTCAGAGAGGACCAGAATTCTCTCTACCTGATTAGTCAGGCAAGGCTTTCCTTGAGTCTGGCGCCTTAGACCGCTCGGCCATCCACCCACCCTGGCGCCTTCATCTGGCCACCGTATTGCATTTGCGAGTTATAAGACAGAGAGTTGCGTTACACAACGGTTAAACGATTCCATTTTCCGTGAACTATACGGCTCCAATGCCGCCATAGTGATAATAATGGTAATTTTTCGTTTAAAAATTCTGTCAGGAGTGGGATTCGAACCCACGCCCTCAGAGAGGACCAGAATTCTCTCTACCTGATTAGTCAGGCAAGGCTTTCCTTAAGTCTGGCGCCTTAGACCGCTCGGCCATCCTGACACCCTTAAGTCTTCATATGGACACGGTATTGCATTTGCGAGGTATAAGACAGAGAGTTACGTTACACAACGGTTAAACGATTCCATTTTCCGTGATCTATACGGCTCCAATGCCGCCATAGTGATAATAATGGTAATTTTTTGTTTAAAAATTCTGTCAGGAGTGGGATTCGAACCCACGCCCTCAGAGAGGACCAGAATTCTCTCTACCTGATTATTCAGGCAAGGCTTTCCTTGAGTCTGGCGCCTTAGACCGCTCGGCCATCCTGACACACTGGCGCCTTCATCTGGCCACCGTATTGCATTTGCGAGGTATAAGACAGAGAGTTGCGTTACACAACGGTTAAACGATTCCATTTTCCGTGAACTATACGGCTCCAATGCCGCCATAGTGATAATAATGGTAATTTTTTGTTTAAAAATTCTGTCAGGAGTGGGATTCGAACCCTCGCCCTCAGAGAGGACCAGAATTCTCTCTACCTGATTATTCAGGCAAGGCTTTCCTTGAGTCTGGCGCCTTAGACCGCTCGGCCATCCTGACACACTGGCGCCTTCATCTGGCTACCGTATTGCATTTGCGAGATATAAGACAGAGAGTTGAGTTACACAACGGTTATACGATTCCATTTTCCGTGAACTATACGGCTCCAATGCCGCCATAGTGATAATAATGGTAATTTTTTGTTTAAAAATTCTGTCAGGAGTGGGATTCGAACCCACGCCCTCAGAGAGGACCAGAATTCTCTCTACCTGATTAGTCAGGCAAGGCTTTCCTTGAGTCTGGCGCCTTAGACCGCTCGGCCATCCTGACACCCTTAAGTCTTCATATGGACACGGTATTGCTTTTGCGAGGTATAAGACAGAGAGTTGCGTTCCACAACGGTTAAACGATTCCATTTTCCGTGAACTATACGGCTCCAATGCCGCCATAGTGATAATAATGGTAATTTTTTGTTTAAAAATTCTGTCAGGAGTGGGATTCGAACCCACGCCCTCAGAGAGGACCAGAATTCTCTCTATCTGATTAGTCAGGCAAGGCTTTCCTTAAGTCAGGCGCCTTAGACCGCTCGGCCATCCGGACACCCTTGAGTCTTCATCTGGACACGGTATTGCATTTGCGAGGTATAAGACAGAGAGTTGCGTTACACAACGGTTAAACGGTTCCATTTTCCGTGAACTATACGGCTCCAATGCCGCAATAGTGATAATGGTAATTTTTTTGTTTAAAAGTTCTGTCAGGAGTGGGATTCGAACCCACGCCCTTAGAGAGGACCAAAAACATCTCTACCAGATTAGTCAGGCAAGGCTTTGCTTGAGTCTGGCGCCTTAGACCGCTCGGCCATCCTGACACCCTGGCGCCTTCATCTGGCCACCGTATTGCATTTGCGAGGTATAAGACAGAGAGTTGCGTTACACAACGGTTAAACGATTCCATTTTCCGTGAACTATATGGCTCCAATGCCGCCATAGTGATAATAATGGTAATTTTTTGTTTAAAAATTCTGTCAGGAGTGGGATTCGAACCCACGCCCTCAGAGAGGACCAGAATTCTCTCTACTTGATTAGTCAGGCAAGGCTTTCCTTGAGTCTGGCGCCTTAGACCGATCGGCCATCCTGACACCCTGGCGCCTTCATCTGGCCACCGTATTGCATTTGCGAGGTATAAGACAGAGAGTTGCGTTACACAACGGTTAAACGATTCCATTTTCCGTGAACTATACGGCTCCGATGCCGCCATAGTGATAATAATGGTAATTTTTTGTTTAAAAATTCTGTCAGGAGTGGGATTCGAACCCACGCCCTCAGAGAGGACCAGAATTCTCTCTACCTGATTAGTCAGGCAAGGCTTTCCTTAAGTCTGGCGCCGTAGACCGCTCGGCCATCCTGACACCCTGGCGCCTTCATCTGGACACGGTATTGCATTTGCGTGGTATAAGACAGAGAGTTGCGTTACACAACGGTTAAACGATTCCATTTTCCGTGAACTATACGTCTCCAATGCCGCCATAGTGATAATGGTAATTTTTTTGTTTAAAATTTCTGTCAGGAGTGGGATTCGAACCCCCGCCCTCAGAGAGGACCAGAATTCTCTTTACCTGATTAGTCAGGCATGGCTTTCCTTAAGTCTGGCGCCTTAGACCGCTCGGCCATCCTGACACCTGGCGCCTTCATCTGGCCACCGTATTGCATTTGCGAGGTATAAGACAGAGTGTTGCGTTACACAACGGTTAAACGATTCCATTTTCCGTGAACTATACGGCTCCAATGCCGCCATAGTGATAATAATGGTAATTTTTTGTTTAAAAATTCTGTCAGGAGTGGGATTCGAACCCACGCCCTCAGAGAGGACCAGAATTCTCTCTACCTGATTATTCAGGCAAGGCTTTCCTTGAGTCTGGCGCCTTAGACCGCTCGGCCATCCTGACACCCTGGCGCCTTCATCTGGCCACCGTATTGCATTTGCGAGGTATAAGACAGAGAGTTGCGTTTCACAACGGTTAAACGATTCCATTTTCCGTGAACTATACGGCTCCAATGCCGCCATAGTGATAATAATGGTAATTTTTTGTTTAAAAATTCTGTCAGGAGTGGGATTCGAACCCACGCCTTCAGAGAGGACCAGAATTCTCTCTACCTGATTATTCAGGCAAGGCTTTCCTTGAGTCTGGCGCCTTAGACCGCTCGGCCATCTTGACACCCTGGCGCCTTCATCTGGCCACCGTATTGCATTTGCGAGGTATAAGACAGAGTGTTGCGTTACACAACGGTTAAACGATTCCATTTTCCGTGAACTATACGGTTCCAATGCCGCCATAGTGATAATAATGGTAATTTTTTGTTTAAAAATTCTGTCAGGAGTGGGATTCGAACCCACGCCCTCAGAGAGGACCAGAATTCTCTCTACCTGATTATTCAGGCAAGGCTTTCCTTGAGTCTGGCGCCTTAGACCGCTCGGCCATCTTGACACCCTGGCGCCTTCGTCTGGCCACCGTATTGCATTTGCGAGGTATAAGACAGAGAGTTGCGTTACACAACGCTTAAACGATTCCATTTTCCGTGAACTATACGGCTCCAATGCCGCCATAGTGATAATAATGGTAATTTTTTGTTTAAAAATTCTGTCAGGAGTGGGATTCGAACCCACGCCCTCAGAGAGGACCAGAATTCTCTCTACCTGATTATTCAGGCAAGGCTTTCCTTGAGTCTGGCGCCTTAGACCGCTCGGCCATCCTGACACCCTGGCGCCTTCATCTGGCCACCGTATTGCATTTGCGAGGTATAAGACAGAGAGTTGCGTTACACAACGCTTAAACGATTCCATTTTCCGTGAACTATACGGCTCCAATGCCGCCATAGTGATAATAATGGTAATTTTTTGTTTAAAAAATCTGTCAGGAGTGGGATTCGAACCCACGCCCTCAGAGAGGACCAGAATTCTCTCTACCTGATTATTCAGGCAAGGCTTTCCTTGAGTCTGGCGCCTTAGACCGCTCGGCCATCCTGACACCCTGGCGCCTTTATCTGGCCACCGTATTGCATTTGCGAGGTATAAGACAGAGAGTTGCGTTACACAACGCTTAAACGATTCCATTTTCCGTGAACTATACGGCTCCAATGCCGCCATAGTGATAATGGTAATTTTTTTGTTTAAACGTTCTGTCAGGAGTGGGATTCGAACCCACGCCCTCAGAGAGGACCAGAATTCTCTCTACCTGATTAGTCAGGCAAGGCTTTCCTTGAGTCTGGCGCCTTAGACCGCTCGGCCATCCTGACACCCTGGCGCCTTCATCTGGCCACCGTATTGCATTTGCGAGGTATAAGACAGAGAGTTGCGTTACACAACGGTTAAACGATTCCATTTTCCGTGAACTATACGGCTCCAATGCCGCCATAGTGATAATAATGTTAATTTTTTGTTCAAAAATTTTGTCAGGAGTGGGATTTGAACCCACGCCCTCAGAGAGGACCAGAATTCTCTCTACCTGATTATTCAGGCAAGGCTTTCCTTAAGTCTGGCGCCTTAGACCGCCCGGCCATCCTGACACCCTCGCGTCTTCATCTGGACACCGTATTGCATTTGCGAGGTATAAGACAGAGAGTTGCGTAAAACACGGTTAAACGATTCCATTGAACTATTCGGCTCCAATGCCGTGCCATCCTGACACCCTCGCGTCTTCATCTGGCCATCGTATTGCATTTGCGAGGTATATGACAGAGAGTTGTCCGAATTGGAATTATTTTATTAAGTTCATGTAATTTGTTTGGCACTTTTAGTGGCTTTCGTGCATTATTACGTACATCTCGATCAGGTTGTTGTCCAGTTTCCCTGATCTATTGAGCAAATGCTGAGATGGCCCATGGTTTTGCTTCTGGACGTAAATGTAGCTTCGCAGTGCGTTCATTTTGTTGAGCACTCCTATTGGTAGTAATGGTAGGCGTAGAACTAATTGATGTTCATTACTATTTTGTTAGCAATGCAGAAAAATAAAAACAGCAGTTCATTTACCGTTGAAATTTATTTTATATAACTCGGGAACAAACATTTTTCAAATTTTTTTTTTTCTAAAATAGTAATTATAGTCTAAGTTCTTTTTTCTAGTTTTTTTAATTTATTTTTTTATACTGGACCTCAGGAAAGTGTGCGTCGATTATCTCTTTCCCCATTCGTCATATACAATTTTTACTGTTTTTTTACTAAATAATTAAATAAAAAATAAATAAAAGACCTTCCTGTTCTCCATTGCGGTGCTACTGCTGCGACGCCCTAAGCCACCTTTGCCGGTATTTAGAGACAGAGTTGACGTAACTGATTCTATTTAATTAGTTTTAGTTGTAGGAGATTTTGTGTGGGTTTGAGGAAAATATTGTGATAGGCTACTGGTTGGAGCAAAAGGACGAAAACTGGTTGCCCTGGAATTAAAGTGGTCTACAAAACTTTTTGGCTAAAATTCAGATTGTGGTAAATTTGATCTTAACCGGTGAGCATCTATTGTTTGTAAAGTGGCCTATGTGTCATTTGTCGTTTTACGTTTCCCGCTATAAAAGTATCACTTTAGTATTCGCAATTTTTTTTTACTGCTAGTCAATTCTTGAGTGGTCCATAAATTACGTAACGCTATAGGGGAGGAAGGGAGTCTGAGGCGGCGTTACGCTGCGTTACTTAGAGATAGCGAAGTGCGTTGCAAGGGGGGAAATTTGAAACTTGAAATTTGCGTTATATAATTTATGGACGGCCCCTAAAAGACACAGTAGAGAGTTTTTGCATCCTCGAACGTGAAGCATGATCGATCTTCTGCGAATGCGCAGATGCAGATGGGAAACTGGAACTGCGCATGAGGAGATGATCGATATTTCTTCACTTTGGAGAGTTCAAAAACTGCCTACTGTGACTTGTTCCGTAGACCCCTTTAGTGACCGGCCAGCCGACTGTTGTTTCCGCCTGCCGGGAGACGCGGCGCGAGAGGCGGGTGGGGCGGTTGTGCCAGCCGGAACTCGCTGTCCCGCGCGCGGCCGCGCGGCGGAGTGGCTCCTCCTACCCGCGCCAACCTCTGCCCGCTTGTTATACTGCGATTTTTCTAGGAGCGACCCTCAAGGCCACTCAAATCCCATCTTCGCGATGGAATATGTCACGGCATTTCGCGTCTTTCACAGTTGTTCCGCTAGATTTCGCACGATCGCGACTGTATGAAGCTGTGCTTGCGATCATGCGACTTCTACCGGCAAGACCGAGAAAAGACGCCAAATGCCGTGACATATTCCATCGCGAAGATGGGATTTGAGTGGCCTTGAGGGTCGCTTTAGAAAAATCGCAGTATACGAGCTGAGGGGCGGCGGCGGCGCGAGGTTACGCAACGCGAAGACGCCGCTGAGGCGCACCGGCAAGGTCATGCCGCCCCTCTCCCTCACGCCCCCCGCAGCCCCCACCCCTGCTGCCCACCGCCAGTCCCCCACTCTGAGCAGTCACCCTCTCACAGCCGGGACCGAGGAGGTTTTGAATACCGGTAAAATACCTTTATAGGACGTCTATAAAGAAGTGGTGTCAAGGTCTTCTACTGGTGGCAGGGGCACGCGTCGTGGCACCGTGGCATGCCACGCGATTCTTTGCGCCACTAGCGTCGGGGAGGAAACTATTAGTAACCCCGCCGTTTGACGATACGAATGGCGTTGTGTCTGGTGGCGGGATGACGAAGGTGAAGGGGCGGTTTCGTCGTGGCACTCGTGCCGCGGACTCCCACTCGTGGCGTCGACCTTGACAACACTGCTATAAAGGCGGGCAAATCTTGCAGCTCCACGCCCAGCACCGACCCTCCCAGCCCTCTCTCCTCCTCCCCGCCCCACACCCCCGGGCCCTCTTCGCTTGCCCCTACGCTTCGATATCTCACCCCTCAACGCCCCCCTTCTCCTCGCCTCACTCCCTCCTCCCGCCCCTCCGCGCCCCGCACAGCCACTCTGACCAATCCGCGTTCGAGCCTTCCTCTCCTCGCCCCGTCCATCCCGCACCCACTCTCTCCGCTCGCCCGTTCCTCGTCCTGCAACGTCCCTCCCCCATCTCCCAGCCCTCCTTTTCCGCTCCTCCCTTCTCTTCCTTCCCCCATCCCTTTCACTTCTAATCGACCACTCCATCCCTCATTGCCCGAGCGCTCCTCCCCGCCCCCTCCAGCCTCCCGCTTCCTTTCTTCCCATCCTTTCTGTTTCGTTCCGCACCGACCCTCCAACCCCCTGGTGGCCGTCTCGCTCGTTCCTCTCCGCTCCTCCCAGTTTGCATCGATGTCTCCTGCCCACCCCATCACTCATCCTCCATGCCCCCACCTCCTAGCCCTCCTCCCTACTCCATCCCATTCGCCACGCCTCTTCCACTCATCCTCGCCCCGCCTCGACATTTCCCCCGTTCCTGACTTTTGCCGAGTCTTCTTTCGCCGCCTACATCGTCAAACTCTCTTATCCCTTCTTCTCCCCCAGCCACCCTTCCTCGTCCCGCCACTCACCTCACTACCTCAACCCCCAGCTCTTCCAACCTGATGTCATTGCAGTCCCTCTGACCGGGAGGTCCTAGGTTCGAGTCCCGACGGCGGCAGGATTTTCGACCCTAGCTTGTCAGCTAGGTCGAATTCAGTCGCTGTCTGGAGGAAAATTCTAGCGGCTGGCTGCTCTGATCGGTAGTTTTCCATAGTTTCACCGATCAACGCCAGGCGAATGCCGGAGCAGTACCATAACAAACGGGCCACGGACCGCGCGCGATCTTTCCTTCCTATTCCTTGTTCTATCGTCTCCTCTTACACACACTTACACCAAGCTTCACTATACTACCACACATGCCGGGAGACCGGTCGGGAGCTTACAGCTTGTCCCGGTGGCCCGCCGGTGGGAGATACCTGGTTGAGGGGAAAACCCCGCTAGTCGACGGTAGGTCGGCGTCAGATCTCGCCATCCAGCGGGGAAAAGATCATCGCCACCTCCCGAGAAAAACACGCACTACACTAACGGGACTAATGACTTAAGTAGTTGAGGCGTCCGGAAACACGAATCAATCAACCAACCCAGCTCTTCCTACTCACCCTTTCCCGCTCTCACCGTCCCACCCGCCCCGCCCCCCCCCACGCCTTTGTCTGCCACACCCCTAGGGCTTTGAGGTGGGGGGCATGGAGGGGCGGGATTAGGTTGTGAGATGGGGTGGGCACAGAGGCGTATCTGGGTATTCAGGCGCCTATGGCAAGCATAGAATTTGCGCCCCTAAGAGAATGCTTTAAATGAAGGTTGTTGTTATTTGTTTTAACGGGTATACTCTAAATAGCGCCCCATGTGAGTGGCGCCTATGGCACGTGCCCTGTCTGCCATACCGTTGTTACGCCACTGGGTGGGCAGGAGATATCGATGCAAAGTGGGAGGAGCGGGGAGGGACGAGCAAGACGGGCCACCAGGGGGTTGGAGGGTCGGTGCGGGACGAGAAGCTGCAAGGGGCCGACGGGTAGGGAAGAAGAACGAAACACCCGCACCGCCCCTCACAGCCCTCCCCACACGCCCTCCCTTCCCCTCCCACCCTGCTCGCCTTCCTGCGCCTGCTTCTCGTTGCCTCTCATCTCACGATCACGCCTCTGCCGTCGCTGTTGCCACGTTGCTCAGTGGAATTGATATGACTCGCTCATTATTGGATTTATTTCGAGGTGCTTTTGTGTCAATCAGCTGTTGACGGTTTCGTCCATTCGGGAGCTTATATGTCGCTACGGTGACGTCGCTATGGCGAGTTTAAGCACCCAATTGGATGAAACCCTCAGCAGCTGATTTTACTTCAAACTCACGTCTGAGTAAATCGAAGTAGTATACAACACGGATCGCCGGCTATAAAACACTAACTCAGCGACATCGCGTTTTGTCACTGCAGCATCAATGCCTGGGAGGTCCTAAGCTTCAAATACGGGCCTTGGCGAATTTTCGGCACTAGCTATGGCTTAGCTGTATTGTATTCAACCACTCTCCAGAGGAGAATTCTAGCAAACTATTTCTAAATTCTTCTAACAAACGGGTCGCAGATCACGCGGGATATTTCCGTTCTCTGCCTTGTTCTCATCTCAGATCCCCAGTTATATGCACTGAACTATTTCCCGTATTGTGAGACCAGTGTGCAGCTACTCCGATTTTAAATACAATTGCATATCAAAGTCACGAGCTGGAAGGAGAAGGGGAAATTGTCCTCCAATCAATAGTTCCAGTACGAAAAATTTAAGTCATAACGAAGCACCCAATTGGATGACAGTGTATCCCTCTCCGTCCATGTTCGTGGACTGGAAGTGTGTTTAAATCGGAGTATGGACCTGCCGGTTGAGGCGGTGCACCTTTTGGGGAGATACCTGGGGTGGAAATGTTGCAAGCCGACGTGTATGTTTGCTCTCCCGAGGTATAAGATGCACTGTAGGGCGATTTTTATAACTTTGCCCCTCAAGGCCCTTCTTCAAGATGGAATATGTCACGAAATTTCGTGTCTTTCTCAGTCGTGCCGCTAGATATCGCATTATCGCGACCGTATCAAGCAGCGCTTACGATCAAGCGACATCTAGCGGCAGGACCGAGAAAGACGCGAAATGCCGTGTGATATTCCATGGTGGCCATAGGGTTTGAGGGGCAATGTTATAAAAATCGCACTTTATACTGCGTGGACGTTAGAGACCTGATCCTCCTCTTTGTTTTATTTGAAGAGAAAATCCCAGAGTTACTGGCATTTGAGGATGGTGGAAAGCCAAAATCCCTGTGAAGATTAAGTGACAATCAGCATTAAAACTGACTTAAAAGATTAAACCAGCCAAATAGCGTTTTAATGTGCACGTAAAAATGAGTCATTGTTGTTGCCAAACAACATAGTACCAGCTTAAGCGACACAATGACAAGAATAAACTAGTGTTTTGATTCTTTTCCTTTATTGCACTCTTATCCCTTATCTCATCCCTTATCGTATTTCTTGAGGAGAAGCGTACTCACCACACGAAGAAAACCAAACGGCATCTTCTAAGTTAATGCTATTAGGCCGAGTTCACTCATCTCTATGCATGTTCACCTGGGAGACGGCACTCTGGTCTTCGATGTTCTTAAATAGCATAAACCAAACTCCACCTTGTGCAACGCATGCTTTCCAAAGCATTTGAGGCCAAATTGATTGATTGATTGAATGTTTATTTCGTGCTTCCGGGCGCGTCAACTGCTACGGTCATTAGTTCCGTAAGTGAAGTGCAGGTTTTCGTATCACGAGGAGGTAGCGGTGATCTTCCTACGCTGTATGATGTGATGCAGCACTGACCTACATGTCGGCTTGAAGAAATTTCCCATCAAGGTATCTCCCACCAGTGAGGCACCAACCCAGCCAGGAAGTGTGAAGGGGCGAGGTTGTGACAAGGAAGAGGAAGGAACGATCGCGCAGGGCCATTAGAGTACAGCTTCGGCATTCGCCTGGTATTGATCGGAGAAACCGCGGAAAACTACCGATCAGAGCAGACGGCCGCTAGAAACTGAACAAGGTCATCAAGCTTAACAATTTAACAAAACTACAAATTGTGGAAATTTTTGTCGTCACAACTGCACTCTAAATGTCACTCCAGAAGAGCAAGAGAGATTATTTATTTCGTTTTACAAATTGGAAACTCATTCTGAAAAGGTCAGCTAAATGCTGAGGACAACAGATCCTTTCTAGAAAAAAAGAAATCCAACAGAAAATATTCTAAACCTTCGAAAGAAGAATACATTCGTTTACAAGTTTTATGTTTCAAATAAAGAAACTATTGTGTGTAAGAAGTTCTACCTCAACACACTTTCTATAAGCCAGAGGATGATAAATAATGCACATTTACACAAAGATAAAATAACAGGAACACCAAAATTGTACGATCGATGTAACAAAACTAAGGATAAAATACCAAAAGACGTGAAAGACAGAGTGACGGCACACATTAAATCTTTCCCTAAAACAGAGTGTCACTATTGTAGACCTATTACTACTAAGGACTGCCTCGCCTCCAACTTAAATATCACGAAAACGTACGACCTCTACAAGGAATGTTGTGTACACGAAAGATGTCAATTTGTAAAATTATCTATATATCGGAATATTTTTAATGAAGAATTTAATTTGGATTTCTTTCAGCCAAAAGCGGATAGATGCGAATACAGAATTAATGAGTTGGAAAATAATATTTCTAATGATTTAAAATTAAAATATACTGAAAACGTAGATAACAAGGAAAACAGGAGAAAGGAAAGAGAGGAAGATCATAAGATCAGAGATGAACAAACAATTGTAGTGTCCTTTCATTTAGAAAATGTGATAGGAATTACGAGAGCAAACAAATATTTTCTTCTATAGGAGAAAATTAAATTTATTTAACATGACAGTTCATGTTTTCCCAAACAAAGATGTATAATGCGCAATTTGGACAGAAATTGACACAGGCCATTCTGGAAATGACATTGCAAATGCCGTTTCCCAAATTTTGGAAAAAATAATTCAAAACTCACCTAAGGTAAAACATATTATAATGTGGAGCGACAGCTGTGTACCCCAAAACAATAATCAGATGATGTCTCTGGCAATGAAGGACTTTCTAAAAAACACCCACAAATCGATGACATAGTTTTGAAATACTCTACTGCTGGTCACTTGTGTATTCAGGAAGTACACAATGTTCATTACCAGATAGAGAAAGCTCTGAGAGCTAGTGAATTCTGGTCACCAATTTCTTTCATGCGGATACATTTGGCAGTAAATAGAAAAAAGCCACTTAATATTATTCAGATGAAAACAATGCATTTTAAGGATTTCCATAAAAGCAGCAAACATCTTCATTTTAATAAATACCTTTCTCTCAAGTTTCGCAATTAAAATTCTCTCAAAGACAAGCTGAAGTAGAGTATAAAATTAAACGTTCTGATTCACAATTTTCCACCGTAAATGTGCGATCACACATTTCTACAAGATGGGTGGTGGCGAAAAGTTATTCTCCCATCTATTCGCCTGTGCAAACGTACGTGGCAAAAGAGAAGTTTTTAACGAAGGGAAAGGTAGTCGATTTACATACATGTTGAAATGGATGCCAACTGTGGATCAAACCTACTTCATAGAATTGCTTAAAAAACAAAAATAATATTATGGCTACGCGACATTTTACTTTAATGTGTTTGTAATATATCATTTCAAATTTAAGTGTAATTGAGTAATTTACAATAGGTTACTTTTTTCCACTTCTAGTTGGCTAAGTCTAAGTAATGACATGAAATTAAAATTGAGTACTATAAATAAGAATTTGACTAAAATGTAAGCACATTTCTTTGAATTCTTTAAAATTTAATAAATGATACAGTTACATGTGTATTTGCAATTATTTAAGTAATATACCTGTCAAATTTTCCTACCAACAAAGACAGAACCTCTTTGCTCGAACTTGAAAATGCATATTGAGAGTAAAAAAGGTTCTATCTGTAAAAATAGAGTCTTGGTTTCTACCAAAGTTACAATGGTTTCAGAATAATTATCAGTCTACAGTTTTGTGCTTGGATGTCAAGTACAATGACAAAGTTTCAATACATTTAAAAAATAGTTTTTGTTTTAGAAAGGGATAAAACTTTGAAATGCTCTCCTGTAAAATTTACTGCGGTGCAGATAGAACCTTTTTACTTTAAGGTCGCGATGTGTCATTTGGTTTAGGAGAACATTTTTAGATTAGATTAAATTTATTACTAATTCTGCAATTAAGTTTGAAGATTTGATGGTAGAATACACTAATTGAACATTACATACAATTAACTTAATAATTTTACAATATTTACAAACTTAACAAATTAACGTGAACATTTCACAGCGCGAGCTTTCGTAGCACTTCACTTCACCACACTTCACTTCACTGCACTGTTGATCACTGAGCTGTAATGTCTTATACATTTCCCCCCCTCTACTTCACAACGCCACTGCACGTAATTAATAATAATAATATAGTAATAATAATAATAATACAACTGACTTTATATAACGGACTAGTATATTAATAATATTAAACATAGTATTTGTAATACGAAGGTCGTTTGATAGGTCTGGTAAATTTCTATTAAAGAGCTTTGTTATTAAACCTGTGCATTGTTAGAAAGCATGATTCTTTGTGAGCAGCTGTTTGAATTTTCAAATAAATACGACGCGTAGTTAATTATTGGCAACCAGCTAAATGCTGAATCCACGCAAGAAAGTGCTGTTCCACGAAGACAATGCTCCGTCCCATACAGCAGCAGCCACAGTGGCTAAAGTGTATCAGTTACCATCATTTTACCATCTTATCCGGAGTCCCCTCTGTGCTCTGAAGTCTGGATCGTTTATATCTTTAATAAATCCGAGCCCGCAAGTGCACTTCGCAATGGGAACGCTTCCACCCCTCTTTTAATCACTTTATCTACGGCTTGGGTTGTTTAAGTAGTGATATCTAGCGAATGGTTTTATCCCGCTCATAATAGCACGCGTGCTTTTATGAACTCATAAAATCTCGACTGAGTGGTAAAGAAGAACGACAAAGAATATGTAACAAAATGGAGGTTGTGGTTGTACATGTAACCAAATCTGTGGTAGTTGTCCAACCTTGTTGCAACAAATGATATGTTAACATAATTCAGAAAATACGATTTATAAGAAAAGTGAAGAGGACCAGTTTAAATTTTAAAATTGTTTATGACACTTTTTTATAATTATGATAAATTAATAAACATAGTTAATACTATTTATAGACATTTTGTTTCTTAAATCGTTAGTATAATTAATGCAGAGTATATAATAATAATAAAAAAATAATAACAGACATCATGCCGATAAATCTCTTTCCCCACACGTCATATACAGTTTTTACTGTTTTTTGACAAATAAATTAATAAAATAAATTCTCCATAAAACACGTTTATCCTTGTGTTCGCGTTTTTGCATTCAGATATTTGTGGATAAATATGGTAGTTTAATATGGTCTTGGCAAGACTCAGTATGATAACACTAATGTTCACAGGGTTTACACATGCAGTGTCTTTTGAGTGTTTAGGTACTGCATTTGGGGGCGAGATGACGAGCAGTAAGCAGTAACTGCTAAGCTTCTCAAATATTTCTTCTCCCCAAGTTCCATCATTTCTTTGCACCTTTGCACCTATCGCACCTTTGAAGAATTCTGACCAGGTCCCTTCTTTTTTCTGATGTCTTCTGAGGTTTCCCCCTGTATCGATCCAGAGAACGACTGATGTTTAATTCACCATTGACGGGACTCAATTCGGAAGGAGCTTTCTGTCAGTGAATCTGCAGGTGAGATGGCACTGTGTTATCACCAGGGGGCGGATTTTGATGACCTAAAACATCACCAATAATGATCAATAAAATGCTCTTAAAATGTTTTAAAAATGCACTAAAAGCAAAGAAAAATGGTGTAAAAAATGTGATCAAAACCAGTTCGGATGAACATCTCAAGCTGTTGGATACGTTACTGATTTTAATCGAGGCTTCTTCTATTCAAGTAAACTCAGCTTTCAAACTTTTGGTTTGGACTGTTCTGTACCAGAAAATGTCTGACTTTAGTTATCCCGCAATTTTCTGAACCGCCAATGACAGATGTCACAGGCACCTTAGATTACAAACAATGGCTGACATCACAACTTTTGAATGAATCCATCGAATAGGCTACCAGTTTTAGTTACTCAGGAATTCTGTGGAGAATATTTGTTGCGCGTCGTCAATATGATTTGAAGCAAGAACCGTTAAAATGGTATTTAAATCGATGAAATCAGCAAAAAAAGCATTAAAAATGAGTCATTGTCTTTTGTTATAACATAATAGTATGAATTACTATAGTAAACTGCATTTTTCTAAAGTGAAAAAACGACATTTCGTTAAAATCCACTCCCTAATTATTACAAACCTTTCAAAATTCTCCGACTCCAACGTGGTTTCAACCAGCGAACGTCGGTTTAGGACAGAGATGTTAAGGTCGATGCCACGTGGAGTCTGTGGTGCGGGTAGCACGATGAAATTACCCCTCCAGGCAGTTGATTACCTCGCCACAAGAGAGCACTAGGTAGTCAATGTCGGCCTGACCGATTATACGCTTTACACATGAAAGACGATTAGATGAGATTTAGATATATCAATTTAAGTACGTTTGTTGTTGGTTTTTATTTATATTTTGATTTGTATGTGCATATCATCTTATTTACATTCGCTTCCACATTGGTAAAGTCAGGTTCTAGATTTCCCGAGAGACAAATTCGTAAACTATATCTCAAATTGTCAATACTTAATCGAACCCCGTGCTTGATTTTTAGCACTATCATTAGTGAACACGTTGTTCACAGACATAAGTGCTAATATACGTAGAAGTTATTCAAGAAACATCTATTAAGTTTGAAAGTTGTGATTTATCGAGTACCTTGTAAAATTCTATTACACTTCCTTCTGAGAGCAGGGTGACTACTGAGTGCCCTTTCCCGACGCCAGTTGCGCAGAGAAGCTCGTAGCATGCCACGGTACCTCGAAGTCTGCCACTGCCACCAGTAGAGACCTTAACATCACAGGTTTAGGAAATCAGTGCGCTAGGCACCATGTCCTTGAGTCCGGGTTCTTCCGGACGGTTTTTGTTATCGCATTCGGTGACGACCTTCTCCGTCACCCGAATCTCCTGTCCGTCGTCATTCTGGTCAACGGCAGATCAAGGGTAATGAGAACGGGACACCAAGTGGTCCTGCTTAGAGACACGGACTTATTTACATAAAGAGATTAAATCACCGTAACCTCTACCACTGAGGATTATCGTTGTTTACTCCAGCAAATTTCAAGAAATTATATTTTAAATATGGCGTTCCGTAATTTCATTTTCCCGAAATTATTCTAAATTTGATCTCACATCTATTGTTACTGGAATAAATATACAACGATGACACATACACATTGTTTGTTGGAATACACAGGCTATCTTCGCACAAGCTGTGGGTAGTTAACGGCTTCCATTTACTCACAAACAACTAATGTTGCTGCAACAGTTCATACTTTCTTGCAATAATGATAGCAGTAACATAATATTGTAGTATTGCAATTTCTATTCTACCAATACTTCAGCTATCTTTCAAAATCTCTTAACCAATTAAAAGAATAAGAGGTGCCAAAAAAATACTTACCTTAAATTTTCTTTAATTTGAAATGTTCAATAAAAATGACACTTGAATTGAGTCTAGTATAATCTGTTCTTTTTTATGAAACAATTATAAAATTATTAACTTCGTCAAGGGTTTGAACCTCCAACGTCTAGGATCAGAATCACATTCCATCACCACTCGTTATTTTACCACTAATTATAAGAACTCATTTTTAAATTCCGGGAAACAAATAAAAAAGTCTCATGATTTAAATCAAAATTTATATATATATATATATATATATATATATATATATATATATATAAACGGATTTTAATCCCAAAATTTTGACTTCAAATATTTGGACAGAATTTAATACTTCTCCTGGTTACATAAAAATTTGGAGCCATTTTGCAGAAAATTTCGAAAATTACCTTAAATGTTTCTGTAAAGTACCCCTCAACATTCAAATACTCGTTTCTAATTAGAGGGTCCGGAACATTATCCAGATCGATCGGCGAATATTCATATTCGTGAAAATCCCGTGTACGTTTTAGAGCTCAGTGATATTCATAGAGACACGTACGGACAGACATTTTGAAAACACACACACGTACTTTTTCCGTGTCGGACGTGTATTTATGTCAAAATCGCGACATGGATTTTTTGCAGCATTACATAAGTTTTCTCTCAACTTCGTAAACACGAAAATAAAAACAATAGCCATGGCCCCCTGTGAAAACGCGCATGCTCCACGCAGAGGCTTCCATGATCCTACCCCTCCCCTCCCCTTCCTAACCTCCCCCACTCCTTCCGCTAGGGCTGCGCAACTCCGTGGCGCCGACGTCGGTGGCGGCACGTATGCAGCGTTCTTATCACTATCCCCACCCCACCCCGCCCCCGCCCTGACCTCCTCCCCCACCCCCGTCCGTCACCCAGTAGCCGCGCCAGCCTCGCTTCCCAGCAGCGCGTAGTTACGGGTCGGCGCCGGCGGCCAGCCTAGGAAAAGTTACCACTGGCCCCACGGAAACAAGATTAGATAGGACAACAAGTCCTATTTGGGAAGAGCTATTTACTTTCTTATCCACCGGCTGAGGTGGCTGGAGGCCCCAGCTGATGTCACTGCAGTGCCTCTGACTGGGAGGTCCCAGGGTTCGATTGATTCATTTGTTCGTGATACTACGCGCGTCAACGGCTGAGGTCATTAGTCCCGTAAGTGTAGTACGTGTTTTTTCCTCGGGATCATTCCCCGCTGGATGGCGAGATCCGGCACCGACCTATCGTCGAATAGCGGGGTTTCCATCCACTAGGTATCTCCCACCAGCGGGGTACCGCCCCAGCCAAGTTCTGAGCTCCCGACCAGTCCCCCAGTGTATGTAAGGGGTGAGGATAGGACAAGGAAGAGGAAGGAAAGCTTGCTCGCGGTCCGTGGCTTGTTTGTTAGCGTACAGCTTCGGCATTCGCCTGTTGTTGATCGGAGAAACCACGGAAAACTGCCAGTCAGGACCTTTTCAGGACCTCCCAGTCAGTGGGACTGCAGTGACATCAGTTGATGCACAGAGCCTTCTCTCCCGGTAGTTGTTTTCGAGTGGGCTAGGGAGTGAGGTTCGCCATAAGGATGCTCTATCTGACCACAGAATGCAGAAGATGAAAGAAAACTCCGACGGCCGATTTCACCAATCTTAGCCAGTGGCTTTGATGGCCGTCAAACCACTAAAAACGCTGTAAACGCCCATATTTACGTTTCACTTGACGATCGTCAAAAGATTCTTCAGATTTTGACATACCAGTACCATGACATTAACGATTTTTTTAGACTCATTAAACTCCTGTTGCTAGGTAAGGATTATCAAATCCGTGCTTTGTATTTCATTAACTTTGTTATTTTCCTCGTTTGTTGTTCAAATGCCTCATATGTGATGACGTGGGAGATAATTTGATGGTTAACTTCTGTTATTATTTTTCTCCGTAGCATACAAGAAGTTAAGAAATCGTGCAAAAACTCCGTCTCGAGATTTTGACGGGAAAACATTTTCAGGATCATAGATAGATTCCACGAGAAAGGCAGTTCTGGATATCACAATCATATGTATCAGTATTGCATTCATAGTCTTATAAATTATTGTTGTGTGACCCGAACTCGTCACCCTGGAAACACAAAGAATAATTTTCATTGTCTCTGTTAAATTTTAATTTGGGTAATGAGGACTGAGAACAATTTGAACGTTTTGATAATTATTTAACTAAACTGTTTAAAATGCCTCTGGAACGATGAAGATGCTAGAACAGAAAGGAGGAAGAAGGAAGGAGTTAAAACCGCACAATGTGATTAGAAGACATATGAACATTTAGAGATTCCGTTTCAATTTATGAAAGGAAATTTAAAATACGTACTGTAATCATGCAATATTTATCTATTCTTTACTTTTTAATGAGGGATAGGGCATTGTTTAAGTGTTCTTAACAATTTACTGAAGGTCTAGGCCATTTGAAAACCTGAGTGGTTCCCAACCTCTTTTATTTGTCAGCATTCTTTCCAGAGTCCTCCCTTTATTTTCATTGAAGACCATTGTTTTAATATATCTCTTTTCTTGTCGCATCACACATTTTGTCTTCTACAGAATGTTTATTATTGATCGGTAAAATAAATAATGAAAATGACGAAGGAAACCACTATATTTTATATGGGATGATCAGTATTAGATGACTTGCATTTACGAAGCGATTAAAAAGTTTTCAAGTTTGATTTTGACATGTTGTGTAGACGATATTCTCATGTCAGTAAACCATTGTTAAACAAAGGTAGAAGGTGTAGGAATTGAAAATAATGTGGCTCATTAACACATAATTGTACATATGCTAAAACAAGCAGGTTACGAAAACGTGTATAATCCTATTTTGCATTTTTCATGTTTCGAAATACTGCAGCAAGTATGTGTCATTTGCAAATCAGCTGATACATTCCCAAGAAAAATTGCATACAGGAATTCCCCTTCACATAATAATTTACATTTTATCTCCTTTGTCATAATTATATACAAAAAAAATTTGAATCATCACATGTCAAAGGGAAATATGAGTTGGTCAGAGAGCGCAGAATACCAAAACTTTTTCTCATTTTCGTGTTATTACTCAACTTTTCACATTAAAAAAAGTGCATGGCATCTTTTAAAGATCGAAAATTGAGGATTTAATTGCACTGACAAGGAAATCTTTGTGAGAAATCATTGGAGGTGTAGGAGAGATTTGAAAATAACCTTTTTTCTTTTGAAATTTTCAAAATTTCAGTGGCTTTAAGGAAAATAAGAAATACACAAAATTTATAAATGTTATTATAATATATAAATGTATAAATATATAAATCTACCAAAAGAATTAAACAAAAAAATTGTAATTAAAAAAAATTAAACGCCACAGGTACTTCGTGTAAAATAACCAGAATTGTAAAAGCATCTTAATGATATGTGAATGGCAAAACTAGATCTTATACTTGGATTTTTTAAGTGCAGCACTTGAAGTAATCAGCTGTGGACGGTTTCATCCAATCTTGAGCTTGAAGTCACTGTAGTGACGTGTAAGCTCTTGATTGCAAGACACCGTAACTGCTGGTGACCTGTCAGGGACAGCTGTAAATGAATATAAGTATACCCGCAACGTATTTACAAAGTTGCGTCTCGAAAGCATTTATTCTGTCAGTGGTATGTGTGTCATAAATATCCATCCAGACAACCAAACAGACGATCCGATTTTCGGATAAGAAATTGATTTCTTATATAAATTATATTGCTATTTATAAATATTGCTGTATATTGATTTATACAATAGTGTAGAGAACTAATAATCAAAACGACATAGTACAGGTGAGTAATGAAAGCATATAATTAACTGACAAGACAAATGAAGAAACAAGAATTAAAGAAAAGGGACAGCAAAAAGTTGATATGTCGATCATACAAAACGTGAATTGTAAACTTTGTAGTCAGACCTGCAATATCGAGGAAAATAAAACAAAAACTGCCTTTTCAATAAGCCTTGGTGTCACTGTGAACCAGGGTCAAGAGCTTTGAACTTGAATGGTAAAGAACGCAACTGAATGCAAAACGAAGTGGGCTGGATGAGAAAATAAAACGTCGAGGTGTCAATTGATCATACGCAATGTTCACTCGCTTAGGAATCGATTTATCACTATTGTCGCCTGTTCGTGAATACGACCAAGGACAAACTAACATCTGGCTTATTAAGGGACTCGAAAGTCAGTGCTCCTCCGAACTAGAGAAGTGCAAATAAAATTAACGCAATGAATCATTCATAATTGCTTGATTGGCTGAATATTTCATGATTCGGGCCTCGTCAACGGCTGTGGTAATTATTCCTGTAAGTGTGGTGCATGTTTTATCATAGGCGTAGTTGATGTTCCCTCCTTGCCCCCACTGGCTGGAGAGATCCGACGTTGACCTAGTTGGCTTGCGGAGTTTTCCACCCACAAACAGGTATCTCCTGCAAGCTCTAAGCTCTCGACCGATCCCCCGGCATGTGTGGTAGTGTTGTGCATGTAAGTGTAACTATCTGTAAGTAAGGAATGAGGATAGGACAGGGAAAGAGAACGAATGATCGCGCGCTGTTCATGTCCCTTTTATTAGGATACTCCTCCGGCATTCGCCTGGTGTTTGTTGATCGGAGAAACCGCGGAAAACTACCAATCAGAGCAGCCGGCCGCGATAATTCTCCTCCAGACAGTGGCTGAAGTCGACCTAGCGGCACAGCCAGTGTCGAAAATCCTTTACACTAGAGATTTGCAACCTAGGTCCTTCCTGCTAGGGCCGCTGTAGCGGCAAGCTGTAATGGCTAGAGACCGGAAAAATATGTAGTATTAAACATCAATACATTTACGTAATACGAAAATAGTAAGAATATGTAATAAATATGTAAAATAGGATATAATATGTAATATTAAAATTATCTACTTAAACAACCATGTACATAGCACAAAATTAAATTTAGAAAATATCGTCCTAAATAAATTTTAAAATTAATACAACGTTTTGAAAACATTTTGGAGAGCACAAGTCGCATACTTTGCGTACTTTGCGTCATACAACTTCCTCGTCAGTAGTAAAAGCTTCATCTATTGTAATCCGGGACCGTAGTTTAGCAGCCAGACTATTCGCAATAGAAGCCATCGAACTAGCTGGCGATATCTACGTCCAGTGTAGGCGGTCGCAAATTTTTCTCAGAAATTAAGGTGACCTGTAACCTTAATTTCTTAGGGAAATTTGCGGCCGCCGGCTGATTTAAAAAAAAATACTTATTTTTATTAAAAAATGTAATAAAATTGAAGAAAATTGATAGAATAAGAAAATAAATTGTGAAAACAGCAAAATATGTAAAATTTGTAATATACTACTGAATATGAAAAAATATGTAACGAAAAAATTGGATACTGTATTAGGAGGGCGATGATTTGCCAAGATTACAATTTTGAGAACGGTAAGTAGAAAGAAAAAAATATATAATTACTAGAGACGGATTTTTATGTACTTACATATTTTTTGTCTTTCTACTTACCCTTCTCAAAATTGTAATCTTGGCAAATCATCGGCCTCCTAATACAATATCCAATTTTTTCGTTACATATTTTTTCATATTCAGTAGTATATTACATATTTTGCTGTTCTCACAATATATTTTCTTATTTCATCAATTTTTTTCAATTTAATTTCATATTTTTTATGAAAGGATGTATTTTTTTGAAATCAGCATTTGCCCTACATTATTGGGGAAATGTAGGTGTCCAAAATATCATTGTTACCGCGTTTTGTGATCTGTTACTTTAATTTCTGAGAAAAATTTGCGATCGCCAACGTATAACACTTCGATGAAGATGCTTCAGTGTATGTTTGCTGGTCGTAGATCTGGCCAGTTTGTGCGATGGCTTCTATTGCGATTAGTCTGGCTGCTAAACTACGGTCCTTGATTACAATAGATGAAGCTTTTACTACTGACGAGAAAGTTGTATGATGTGAAGTGAGCAGTTTTTATAAATCTAATTTCTTATTACGTAAATATATTTTATTTTAATATTACATATTATATCCGATTTTACATAAATATTACATATTCTTACTATTTTCATTACATATTTGTGTACATATTTTGACGTTTCATACTACAAATTTTTCCGGTCTCTAGTAATTACATAAAAATCGGGAATCTAGTAATGGCACAAGCGGTTGCCTCGCCCACTAACGTCCAAGACAATTTGGTGAGCAAGGCGCTAGCCCATTGCCCGTTCGCGCAATATGTGTATACCTCCCCCTTTTCCACAGGCATACAGCAGTCTGTAGCGTACTGAAACACAGCGGCAGCGTGGTGCACAGCGGGTATCGTCGACACTTGCAGTGAACACGCGTTGAATACATCACAAAAGGGCCGGAAGAAGCGGGGGCCAAACCCCAGGGTGCAGGTCCGGAGGCATGGTATACGATTTGCGCCAGATGCATCGCAGACGGGGGGGGGGGGCGACGCGGTCACAGCGAGGCTATAAAAGCGGGCGGGCTCTGAAAAGCGGCAGCATTGTTCCTGTCGAGAGACCTTCGCGAGTCGCCAGTGTGCGTGGGAGGCCGCACGCTTGCGGGTATGAGCGCCAGGCTCATGTGACAATGCGTTGATAGCGGATGCTAATGGCGAGCAAATGCTCCTGTAGGAAATGGTACGGCACCTATGTATGTACATATATGTAAATAAACAATGCATATACCAAAGCCATCTTGTTTGTAATTTGTCCAACCCACGACGTCACACGTCAGTGGCGGATCCAGAGGAGGGGGCATGGAGGACGTCCCCCCCCAAAAAAAAACGCTTAGATTTTGCTTTGTTACCTTCCTGTATTTGAACAAATTGATTTAAATATTTATTTGTTAGCATTATTTATTTAAATGACAATATTGTACAGAATCTATACACACCATAAAAATAATACACAGTATAATAACAAATATGTTTTTATATAACAAATATCTATGATCCCCCCACCTCCCCAATGATCGGCTGCATCCGCTCCTGACAGCAGCCAAGCTCGGTTTTAGTACGACGCAACCCAAAAAATCCACCTATCAGGAGTCCCGCCAGGAATCTATACTGCGATTTTCTTAACTCTGCTTCTGACAGGAATCAGCTGCGACGGTTTCATCCATCAGGAGCGTGAACGTCACCATAGTAATCTCACTCTAGCGACATGCAAACTCCCGTTTGGATGGCAGCGAATCAGCTGATTCCTGTCAGGCGCAGAGTTAAGAAAATCGCAGTATACACACATGCTTTAGCGATCTCACCGAAATTGAAATACAGAATACTAGACTTCCCAAATTTATGCAAGTAGTCCGTTTAGGATTTCTACGTCTCTTGAAATCAATTCACATTTAATATAAAAGAAAAATGTCATGTGTTTTTGTGAACGGCCGGTGGGATCGTTCAGGTTAAGACATCTTCGTCGGTTCGCTACTGGGATTGGTTCTTATCTGCCTCTCGAAATTCCCGGCGGCAGCTGTGTCGTGTCGCAGGCGTCCTCCGGGCGCGCTGGCGTAGTAATGTGGAAACCCCAGCGCGCTCTTATCGACTTCACAACTCGAGTCGTTTGAATCCGTGATATGCAGTCCTCGTTACCATCCAACAGATGCGAGCAGTGGGTGGAGTCTCGGAATTCACATGCTCACTTTACCTCAGGCTCTAGCCAGCGTTGCCGCTGCCTCTGCAAGTGGAACAGACCAGGGCTCCAGTCCCGTCGTTGGCAGTGACGTTGGTTTTCAACACTGGTCAGATAGCTGGGTAAATTGATTGATTGATTGATTCGTGATTCCAGGCGCATTAACTACAGAGGTCATTAGTCCCGTAAGTGTAGTGCGTGTTTTTCCCGCTGCTTTCCGGCGCCGACCTATCGTCGACTAGCGGGGTTTCTCCCAACCAGGTATCTCCCACTAACGAGGCACCGCCCCAGCCGCCACAAGCTCTAAGCTCCTGACTGGCCTCTTGGCATGTGTAGTAGTGTAGTGCATGTTAGTGTGTGTGTGTGTATGTGTGTGTGTGTGTGTGTGTGTGTGTGTGTGTGTGTGTAAGGGGTGTGGATAGGACGAGGAAGAGGCGCGGTCTGTGTCCTGTTTGTTAGGATACTGTTCCGGCATTCGCCTGGTGTTGATCGGAAAACCACGGAAAACTACCGATCCTGCCGCTAGAATTCTCCTCCAGACAGCGACTGAATTCGACCTAGCTGACAAGCTAGTGTTGAAAGTCTTGCGCCGTCGGGACTCGAACATAGGACCTCACGGTCAGAGGGACTGCAGTGGCATCATTTGATGCACTGAGCCATCTCTCCCGGTAGCTGGGTCGAGTTCACCGTTGTTTAGAGGAGAATTCTAGTGGCAGGCTGTTCTTATTGTTAGTTTTTCCTTGGTTTCTCTGATCAACACCACGCGAATGCCGGAACAGAATCCTAACAAACGGGTCACATATTGCTCGCGATCATTCCTTCCCCCTCCTTGTCCTATCGTTACCTTTTACTGACACACACATTTACGTACACTACACTACCACACTTGTAGTGAGACCACTCGGGAACTTAGAACTTATCCCGGCTGAGGCGATGCCCCACTGGAGGTAGATACCTGTTTGGGAAAATGCCCACAAGCTGACTTAGATCGGCACCGGATCTTGCCAGACAGGGGGAAGACCATCGCTACCTCTCTCAATGAAAACATGCCTTACACTTTAGGGACTAATCACCTTAGCAGTTGACGCGCCCAGAATTACTAATCAATCAATGAATTAATCCCCACCTTTGTTTACGCTGTTCTGCGCCGCATTGCCGAAACCCACCCGGCTCCTTCTCTCCGTCCTCGCCCTACCCCTCTCCGCCCACCCCTGACGTGTTCGCTACGGTCACCGCTGCTACCACATCGTTGGTAAGGGCAGCTGGATTCCCCTATCAACAGCTGGGGAATGTCGGAGCACTTCCCTAACAAACGGGCCATGAATCGTACGCGATGTTTCTTTTCTGTTCCTTGCTCTATCCTCACACATCTCTCTCTCTCTCTCACACACACACACATACACACACGTCGGGAAAGTAGTCAGGAGCTTGGACTCGTCCCAGTTGGAGCGGTGCCGCACTGGTGGTAGAGACCTTTTGGGGGAAAACCTCACAAGACGACGTGTATTTTGGCCATCACGCCTTCCTACGAGCGAAGATCGCAGTCACCTCCCGCGATAAAAACGAGCACTACACTTACGGGACTAATAACCGTAGCAGTAAACGCGCCCGGGAGGGCTAATTAATCAATCAATCCTATTGCCCATCGTTTCATAGTCATGTGACATGTCAACGTCTGTTGCGGGTGGCATGTGCGCCTTCTGCTTTCCTTACATCGCCAACTTTTTTTTTTGCTTATCTTAAACCTATTTGATACAGGTCTCGGGCACTAATTCCCTAAGCAGCAGCAGCATCGCTCTAATAGGGTTTTGCGTTGATAGTTTTATACACATGATGCCAAAACCGTCATCGATTTGTTTATCGTATGGGATATTTTGCAGGCCATTGGCAAAGTTCCGTATCCGTGTAATTGACCCAGGCTTCCTTTGTAGCCTGCACTCGGCTCGAGTCTAGGGGGCCTTTTTCGAGCAGGCAGCTCAGTGGGCGTCCCCTGAAGCGTCTAGTTTTGACGTTCTCCGCCAAATGTCGGTGTAAGCTAACTCTATCCGATCTATCTGCTTGGAAGAACGTGTGATCCCGCTAGGACGGGGAATTAGGCTGAAGGATGTAATCTGCTGGGCTCCAGTCTTGGTTCATACCTTAGTTGAACTCGTGGCTGTCTGGAGGAGAATTCTAGCCCCTTGCATCTCCATTTGGTAGTTTTCCGTTGTTTCTCGATAAGTACCAGACGAACACCGGTGCAGTGTTTTAGCAAACGGGCCACGGACCGTGCCCAATATTTCCTTCAACTATTGTTCTCTCTTTTTATCCATTCACATATACTTACATGCTTCCTACCCACCATACATATCGGGATATAGTCGGGAAGTGAGGTTGGGCTTGTTCCGGTAGTTGCGGTATGCCTGAAGAAGGAAAAATCCCGCTAGCGACGTACCGACTTCGGTGCCAAATATCGCGCTACAGTGTACGTAGCCAAAGTACGCTACATGTCGGAATGTAACATGTACTACACGTACGGGGGTAATGATGAATTATGTAGTTGGCGGGCCTGAAAATACTAATACTCTTTTTCGTGCATTCGTGAAACAATTACCCGCGCACGTTTTCTTGAGCCCTCATTTTGTTAAATCCGAGAGGAGTGGGCGAGGGGTGTTGGTTATTTCAACAACAGGACTTGTATATCAAATCTGTAGTTTGTTTTTCCATGCAAAATAGTTTCTTTTGTAAGGGATAGAAAATTTCTGGTTGTCAGATTTTTCAACAATGTTCGTTGCTCTCACTTATTCTTAATTCGACTAATGTTAGCAAAGTAGTGGGAGTGTGTATTCCGAAGGCCAAGAAAACGTGCGCGTATAGCATAGACCCCGCATACCACTACGTATTTCCCACTGTGCACATCATTAGAGGCGGAGACGGTGTACTAAGTGTTTAATGAGGGTGTTACAGCCCGCACGGAGAGGCTGTTGCGTCACAGATATTTACATGATAATGACGCACGCACCCCCCCCCCCACCTCCCACACACATACACACACAGTGATGCACGCCGTATAATCCTACTGATATGTACAACGTGCCCGGAAATGGGGAAGGGGGGGAGATCTTGGTAATGAGAAAATGTGCCAGAGAAGATGGATATGATGAGATATATGTATGGAGGGAAACAAACAAGTTGAAGGATTCCATGAATATTGGGCTTGAATGTGATAACTAATTAGTTACGTTTCGCCAAGTGTAATAAAAATGTACATACGTGTTGTAAGATATAATGATGGTAAGCTTCAAGGAATAGGAAATGAGTCTTGTTAAGTAGTGAGGAATATGGTTTTAAAAAGTATGTGAAATTACGTTGTTAATTTACTATTTAATTAGAGAAATATTATTCGTAGGTTTTTGCCTAGTACTTTGTAGCAGGTTCTGTCACTTGCTTCAGAATAAAGGTTCATGACATCTTTACTTCTATTGGCAATGATCCGCTTTCTTTTACTATCAGGTGTTAGCTGATAAGTCTATGTTGATGAACATATTTTTCTCATTTGTTTTTTACCAAGATGACCACAAGGCAAATCAACCGATTTACTTTTCTGTTCTGCATGTTTATTTCTGGTTTACGTTTTGTATGAGTATAGTCGGGAAGGGGGGTTGTCTTTCAGGTAAATGTAAAATATAATTTTATTCAGGAGTGATAAAGTTTAGACCTTGAGTGAACAATATCATTCTATTTTCCAGTGCTGTTCATTATGTTATTTATTACCACTATACAGAATACGAAACTGAAGTAGTATGCAAATATTTCCTACACGGAGCCCAAACGGAACTTTTTTCGTTGTTTTTAATGATATTATTGGCAAGGGCACGTAAAGTGACTCATTTTCAAATGCGAACATTGTATTAAAAGTAATAAATTCAGAATAATGAAGTAAAATTTTGTTTTGAAATAGATGTTTTTTGATCAAAAAGGATATGAAATTATAATAGGCCAGAACTTAACACTTCGTCTCAAGGCTATTTTTTCTCTAAAAGAGAGGCACAAGGCATATATTTTGTTCTCTGAAACCTCATTTTCAGGACAATCTGTATGCACCGGATGATACAAACTTCCTAAATACAAATCCATATTCTGAATGCAAGCCCTTCCCGTTGTTCCCTGCATTTCTAAACGGCGATGCCTCCTAAACATCGTTGTAAAGGCATAATAATAGGATCGTTTGTTGCTGGTTACGCAACAAATTTGTTTCCTTGCCCAGATGTCCCAGTGTTGTTGCCGGAGTTAAGTATATGCTAATTATCGGATGGTCAGAAGTAGCATGTTTATTATCCGAGGGTCGGTTGCTTGGAATTTACATACGAGATGAACATGCGTTAATTGCGAGAAAAGAAGTTTCACTGGAGTATTAAACGAAAAGTTGGGAGCGCAGCACATTGCAACTTGCTGCATGTAATTCCTTGGGCTCCCTTTTTCAACATGAACAGTTGAATTTTGAATAAATGATAACTATGAGCATTTTTTTTAATTTATAGTCGCAATGACAGCTAAGGTCATTAGCGACTCAACACTTGAACATTGGTTTAACAGTTGTGGTGTACTTAATAAATATATACAGACATTCAAATTGAGTACAATTTATACACACTACACGCTAAAATACACACATACTTCAATAGATCACAATATATGTATAATAATATACATCAAATACAGTTTACACTGTTAGTATACTTTTTAATAATATTTTAATAAACATTTATATCTTTACAGAAATGGATCACGCTTATCTTGGTAATCAATAGAAGTAAGAATTGACTCCGGGCTCAGGTTCTGAACTACGGGCATTGTTGGCCACGCTTGATGATAGGAGTTTTACCTATATTAAAAAACGATTCCTTCATGGATAAAATCATCAACTGTACAATAGAAAATAATAACTTAAACTCAACTCTCATAAAAAAATAATCATAAAAATAAATAAGTTCTTATAATAATTATAATGATAAATTTAAATTCTTGCTATAATTATAAAACCACAAATCCAAGATCTCCCCCATGTAATTGAGACTGCATCTACAAGTGAGCTACAGATTGTATTTATAGAGCTGATGACGAAATAACCACTTCCATTCTACCCTCCACGCCTCTAGCATCTAGCTTATTCTCTGCTGCATCTAGCCTGCTCTTATTCTCCTTGCCCTCTTGTGAGTAGCTTCCAATCTTCGCATTGTGTATACGTCAACACATGGTATCTCCTAAATAAATATTTAATAATATTATTTCCATAGTTTGAATCTAATTGTTATGGAAGGAATTAGGGAATTCTTATGGATTCTCCACTTTTTCGGTACAAGATAAATTAATTATCCTCAACGAATAAAATATGTTATAGCCAACTCGGTTAGGAGAAAGAAATGATTATGGAATGTATTTGGAAGTATTATTGTTTACATAATAAATTTCTTCGCTGTTCTCCAAGAAAATTGCTTTATTAATGTAGGATTTAGGAATGCGGTGAATCCAAAATTCTCTCGAATACAAATTTTCAAAGATTCTTGATATCTCGAGTTTTTAATTTTTCTAATGAATGATAAATTATTGTATTCTAATGAATATAGTTGTATTCCTAATGAATAATAATGAAAATATTATAAAATGTGAATAAGTAATACTATTATAAAATATGAATTAAATCAATTATTAGTGAAAGCAAAAATGTTTATTCAGTAACGTTGTAAAGTGAAGCGATGCGTTCTGGAATAATTTTTCTACAATTAATTAACTAAATTATCCGATATGTTTATTAATATAATAGTACATTATGCAACGATGATGTAATGGTGGGTATTAATGCACGAGTATCGTAGTCTTCACACGAGTGTAGTAATACCCATTACATAGAGTTTCATACGGTACTTGTTCTACGACTTATGGTAACTTTTATATGTTAAACTTTTACATTGAATCATTTCATGGCAATTGGAATGCAGGATTCAGCCAAGGCCACCTAGCGGACAGTTCCCTACCCACCGCAGTTGGTTTTGTGTTACCAGTCTGCGTGGGAGTACAGAAGTTGCGGCAATAATTCCGACGTCACCATTTTTGCTTTTTCTCTTATTTCTGGAGGTGTCAAGTCCACTAGACATTTTAAACTAGACTTTATTTAAGGATAACCACACGGCAGCAACATATAAACCGAAATGAGTTGCGTTCAGGTGTTATCCAATCTTAACCTTACTCAAATGTTCTCTCCAATAACTATCACTACACTAGTCAAATAATATCAAAGTGATTCAATTTATTTTAAACAATATTTCACGTTAAAATGACTAATAATAAAATAAATTAAAACTGAGAAGCAGAATATATAACAAATACAATTATATTGTACACAATCTAACAAAATATTTGCTATAAAGATTCTCAACGATTAATGAAGTGTATGCTTCTTTGTGATTGGTCAAGAACCTGTGTCATAATGAAAACTGTATGGTAATGAATATCATTATTCAACGGATTGCAGCCATCAAATGACAGAATTATACAATGGGAGTAGAAAAAATAAATTAAGGAAAGTATTCCGTATCCTTGAGTGGCTGGTGTCCAGTGTCTTTGTTTTCCGAGGTGCGATCCGGGATTCGATTCCCGGTCGGCTCAAAATAGTGCTGTAGCATCCTAATACAATCGTCTCAGTTCCTACAGGTGTGTGACAGCTGGATTAATCCGACCCCAAAATGCAAAATAACACGTACTTAACATGAAGGAAAGTTTATTTAATGATTGATTGTTAGAGATCTCGGGCGCGTCAACTACCAAGATCATTAGTGCGGCTAGTGAAGTGCATGTTATTTTTCCTCGGGAGGTGGCGGTGATCTTGCCCATCTCGAAGGCGAGATCCGCCGCCGTCGGATATGCGGTTTTCCCCAACAAGGTATTTCCCACCAGCGGAGCACCAGTCCAGCCGGAACAAGCTCTAAGCTTCCGCCCGGTCTCCCGGCATATGTGGTTTTGTAGTGCATGTTAGTGTAAGTGCGTGTAAGTAAGGAGTGAGGATAGGACAAGGAAGAGGAAGGAAAGATCGCGCGCGGTCCGCGGCCCGTTTGTTAGGGTACTGCTCAGGCATTAGTCAGGTGTTTATCGGAGAAACCACGGAAAACAACCGACCAGAGCAGCCGCTAGAATCCTTCTCCAGGCGGCAGCTGAATTCGTCCTAGCTGTATCACTACTCTCGAAAATCCTGGCATCGTCTGGACTCGAACCTTACGCCCTCCCAGTCAGAGGCACGGTAGTGACATCAGTTTTCGCCTGGAGCCACCTCACCCAGTCGGAATTTTGTAGCTTATCCTGGCTAGTTATATCCCTGGATATAACTAGCACTACTCTTACGGGACTAGCTTCAAAGTAGTCGACGCGCTGGGTAAAATTAAATAATCACTCACTCACTAATTCAGTACACTTTCATTACTTTTTCCTCTTTGCTCCGCTACGTACTTATTTTGTTCGCGCGCTTCTCGAAATTATGTGAGTAGGGTTTCTGTTTACTGTAAACCGAACGCATAAGTAGGATTTTACGACCATATAAAGGCCGCCAAGTGGAAGAAAACAAGGCCTCCTGGCATAACTACGCGAGTGCGAGCTCATTACTCACGTGTGTTGCGTCGGCGTTTAGTTTCTGGTTTTCTGATTAGTAATGCAAATAAGCTGGGAACATTCTGTGCGCTAGAAAATTTCCTTGAGTCGTTTTACAATGTTTAAATGATTGCTAAACACAATATTGTTCTGAAGTTGAATTGCATTTTTACTGTTGTTCAGTCTTGTAAACTTCTGCTTAACTGTTGTTCATCCGGAACGCTGTGTATTAGACAATATCCTTGAGTTGTTTTACAATATTTAAATGATTGCAAATCACAAAGATTGTTCCGAAATTCATTCGCATTGTGACTGTTGTTCAATCACGAAAACTTTTGTCTTTATCTGTTTTTCATCGAGAACATTCTATGCATTAGACAATTTCCTTGAGTTGTTTAACAATGGTTAAGTGATTGCAAAACAAACGTTGTTTGGAAATTCAGTTGTATTGTGGCTGTTGTAAGTTTTGCTTTATCTGTTGTTCATCCGGAACGTTCTGTGCACTAGACAATTTTCTTGAGTTGTTTTACAATGTTGAAATGATTCCTATATGCACGATTGTTCTAAAATTGAATTGCATTGTGACTTTTATTCAATCTCGCAAACTTTTGTCTTTGTCTGCTTATCATAGAGAACATTCTGTGCATTAGATAGTTTCCTAGAGCGATTTTACTATGTTTAAATGAATGCTAAACACCAAGATTGTTTTGAAAGTCAGTTGCATTGTGTCTATTGTTTAATCTCGTAAACGTTTGCCTCCATCTGTTGTTGGGTTGTTTGCTTAATTTCACCTGAAGGCAGAACATCCGATACAAGAATTTGATTTGATGATTTCTCAGTATTTGATTTCATTATCTCTACTTAATACACTTTGACATATGATTTGGAAGTAATTTTAAGTTCGACATTAAATCATGAATTAAGTATGAAACTTTAATTTATTATAAATTCATCCATATTTATTATGCTTGCATTGTGACCTTTAGTCAATTTTTAATGAATAGCATTCATTTTAATGAGAAGGAATATTATTTCCATGTTTTTGTAGAATGTCTTACTATTTTTGTGTGATATTGTGTAAAATGTGATATTGTGCGCCCTTACAGTTGGAGTAGACAACACGCGAATATAGTCGATTGCACACGTTCATTTTTTCCATTCCTCTTTGCCAGAAACAAAGAAATTAAAATACAATATTTTATAATGAAAGTAGTTGTGTAATAATAGTTGATTGTTAGTGATTCCGGGCGTGTCAACTACTGAGGTCATTAGTCATATTTTTCATCGGTAGGTGGCGGTGATCTTTCTCTGCTGGATGGCGAGATCTGGCGCCGACCTACCGTGACTAGCAGGGTTGTCCGCAACCAGGTATCTCCCACCAGCAGGTACCGACCCAACCCCGACCGGTCACCCGGAATGTTTGGTAGTGCAGTGCATGTTAGTGTGTGTGTGTGTGTGTATGTGTGTGTGTGTGTGTGTGTGTGTGTGTGCGTGCGCGTGCGTGTGCGTGAGGATAGGACAAGGAAGAGGAAGCAAAGATCGCACTCGGTCCGCGGCCCGGGTACTGCTCCGGCATTCGCCTGGTGTTGACGGGAGAAACCACGGGGAACTACCGATCAGAGCAGCCGGCCGCTAGAATTCTCCTCCAGACAGCGACTGAATTCGACCTAGCTGACAAGCTAGCGATGAAAATCCTGCCGCCATCGGGACTCGAACCTAGCACCTCCCGGTCAATGGCACTGGAGTGACAGTGACATCATTTGATGCACTTAGCCACCTCGCCCGGTATGAAAGTATATAGACTTTAGATTGTTTTTGTATTTTTTTAGAAAATTGAATCTGCATTGAGAGTATATGAAAAATGTAATAATTGTTTCAAATTAGGCTACTTCACCCGATGGTTTCCTACATCCATGAGTCCACATAGTATATTCATGAATATCTTCCATGTTTTTCTATTTTCTTGTCCATAATACGGTAGGTGGCTTTCATACAAGATATCTTGGGGCACATAAAATATTTTTAAATTAAACGTTTAAATTAGAATATGTAGTGAAAAGTTATGCAACAATTATCATGATAAAGACACAATTGGTATTTTCCTTATAGCAGAAAAAAGGAAATTTCCTTCAAGTAGGAAAACAAGCGAACAAAAGAAGTCGCAATTTACAGGATTTCCCCTACATATCATTGGCAAATTAAAGATAAAAAGTTCCTTTCTATTCGTGGTATTTGCAGGGCATGGGAAAGTACCTGTCTAATGCAATAAGTTAAAGTTGGTTATGTCACTAATCTTAGTAATACTCTACATCCAACGCGTGCCAAAATACGTTCACTTCCAGGTGCGGATTGGCAACTTACAGGCGGGGAGGGTCGTTGAAAACCTCAGAGGAGAGAGAAACGAACCGAGTAAAACAAAGACTCTCTTCACTGAAGCAGCACAGTCTGTCTAAACCCTAAGAATGCTCTAGGGAAGATTTCTTTTCCGATTTCCGTGAAATGAACATTTCAAAATGTGGAAATCGCAAATGATGCAACCAGGGGAATGACGGAGCAGTACCTTTTTTTATTATTTTTTTTTATTTTACGTCAAAAAACAGTTAAAAACTGCGTGTGGCGTGCTATGGGGAGAAGTGAATTCTGTGCATGTTTTTATAATTCTACCCTAAGCTATATTCTACTCGAATTTCGAATACAGAAAAAAGAGCATTTTTTCTGTATTGAAGAGCTGGGTTTTCCGTGGTTTCTTCGGTCAGAGAGACACTCAGAGAATGAGTGTGTGAAAGAGAGTCATACAGAATGGGAGAGAATGAATGACACATAGAGAGAGGGAGACAGAGAAAGAGAGCCAGAGGAAAAGAGATAATAAAAGACAGACAAAGAAAGAGACACAGAGAGAGAAGTGAGGAAAGAGAGTTATAGAGATCAGGAACAGTGACAGAGAAGGAGGAAGTGGGACAGAAAGTAAAAGAGAGTGAAGAAGATGGAGGAAAAGAGTAAAGGGGTGACAGAGGGGGTGTACAAGGACAGAGAGGTAGCGACAGACAAAAAGAGCGTGAGACAAAGAAAAGGAAATGTCGGCACAGTGGCCGAGATCGCTAAAGCAGTAGTGCCGTAGTGATCTTCCACCGTGGGACGCGGGTTCGAGGCCCGCCTCGGGCATAGTTGTATGTGTTCGTCCTTTCGCCCCCTATCATCACTGAATGAAAAAGAGCGAGATAAAAGGAGAAAGGAGAGAAATAAACAGGAGTCAACGACAGAGGTAGAGAAAAAGACAATTAAATAGGGAAGAACATAAAAGGAAGGAAGAACCAAGGTAAAGTATGGGTGTGCCAGACACATTCACACACACACAGAAGACGCAAGAAGGGCTAAAAATAGACACATACACGTAACAGAAATACACAAACAAAAAAGCAGGAAGGCATCTAAGAATCCGACCTGACCTGCGCGGAATGCACCGGACATCTTTTTTTCCCCCCGTTCTTCTTCTTCACCTGTGTTTTCTCTCTGTTCCCGGTGGCGTTGCTTTGAGGAGGAGGCAGTCAATGAAACGCGCTCTAGTACTATCTCCGCTGCTGCTGCTGCTGCGGGGGTAAACACGGCGGCGTGTGCAAGTAACCTACTTTTTATGCGAAGGGGGTGGGGCGGAGGGAGGCACGTGCAACTATCCTTCCAGCAACCTGAGCGTCCGCAATAATTCAATGCTAATTTTTGCCCCGGCGAAACTGGTTGCTCGCGCGCCGCGCCGGGGCTTGTCTCCGGGACCTTGAGATCTCTCCTCGCGATAGGGCGCCGCCGCCGCCGCCGTTTTCTTTCCTCAATGCGCCTGCGCCGCCCCGCGCCGACTCACTCACACTCAGAACGCTCGGTGGCAGCGTTGCCGGGCGAAGGAATAATATTGTTGTGTGCAAATTTGTGCAAAGGATTTGTGCAAAGGTGGATTGATTGTTTCCAGGCGCGTCAACTGTTGAAGGCATGAGTCCTGTAAGGCAGGGGCGGATCCAGAAACGAATTTTGGGAGGGGAATTTTTTTTATTCAAAATGTTTGGGTCGAATGTGTCATGTTACAGATTATGTAGAATGACGCAGGCTAAACTCAGCCCATGATGCGATACATGTTATTCGTTTTAATGTTCATACGAAAATATTTTTGCTTGAAAGTTTCGGGACAAATTAAAATTAATAGTGACTGAAACATTTTGGGAGGGGAAATTTCCCTCATTTCCCTCCCCGTGGATCCGCGCCTGTGTAAGGGTAGTGTATATGTTTCTTCTACTTTGGGCGGTGGCGGTGATTTCACCCTGCTGAATGGTGAGAACAGGCGCCGACATACACGTCAGATCACGGTTTGTTTGTTTTTTTCTCAACTAGGTATCCCACTCTCTGAATCTGAATCAGTGAAATTGTCACTGATTCAATCAGTGAGAGACGAAGTCACTGATATCTTCAGCCGAAATGGGTAGTTTCGCTGACAATGAGCGAATATGCGAACCTTTTCAAAATGACCGCCAGCATTTCACTTATCGCCAGTGGTAAAAGTGACGCGCCACCATCGCTCACTGATCGTTCTCACCATCGTTCAGTCGTTACGTTCAACTAGTTGTCACAGATTTCACTGATTCAAAAAGTGCGCCCGGTTTGCACTGATTTGTTCAGTTCAATTCACTGATTATCTGTGGCAGGGTTATAACTGACGCCATCAGTGAATAGTCACTGTCAATCAGTTGATTGAAATGAGTTGATTTGACTGGACTGAAAGAGGAAGTGAAAGAAACAAGAAAAGATGAGCGATTAACATCAGTGAGTGAATGCGCCAGATGAATCTTTGGCTATTGGTTCTTGAGCGGCGACGACAGTTGCTGAGCAAGTTGGGAATGAGATACGTCAGTTCCCCCCGGCCTGCTTACCTGCTGAGGTGGCTCAGTGTCAGCAGGGGGGTTGCCTTTACAACGTCTGCAGCCGGGAGGCCGGGAGACGGTTTGAGTCTTGGCTGTGGCGGATTTTGTACACTGGCACTACTGCGATTTTTCTAACTTCGCCCCTCAAGGCCCGTCTTCATGATGGAATATGTCACGGTATTTCGCGACGTTCTCAATCGTGCCACCAGGTATGATAGCGACAGTATCAAGCACTGCTTGCGATCATGCGACTTCTAGCGGTACTTCAGAGAAAGACGCGAAATGCGGTGTGATATTCCGTAGTGGCCATAGGGGCTTGAGGGGCAGAGTTAGAAAAATCGCACTGTACATAGCTGGTTCGAATTCTAGGCGGCTGTCGGGTCGGCAATTCTAGCGGTCGGCTTTCGCCTAGTACTAAACGGCGAAACCACTGATAACTACCGATCAGAGCAGCCTGTTTCTAAAAGTCGCCTCCAGGCCGCTCCCGAATTCGTCCTATCAATTTGTCATCAAGTGACGAAAACCCTGCCACCGCGGGGACTAGAACCCTAGGACCTGCGGGTCAGAGGCACTGCACTGACGTAAGGTGATGCCCTGAGCCACCCTAGGTTCCGTCGAACGATAGCCCACCACTGTCGGAACTCATAACCTTCAAGAGACCTGGCGGTCAGAAAGTTTGCGGAAACAACACTTGTTTCCCTGAGCCGTCTTTTCCGGTACTTAAGATTAGAGGCCGGATTTTTATGTAATTACATATGTTTTGTCTTTCTATTTCCCGTTCTCAATATTATAATCTTGATGAATCGTCGCCGTCTTAACAAAATATCCCCTTTTTTCGTTATGTATTTTACTTTCTCGCCTAACGAATACTTCGTATTTACATATTTAGTACTCTGTTACATATTTTACATATTTTGTTATTTTCACATAATATTTTTATTCTGTCAATTTTCTTCAATTTTAATGCATTTTTTTAAAAGGAATATTTAAAAAAATCAGCATTTTTCCTTCACTATTACTGCGTGCTGTCTATTCTAGTGAAGACCTATTATGTGAAGAAGCGGTCGTGTGTTCTCAGAGTCCGATGCGCGTGCTTCAGATATCTCGGTGGTGGGAGGTGCGTGTCAGTCACTAATATTATTTTCATCTTTAGGGTTGAACAGTACCACTGACACCGCGTTTCGTGACCTTTAACCTTAATTTCGGAGAAACATTGGCGATCGCCAACGTCTAACACTTCGATGAGAATGCTGCATAAGGAGAGCGATAGATGAAGTTTTTACTACTGACGGGAAAGTTGTATGGTGCTAAGTGTGCAAGAACTTGTGCTCACCAAATGAGTTTTGAAACGTTTGTATTATTTTAAAACTTGTTTAGAAAATTTGTATAAATTTAATTTCCTATTATGTAAATGTTTTTTTATAATTAATTTATTTTAATATTACATATTATATACTATTCTACATATTTATTACACATTCTTACTGTTTTCATTACATATTTATGTAAATGTTTTGACTTTTCATACTTCATATTTTTCTGGTCTCTACTTATGATATTGAGACGCAGCTGACTTTTAGTGGTCCGTATACAATATTTTGATTCGTCCGGTATAGAAAACAAATATATCAACCTCCCCAGTATGTGGATGTCACTAATACAGCTTAGTTGCGGCGTGCAGTCTGGAGAATTAAATGGACTCTATGTAGTGGAGCGGTTTAAAGGGCCGCAGCCACCTGCGACTTTACAACTTCCCCTCCCCTTTCTCTGTCTCGTCTACGTCATCCACCACGGCCTCCTGGCCTTAGCAGCTGCTGCGTCTGCTTTGTTGCTGTTTGCTGCCACATCACTGATGTTGCCCATGTTTAATCCAGACATGTCAAACTGCGCCTGCGCGAGCTATACAGCATATCAACGTACTTTGAACCGTAGAAATTTCAGTACGCGGCGAACATTCGGTTCTGCCAAGTTCGAAAACGTACATTAAGACAACACTTTGACGCTGGATTAAAAATGAAAACATTTCTAGAAATTTGTTTTTGATACATTGAAATATGACCGATTAGGTCAATTATTTTGAATATTTTCTCCTGAAAATCATAATTCTGAAATATGAAAAGTTTAATTCTATAATGCTTTATTGTAGAATGCAAATACAAGTAAAATGGAGGAATAATATAATAAATCACATTCTTGTAAAGATTTATAATGATTGATAAAGGCGTTGAATGAATTAAAGGTAAATAAAAAAGGATATCAGATAATTTCTTAAAGTTTCGTTGCCTGCAGTTCAAAATTGCCCTAGTCTTACAATAATACATTTCATCCTGATATTTATCAAGACGAAGAGTGTTAACATTTTTAAAACATTTTATAAAAATGTATTACCAAGTAAATTTATTTCACAATAATTACATCACCTGTGTAATCCTGATATTTACAAACCCATAGCAATATTAGGAAATATTTACTTTGTAGATGAATTTTCATTTTTATAACAATGCTTTAAAAAGTTAGAATCGAGTTTATAAAAGTGCTTCTTTCAGCGTATCAGTCTTGAAAACAGCAACCGTAATTCCAGCCTTCATGGATGCAAATTCATAAACTACAACTAACGCGCCTACAGTGCTGCAGTTCATGAAAAAATATATTCTTGTAGTTCATATTTTGACCTTATTTTACTATTTATACCCTGCCATTGTACATAAATTGATGAAAAATGTTGGTTTTGTAACAATGTAAAGTAATAATATCTGAAATATTGTTGGAAACATTTGCTCTAGATGTCTTGCTTTAAATTTGTTTGTCCCTGCCACTCACGACATTGATTGCCCCATTAATAAGAATGAATGACTTGCATGTTTTTACAAGCAGCTGCTTGCGTTCGTTTGCATAGACCGTAAATATCCTATTATCGATTGTGGAGTTGTAATTTTAAACTCTGTCGTGCATAACACACAAAAGCTCTCGCCACAGACGAGTTCTGCACTTTTCTATAGACTTCAATAGGACAATTTAAAATTGCTGATGAAAGTTAACATTGTCTTACCATGTTCATAGATGAATGAATACTACCTTCTTCATTTGGCCTGCTCGATAAATCATACCTTCACAAAAACCATGAAGGCTCAGAACCGAGAGATGATGCCTTAGGGGCGGTCCATAAATTATGTAACGCAAATTTCGAGTATTTCGAATACCCCCTCCCCGCCCTGTAACGGACATGTAACACGGACTTGAACCTCCCTCCAATAATTACGTAAGGCTACACCCCTCCCCAATAAGAATAAGTGAAAAATCAATTGTAAGGCTGAAACGAGTTGTATTAATTGTATACGTGTTATATATTACAATGTATAACAGTTAACGTGAGAATTAGTTGGTGGGGCGGACGGCACATAACAATAAGATTGGTGAGAATTTTTGATGGAAGGACGCGTAGGCGAGAAAATTTCTGACAAGCCGTGAACATGCCGTCGTGGATGACGCATAGGCTCCGAGTCCACTGCGCCAACTTAATTAGATTCTAGAATGCAGGTACTGTAGATCAGTTTTGAATATTTCTTCGTAATCTAAAAGATCCTGACAGTATTTTATTGATGAAAAATATTTTCATTTATTGTAAGAATTTATTTAATATAACTTCTTTAATTTATTATGTATTTAATTTGTTAATCTGGTTATGTTTTAGTATAAAACTGGAAAAAAAGGAATTATTTCAGCAAATGATTTTAAAAATAACTATCCGCATTACGTAACACTAAACTATAACCCTCCCACCTCTATGTAACGCAGCGTAACGCTGCCTCAAACCCTGACCCATCCTCAGCGTTACGTAACTTATGGACGAATCCTTATGCCAGTGAAGTTTAAGTACGAAAAACATCGTAGGATGAGAGGGCGTTGGTAACGGAAGACATTCTCCATATGAACTGCGTGAGGTTTTAAATTATTTACATTTCTACACACGAGTATTTTATTAACTAATGTTCGCATTTGCAGCAATATAAATCGTCGTAATAAGTGTTTATTGAAATTCAAAACTACATTCTTTTGATAATGGGGGAAGCGACCCTTTATTTTTAATGAAAATGTTCACATTTTTTAAATTTGTAATTGTTTGCACAAATTGTACGAGATATTTTCTTTATAAATATTGTTGGGCAAAAAGTGATGTCCAGTTTTGAGAAGAAGTACAAAGCAACTCAAGAAACAAAACCCGTATGAAAACGTGTGAAGTCTATATTCCACCCACACGTCATTGTATATTTATAATGGATATTTAAAATATAGATTATTCTTTAAAACGCACCAAATATATTAAAATATTAAAAGACACATTTCGTTGATCTAGGAGGTTAGGAACGTTTATACTTAGAAAATGCCGAAAAGTCTAGTTTCGATAGATGGCAACGGCGGCTTCAACCGACTTTTTCATAAACGTTATTATTCAATTATTATTTATTATTGAATGTATTTTAGGAAAATTCCTATTCGGTTGCTAGTAATGATGATCATAAGCATATAAACTTCAATCATACTAAAATAACAGTAAATCGACTTCTCCTTTTATGACTCAAAATTTTAGTAGTGTGTGCCTGTGGTTATCTCCAATACAGTCATCTAGTTTGACTCTCAACATATTGTATAACATCATATCACCTAGGATGTATATGAAAAAATATTAAACTTAAGATGCAAAAAGCTACTTTCAGTCTTGTGCTGCGATCATTATTTAAATCATACAATGATCTTACAATATTGTTCAAGAGAAAAATTGGTTCCACACTCATTCATAGCGCCAACTTAAAATAGACAGTATTATGAAATGCAAGGAGAAACTTGAGTTAATAAAATTAAAACCTATAAACTTAACTGTTTCTATTTTCAAAACAAGTAAGACAAAAATGTCTCACTGAATCACAGAATTATAAAGAAAACCGAGGTACAATATTTAACATTTAATAATACAGTGCTCTTACAAATAAATTGTACAAGAGAAAAAAATATTTATGACATATAATTTAGCGTTCAAAAGTCACCAATAAACTTTCTGTCCATATTTACACTTTTTATATAAGATATTTACAGTTTTATAAATCACACAATATAACATTTTTTTAATCATCCCCCAAAAAATCAAACAAAAGTAACGCTTCAGTATTCATACGTAAAATAAAGTTAAAAAAATCACATACTACATTAAAATAACAAAGCCTTTAATCTCCCTTATAATACGATCTAATTCTAACGAAATTTGAAAAAACAACCACAAAAAAACAAACAAACATGCTTCTCATGTTACCCCTAGCAACTACTAATTACAAAGCACACACGGGTACATATCCTCTCCATACTCAGCCAAATAGTTCGATCTCAACGGTTCATGTAGCTCTCAGTGGTATGTATCAACAGTAGGTCTCAACATTATAAACTGGATGTAGTCCGATCTTGAATCCCCAAGATATCGTTTTGAACTGACGCTGCACTGAGAAACCGCAATGTTTCTGAGATGTCTTCTGACGCTACTCTTTGTACCGACCATATTTCTCCCAGGCCTAAATCCTCCAGAAATTTTCTCATCTGAGAGCACCAATTGAATTCACTCCCTTTACCCGAAGAATAATCCAGTGTATTAGCTTAATATAACACCTTTTGGGGTATCTGTATTCACACAACCTGAGTGTCTATTAAAAACACAAAACTCTTTTGAAGTCGTGGGCTTCCGCGGCCGGCGTCATGTGGATGATCTTGGCTGTCTGGGTAACGCCGCGTCGAAGACTCTTTTGATAGCCATTATGCAGAGCCTCATTGTCTTAGTCTCTAAATTTCTCAAAAAACGCTTCTTAACACGTATATAAAGTAACAAATATCAATTAACATTGCACAAATAAACATAAATATCAAGTAGCGCTGCTTATCACGTTTATTGCCATTTAAGTGAAACATCCTGCTGAGGAGTCTTCATAACGCAGACCTTTTGAAAGCACATCATACAACTATGATCGTGTTGAAACTTTCGACTTCTGTTTTATATTAGCTGCAAGCTTCAAAGTTGCGGACTTTGTGAGATATGTGAGAGAACTGGCCTATCTTTTCTCTTTAAATATTGAAGAAAGGGCTTGTCGTCATCGGGTCCAAAACGTATTGTTCTCAATAAGGAAAAGATAGCATCTCACTGAATGACTAACAGATATAGCTATTCATAGATCTACTCGTTATTGTTCTTGTAAGTGAAGCAATGTAAAGTTAAGACATGTAAGATGTATTTGGGGCCGTCCATGAATTACGTAACGCAAATTTCGAGTATTTTTAATACCCTCCTCCCCCTTGTAACGCAGTTCCCTATCTCTATGTAACGCAGGGTAATGCTGCCTCAGACCCCTCCCTCCCCCTTTAGCGTTACGTAATTTATGGTTGACCCCTTTCCGAATATTTCACGTGAAAACTACACCTACGTTAAAATCTTTCTTTAACTTCTAGAGGGAGCGAATAACTCAAATTTGCGAATTGACAGGATTTGAATGGATTTTACGACAGCATTCTATCGCTCGCGTTCCTGCAATCGCCAGCGACCACCCTAGACGGCCGTCAGATTTGCAATGCACTCGCTGTTCGCAAATGACCTCTCGAACCTACAGCAGCGCTTCAGCGCTTGGAAATGCGCCCACAGTTCCCAGAATACAGGCTACAGGAATATTGAAAAATTACAAAAAACCCTTTCTTCCTACGCCTTTGAAGTTAAAATGGAGAAGAATTTTTAAAATTTGTCTTATCAGAGTTGAGCGGAATTTAAATACTTGCTTTTCAAATACTATTTTCTTTACATTTTGTATTTGAATGATTGTATTTTTTAGGTTTTTTTGACATGTACTTTGGATATATATTTAAATACATAAAATGAGTGCATTTAAAAAAGAAATACTTAAAATACTTTAATAAAAATGTTAGGATTTTATTTTTGTCTTCATTCCAAGGTTCGTGTGACAATTAACATGTGATTTATTTTGTTGTAACATACATGTGATTTATTTTGTTTATTTTCCTTGATTTTCTGGTTTAATTAAATAAAGAATGTATATAATAGTTATTGTTCAGAAATTTGTGTGACGATTACTAGTTTATTGTAATTGATAATTACGATATATTGGAAAAAACATATAAAACAATTTTAATTGCTGTATTTTCAGTATTTCAAGTATTTTAAATAGGTATGAGGTTGATTAGGTATCCAAACCTAATGTATTTTGAGTATGTATTTAAACTTATTAACAAAGAATTGTGGCAAAGTGTATAATAAAATTTAAAGTATTTTGCCCAAACCTGTTTATTATCACGATGAATACGCTGGTGTGATTTGCTACCCCAAACATCCTGGTTTAGTTCATATTTGGGTACAGAAAATTATCTAACTCTTTTCTAAGTTTTAAATAGATTATTTCGTGTTTCCGGTCACGTCAACGGCTAAGGAACTTTAGTCCCGTAAGTGTAGTTCATGTTTCTTATCTTATGAGGTGTCAGTGTTCTTCTCACACTGAATAGTGAAAACTGGTTCCGGTCGTCTTGCGGGGTTTCCCCATTCAGGTATCTCCCCTAGTGGACACCGTCCAACCCGAGACAAAGCTCTGAGGTCCCGACTGGTGTGGTTGTGCAAAGCATCTAAGATAAGTGTGGTAGTGCATGTTAGTGTAAGTGTGAGTGCGTAAGGGGTGAGGATGGGACAAGGAAGAGGAAGGAAAGTTCGCACGCGGTCCGTTTCCCGTTTGTTAGGGTTCTGCTCCGGCTTTCGCCGGCTGTTGATGGGAGAAACCACGAAAAACTACCGATCAGAGCTGCCGGTCGCTGGAATTCTCATCCAGACAGTGGACGTCTGCCAAGCCAAGCCACTGCTGATCAAGCCCCTGCAGTGGCTTGATCAGCATTGCCAGACGTCCCGCTTTTGGTGAGAGGTCATGCTTTTTGAGGCTAATAGTGAATGTCGCGCGCGGTACAGCCCAAATCACGCTTTTGTAAAATCTTTCGATTTAAATCGCCCAATGCAAAAAAATACATCAAAAAGGAAAACAAGAAAAAAAGCACGTGAAAGAAATCTCAGCGACAGTAGCGGGTGAGTCGGTCGCCGCATAAGCAATGGGGAGGGGAGTGTCGGATCATCGGGTGAGTAGGTCGTGGCATTGCACAATGGGTCGTGGAGCTAGCGGTGTCGACGCCATCGCAGATCTCAACGCGCTGTTCATTTTTTAACGAAATGTGGTGTGCTAGCTTCGCATATTGGATACGTCAAACATCCTACTTGGAGAATAAACTGTACTTTACGTTTGTGCTGCTATTCCTTCACGCTTTGTTTGAAGATGAGTAAAGAATATGATCGTTCTTCGGACAGTTTGTATTTGTCGGCGCAAGACACAACCAATAAGAAAATTAAACTAGCAAAATACCAACAAAATACAGCATTAAGTGGGAACGTGATTATATTTGGTTGTGCGAGGAAAGTAAAAAAAAATTAACAAACTACTTCGTCTTCTTTTGATAACGAAAATATCTATAAAATATCAGCTGCTGAAATTTAATAACCTACTGTGTACGTTGTTTGTGATTGAAATCTGTATAAATGGATCTGTTTCGATACTTAAAATTAAAATGTTACTTATTATTGTTTTTTTAAATTTTGTTCCGCGTTTTCCAAACAAATCACCCTTTTTTCACTAAGATTTATTAAAAATCACGACTTGGACGAAAAATAATCTGGAAACGCTGGGCTTGATTGGTGCGAGCTATCTCGCTAATGTCAAAATTCTGCCAACGTCGGGGCTCGATCCCAAGGATCTTCCGGCCAATTGAAATCCCGAGCCGGTCTCATCGGTCTCAGTCAAGTTATTACCGATGTTTAATCTGGAACTCCATTCGTACATCCTGAACAGAATTTAGAATTCAAAATTTTAGTTCATAGCGCCCTTCAGCTGAACGTAAACATATTATCAGTTCCTTTTTGCAGTAGTATATGTAAGAAAAACAGATATGAAAATATGAATAGATAACGTTATTCAAGGAGTGAGTCCTACTTGAATTCTAGAAGGTGACTGGCTATCAACATTATTCCCATTACACCAGATATGACAAATTAAGTCACCAGACCGGTTGTTCGACAACATATCGCCGTGTCGACCTTCTGAAAGTCACGGCCTCCTGCACAGGTTCTGCGCAAGTTACTCGACTCCTTTAGGAAGTTGTTTTCTTCGCCGGATTCATTACGTGATTGAAAACATGCCTCACTGCGTTTTTATGGAATTTTTACCACACTGATTTATTCTCGTTCTGGTGCACGAGTTTAAATGGTTACGGCAGAATCACATCCACGCAGACTTACTTACACTTTACCAGTCGATATTGAATACTTGGTCAGTATACAGTCGATACAGTCGATACATACAGTCGATATTGAATACATTATACGATTCAATACTATCAAGTTCTAGTTTTGTCTGTCATGACTAGGGAGCGTATTTTTATGCCCTCAAAATATTGAAATATGCTTTTTAAAATATGCATTTATGACCTACAAATTCTGTAATATGCACTTTAATATGCAATTACAATTAACAATTTTTCATTTTAGGAATAAACCTTTCGAGATAAAATTCAGGAGAAACATGCTTGGAATGAAAAAAAAATGTGCAAAAATAATATAACCTAACTTACTTCTCGGGAGAAATAATTGAAGTAAATATGCACCTTAGTGAAGTACCTACATTGTAGATCTTCTTTCACTTTTTCTGCTTGGTTTAAAAAAAAAATCAAGAAATATCCTACATTTGTACAAGTATTTTATCATCTATAGAAAAAAAATTGTAACAAATTTTTCTAATCAATGAACGCTCACAAATATATTCTATGAAAACATGAAACGTTTTCTCTATTTTAATGAAATACGCAAAATATGCTCCCATACTTACACGAATATGTCCCAACAGAAAAAATTGATCAAACATGCACAAACAAATTAGTGTACCAAGCATCCAATTCTAACAAAATGTCAAGAAATTACTCTTAGCTATGCCCTGAAGCAATGGAGAAAAATAAGCAAAATCATAGAAATCCACTCCCTAGTCGGATCGTTTCAACACAATTTCACAATACCTGCTCAATTAAGATCAAGGACAGTATTGCCGCTGTCTTTGCACTGATTCTGATCGGAAGGCTTTAGTGTTCGTTTTAAAAGATTAACTTGGAAACCCCTCATAAATGCAATAGCCAACAAAGTATCTGCAAAAATTTCAAAACTTTTCCCTCTAATCAATGCACGTTCTTCATTGAAAGTCGAATGCCGACTATTTAAATCCTTAATTCTACCAACCTATGACTTATGCTTATCCAGTTTGGGGATGGGCTGCGACTAGCAATCTCCAAAAAGTATCAGGCATTCAGTACATATTTTTCAGAAGAACTTTAAATGCCCTTTGGTTCATTCCTAACACCTAGATTCGCAGAGAATTAAAAGTGCCCTCATTAAGCGACCACGTAACACAAATAGCCCAAACTTTCACCCAAAACCTTCACACTTCCCCATGCTCCTTAATCTTCAGCCTAGATCGCAATGCTGCATGCCCACGTATTAAATGCAGGTATCTCAAAGACCGATTCAAACCACCGTAATCCCCCATAACTATCGATTGATCAAACTGAAACAGTCTTCAACCTCGCTTCGTTTACTTTAGCACAATTTTTACGTTCCTCCGAGTAATAAAAACCACTGCTTATGGATTGCCATTCTTAAAAAGTTAAAAACTATGTACTGCATAATTTAACCTCCTCGAAAGACAAGTATGTCGAAAGAGAAGAGAAAAAAAGTGTTCGTATTCTGATGGAGATGGATTTTCGACACTAGCTTTATAGGTAGGTTGAATTCAGCAGCCGGCTCCTCTGATGGGTACTTTCCCGTGGTTTCTCCGATCGACACCAGGCAAATGCCAGAGCAGTACCTTAACAAACGGACCACAGACCGCGCGCGATCTTTCTGGAAATTTCGGGTTAACTGTTTCGTAATTTTGGCTTTATTTTATCGAATTTACGTAAGCTATTGTTAGATTTATAAATCTTAAAAGGTTGTGTTACTTCTCATATGGAAGTCATCTAAACTTTGTAAATATTATTGTAAGTTTACCCAATTCCCGTCATTGTTCGGGTATTTATTTATGATAATTATGCGTTAGGCAGTTTCGCCGCCTCGTCCTCTTTCCTCCCCTACTCATCCCTCTTCTCTCATTACTAGACAGTTGAGATTAAGGCGCTAAAAACGATGTTTTACTCTTTATGTATTGTATTTATCCCAAAAAAAACTACGTTTTAGGTGCCATAGTTATATTTGTAAATATACTTAGGTTTTGTAATTTAAAAATCTGCAAATTATTTTTATACTCAAATGTCAACTAATTATCGTAAGTCATTTATTTAATGCCATCTTATTATACGTTTATTTTTCACTCACGTAACTAAAGGCCATGTGCAGATTCCAGTAGTCCCTCGTTACAATGTTCCCTATTTTAAGCTCATTGACTCGTTCAACAGATATTTTTTTAACACAAGTAAACAGGGTGTTGAAAGGTACTACGGATTCTGAAAGAGTAGAATAACAATATTTTATATGACAGTAATCAAAAATGATCTGGGAATGTCCCCACGTGATAAGAGTTAATAATGGTATCACACATTGTTCCGTACACAACACAAAGCCCTCGTCTCTTTTCCTCCTGCAGACACCCGCCGCGCGGAGCCGGCGCGCCCACGGCCGCCGGCCTCCCCCTTCCCCGGCGGCCACCCACAGGTCACCGAAGGGCCTGCTACCCCTCCAAAGGGCCCTTCCCCCCGTGTCTGCCAAATAGCCTAAAACGGGACATTCCCCGCGAGACGGGACTTGTCGACACTCCGCCAGCCGGGAACTACGGTAGTGTGCGCTCTCAGCGCGTGTTCGAGACCCATTGCGCTTCGCGCGTCTCACTAAGCTGCCCTCGGCAGTTGTGAACCATCAGGTTCCTAAGTGGTTATTGCGCTTCGCGCAACGCGCAAAGCTGCCCTCGGCAGTGGTGAACCATCAGGTTCCGAATTAGATATTGCGCTTCGCGCACCGCGCAACGCTGCCCGCGGCAGTTCGGCACTAGTCACACTTGTCGGTGCGGGTGCCATTTCGCGTCAGCGTGAGCTTCTCCAAACGGTGCCTCTCACACCTGAGGGTGCCGTGACCGCCCACACCTGAGGGTGGCGCATGACCGTGTGGGACTCCATGGTCCTACCCACCGCAGTTAGGCCGCGTGCGCTGTAGGGAGGCTGCTTCCGAGCCCGATAAGTAAGACACTGTGCGGGACCTGTGTTCCTGCAGCATCCCGGAGCGGCAACGCAGATCACGCCAGCCAGGAGAAGTACCTCACAACTGTAATTAGTTCAAATAAACATGTGCAAGGTCAATTTCTTTATTGCTTCACACAGTCAACTCAGATTCCATCCATTCTACCAGCGCAATCCCTCTCCCCCCGTCCCGGGCAGCACGGTCCGGCGCGGCGTTATTTACTTTGGATAGAGAAGGCCCCATCACAGTCCTCCGCATCACCACCCCCACTTCGCTTTCCTCCCCCTTCTCTATCCACACATATCACATGATTTTTTCGGCAGCTCGCACAGTTGCTCGAACAGTCGCTCCAGTTCTTCGATTATTTTTGAGCAAAATACATTCTTATGTAATATCCAACTAACTTTTCTTGGCCGTTTGTTTGGAGAAATGCGAGTGGAGTGAGGGTATATTCAGCCACTAGAGGTTTTCAATCAATGCCATAAATCAAAGTCACAGCTGTTGTGGGCAAGGGCAGGTCGCCGTTCTGAGTAGGCAACAGCAGGGACACTGCGGAGATCACAATGTATACTTATTACTAGGGAGCGGATTTCTATGATTTTGCATATTTTTGTTCGTTGTTTCAGGGTGTAGCTAAGTGAAATTCCTTGACATCTGGTTGGTATTGGATACTAACTAGACGAACATATTAGTGCACATTTGTGCATATTTGGCCGATTTTTCCTGTTGGTGCTTGTTCGCGTAAATTACGCATATTTAGCATATTTCGTTAAAATAGAGACATTTCTGAAACGTTTAATCTCTTCATAGAGTTTACAATTCATTTGTGAACGTTCATTCATTAGAATGAGCTTGTCACGTTTTTTTTTCATTTCTATAGATGATAAAATACTTGTGCAAAAGTAGGATATTTCTTGATATAATATTTTTTAAACCAGGCTAATGAAATGCAACAAGACATACAATGTACTTCACTAAGGTGAATATTTACTTCAATTATTTCTTTCACGAAGTAAGGTAGCGAATCTGCTATTCTGTTTGCACAAAAATGTATCGTTTCATTCCAAGCAAGCTTCTCCTGAATTTTATCAAGACAGGTGTTTTTATCAATTACATTACCTCTTATCAAGACCGGATTCTTATTGCATGTTAAAGTGCATATTTCAGACTTTTTAGGTGATTTTGGGGCATAAAATTCCTCTCTCTACTTATTATAATGATTACAATTATTACGGAGATTACGATGTGCACAATTACAATATATTATTAACATCGATGATCGCGTTTTGAACATCGATGTTTAAAACGATCGATTTTGTGCCAATGCATTATTAACAGTAATGTTTGCATTTGATCATTATATGATGTTTGATTTGATGTTTATATTTTGAACATCGATGATCAAAAAACATCGGAGGTTTTGTGACAATGTAGAACATCTATGTTTTCATTTTGAACGTGGATGTTTAAAAACATCGATGGTTTTATAACGATGTATTATTAACATCGATGTTCGCATCTTGAATATCGGTGTTTAAAACGGATGGTTTTGTGACGTAACATTAATGTTTGCATTTCGAACGATGAGATGTATTATTAACATTGTTGTTTTCATTTTCAACATAGATTTCTAAAAACATCGATGGCTTTATGACGATGTATTACCATCATTTCCAACTTCGACGCTTTTATACATCGAAGGTTTAGAGACGATCTACCTTCAACATGAACGTTTTCGTTGCGAAACATGGATGTTTTGTAGGCGCTGTCGCATCCGTTAGCCCGAGCAGCCGCACCGCGCCGGGCGAAAGTGAAAGAGCGGTGGATTTCCCAGCGCGGGAAACCCCGTCCGCGGCCGTCGCCCCCTCGCGTCGCGCGGAGAAAGGCGCTCCACGGCCCCCTGTAGAAAGCGAACGCGCCCGCGTCACCCAGGAGGCGCTGGCTGGCGCTGGCGCCGGCGCTCCGGAGAGAAATTCATTCTCGCCGCTGGAGCAATAACCCTCGCGCGCCACAGAGCCAGCCCTACGAAGTGGACGCGAGTGGCTCGCACCGCCGAATCCCAGCGCTGCCGGAATGAACCGGCTGAGGTGGCTCAGGGGTATCGACTGATGTCAGTGTAAGGTCCGATTAAATTAAGAAGGTGATTGACAGTTCTGTGTGACGTCAGGACGCCTCTCCCGTTTCCATGGCAGCTGCCAACCAGAGAGACAAAACGTGACGTGTCAGGTCGCTCAGTTGCCACTGCCGAACACGGGGAACATTTGAGCATCGCACAACGACTTCCCTGCTGCCGCGCCGCCCGCGTTTCTGCCTGTGCTGCGCGTTGAGGTTAGGCTTTTGTCGTATTTGTTACACTTTTACACGTATTTTTTGAAGTGTTTGTTTTCGTGTCCCGGTAACACGTGCTCAATGGTTTGCGACCTGGCAACGTCGCTCCCCTCCACTCACAAATGTCAATCACCTTCTTAATTTAATCGGACCTTAGTGCCTGTGGCTGGGAGGTCGTAAGCTGTATTCCAGACTGGAATGACAGCAGTCCTACGTCATACCGCCACGAACCGTCATACCGCCGCGGTATCTCTAGATCCCGCTAACAAGCAGCGGGATGACGGCTGTCGTTTAGCTATACAATTTAAGAAAATATTTAAGAAATTTACCAAGTGAAAAAAAAAAGGCAAAAGAAGCCCTGGTCATTGTGTATTTTCAATCAATTTTTCCGTATTTGGCGTTTTTTAAGTCTTAAACATTGCAATTTAGCTGCTTTTAAGTGAAACTAACCTCTCGACGTTGGCAGGATTTTCGACACTAATACGTAGTGACGTAGAACCGCGGAGGGTTAGTGGCACTGGTTTCCTTACCTGAAAGGCCCGGGTTCGAATCCCGGCGTAGGCTGGGGTTTTTATCTGGTGCTTTCCCTTCAGGGCGGCTCTGGGGTCGACTCAACCTCCTTTGCAAGTGAGTACCAGGATCCTTCCTGGGGGGTAAAGGCGGCCGGAGCGTTGTGCCCGCCACACAACCCCCTCCTTGTGCCGACGGCGACGAATAGGTGAAGCCCTACCATCACTTCCCCTGTGGGCCACTTCGGCCTCTGTGCAATTGCACAGGGATACCTTTTAATACGTAGAGAGGTATTGTGTAGGCGCTGTCTGGAAGAGAATTCTAGCGGCCGGCTGCTCTGATCGGTAGTTTTCCGTAGTTTCTCCGATAGACTCCAGGCGAACAAACAGGCCACGAACCGCGCGTGATCTTTCCTTCCTATTTCGTGTCCTATACCGAAACGCAAATACTTTCCCGAATTTCCCTAGACGTGAATATTTTCTGGTAGAATAACAATCGACTACGTATCGAAATGTCTCACCCAACAACAGAACATACCGAAAGGAGCTCTGAAAGTAAAAATAAACATTCACATTCTTTCCCAATCAGCACGCACGTCTCAGGCAATTGCATCCATTCCTAGTGCAGCTGGGTTGTCGTCAGGTACACGACAGATTGAAAATAAAAATTGTGAATGTGACTTTCCTTAAAAATCTAAAGTACCTAATTTAATCCTTTTTTTGATCAGTTTTATATGCCAGAAACATAAGTCGTCGTATTTAAAGTTTTTTAAATGCCTGGATTAATCCTTTTTTAACCTATTTTAAGTGTCTAAAATTTCACTTTTCATGTCTTATAGTGCATAATTTCGTAATTTTGTAACATATTGTAGGTGCCTAAATCATCTATTTGTGCCTAAAATTCTGAGTTCTAATTATAATGCAAACAGTTCAAATATGGATGTCCCATTTCCGATTCATACGTTTCTAAAATGTTTAAACTAGGGAATTTAAATCAAGAAAATTGAAAAAGAAATCTTCAAGAACGTTGATAGGTTTTTTTGAGAAGTCGCAGCGTAAGTGAATAGGGAACTTGTACCCTCTCCTCTCCTGGAGTCACTTTCTGAAGAAAATAGCCAATTTGCACTCTATTATCGATATACAGAAATAATAATCTTCGAGTACATAATTCATTTACAAAGCGCCCAGACATTGTAAGAAAATTGTGTAGTTTTCGGTGATGTGCGAAGTACGTAGATACTCGGAAAACAATGAAACTGTTTCGATTTAGGCTGAAAACGCAAATAGTTAATTATGTTATCCCACCTATTCTTATACTGTGCCTCCGTCTAAAATCTCATACACAACGAGTCACTAGCAGTTGACGTAGTGAAGTAAGGCTCCAAGGAAGATACTGTTCTTCTTTAAAAATGCTTGCAATTCACATGTTGCGGTATCAAAAAGCAACTTTTTCGATACTCTTTGTATGTAAAGATCTGTTGTACTGTATATATTTTGTACAATGTTACTGCTGTGCTCGTGAAGACGGCATTTGTTGAAATATTTTATTCATTGTAGTGTTATACCAGAGAGTATTTTATTTTTATTAGTAGGCAGTGTACGTGCTATTTTGGAAAATCAGTTTGTGCGGTTTTGTTCAGGAGCACTCTTACTTTCTCGACTAATTACTTTTAAGTATTAAAGAGAAAGGATTTTAAATACTGCGAGGCAAATCTGTAATTTTTCCACAGAGAAACGCGTATTGTCGGGCTGTGGTGAAGAAAAAGTGGACAAATCGTGATTCTAAATGTTGTGAATAATTTCATCACGTTGTAGCCCAAATCTATATTTTCTGGGTCCTTCGTACAGAAATACAGATTGGCAGCAAAACGTCTGTCTCTCCTACGTTAAAACAGTGAACTGTGTATATTTATACTATGTTTCTACAGTATTCTTGATGACCAATTTTATTCAAATATTTAATTTATTGCCGTTTTATACGAGATTTTGTATTGCTTTTTATTTGCTTATCTTTATTTGTTTTTCTTGAGCAGTATGCATGCTACTTTTTAGAAAATCATTTTGACTAACTTCGATCAGCGGCATTTTTGCTGGTGTAGAACGCTCGTGCAATAATAACCAGGGATGCGTCATCAATGCCAATGTTTTCAGAACATTTATGTTTATATAAAGAGGTCAATGTTTTACATATCGATGCTAAAAAGCCGATGGTTCTTGAACATCGATATTTTGAGCTCGATGTTTCTCCGTTTTCGATGTTTTGTTCCTAGATGGAAAGTTCCTATAACGAGAATTATGTAACTGCCAAAATTCGAAATGATAACTGTTAAAATGTTGGAAGCAAATGAACGCGGGCTGTATGACCTTCACCGAACAGGCTATCTCTCACCCGGGATGATCCTAATGTATTTCCTTGGTATTTCACACTCGGAAAGGCATTTCTTAACCTTATTTTCAGTTAAATTTCAATTATAAATGAATATAAACAGCCACTGTCAATTTAAATTTTGTTGTGAACAATGTTTGCAATCATCGGTGGATTGTGGGGAGTGTACTATTAACATCGAGTTTTAATTTTAGACATCGATGTTTCGTTGTCGATGTCACATCACTAATATTAGAAAGTTTGTGCCAGCTTTAGCGGACAGCACTATCGATCTTCTGCGCATGCGCAGATGCACTAAGGTGATGCGAAACTAGAAATGCGAATAGGGAGAAGATCGATAGCGCTTTAACGTTCGAGGAGACCAGCGCATGCGCAGATGCACTAAAGTGATGCGAAACTAGAAATGCGCATAGGGAGAAGATCGATAGTGCTTTAACGTTAGAGAAGGCCCGCGCATGCGCAGATGTACTAAAGTGATGCGAAACTTGAAATGCGCATAGGGAGAAGATCGATAGTGCTTTAACGTTCGAGGAGGCCCGCGCATGCGCAGTCGCACTAAAGTGATGCGAAACTTGAAATGCGCATTCGCAGAAGATCGATAGTGCTTTAACGTTCGAGGAGGCCCAAACTCCCTATCAACCTTGCGCGTGTGGCGCCAGCGCCACGCCTCCTGGCCGTGAGTCAGCGTTCGCGCGTGCGCTGTCTCCAGCCGCTTTCTCCGCCGCGCCGCGCCGGCCGGGGCGTCGGGCAGTGCGCGAGGGCGTGGGCGGGAGACGCGGATCGGCGGGCGGATGACCCCGGGAACAGGATCTTCGAAACCACACCGAAAACGAAGCGAGAACGAATGTCTTCGGTCCGATGGGTACGTAGGTGGAAGCGTTGGTGGTTACGCCTCCTTTTATGTATTCGTCGACCTTTTCACCGAGGGAGATACCGGCTGACATGCAACACTCACCGTGCTGGATACTCGGATTGACTTGAGATTTTACCAGCTTGTTCAGCACCTTTCAAAACCCGTACATACAAATTTTTACGTGCTATGAAGCATTGCAAGTAGTGGTTTAGCGATAATTAGTTTTGGGATCTTTGTTGACCATACCGACCGTAGAAGGGCGGAAATCGCTGCCCGTCGCTGGTTCTGCGGATGTTACTCATAAACCGCGCCTGCGCTATCGGCCTATCGGGAAGGTCTCAGTTACTTGGAGGGCAAGCGGGGTGAGAAAAACGGGTGTTTACTTTGCAGGTTCAGATGGAACGAACGCGCTTGGAAATCTGACACCGGCTGATAGACGCCGCGTAACGTTCCTAGCGCTGCCAAAGCAACGGCTCGCCCGCTGCGGGAAGCGCGAGGGTCACGAAAGGTCCTGAGACAAAATGCCTATAAAACACTATTTATAATATTCCATAGCACTTCAAAATTTGCGTATGTAGGTTTTGCATGGTGTTCTATCAGCTGGTGAAATTTCATGTCAATCCGAGTATTCAGCACGGTGAGGTGGGTTGCGTGTCAGAGCCGGTGTAGCCGCTGACGTATACTGGGATTTTTCCAACTTTACCATCGAAGGCCCGTCTTTAGGATATAATACGTCACGGCATTTCACGACGTTCTCAGACGTGCGGCCATGTATCGCATGATCGCGACCGTATTAAGCAGTGCTTGCATTCATGCGACTTCTAGCGGTACGACGGAAAAAGACGCAAAATGCCGTACTATTTTCCATCGGGGCAATAGGGGCTTGAGGGACAGAGTTAGAAAAATCGCACTATAGCAGGGGCTCTGTCCAGAAGGTCCTAGGGTTTCAGTCCCGACGTTGGCGAGTTTTCGACCCCAGTTATTTTGGTAGATTGGTTTCAACCGCTGTCTGAAGTATTTTGTAATCAGCTGCTCTGGTCGATAGTTGTGCGTTGTTTCTTCGATGAGTACGAGGTAAATACCGAAGCAGCACCCCAACTACTCTAACACACATGGCTGGAGACCAGTCACGAGCTTAAATAAATAAATAAATGTCGTTATTGGTGGCGAAGCTCAGGCTATTTAGCCTGCTCTTCCGCCTGACCACTTTCAAAAATTTTTATTACAGTTTATTTTATGATAAAAGGAGATCATTCAATGAGAAATACGTACGCAATTTAGATGAAGGGTTTCTCACATGGAAAGCAGGAGTGAAAGCAAGGGAGGAAGACGTTGATAGAACAGGAAACGCACTCACAACATTTGTGTGTTTAAGTTTATTAATTTTACGTTACGGAGATATTAAAAATTGGTCACAAATATATCAGATTGAAGCACTTCGAGATTTAACTTAAACTTTGAGAAACTATTTTTTGACTCGTAAGTTAGATACAAAAAAAAATTAGAAGGAGCTTGTTTAAAACAGTGGCATGTTATTAGGTACTACTAATTGTTTGAGAGAGCGTTTGAAGAAGCTGAAATTGCGTACGTATTTTTGAATTACCACTATTTTTAAGTTTGAGCTTACAGCTTGCCACGACTGGTAGTAGTAGAGACCTGGATGGGGAAAACTCGCAAGCGGAGCGGTAGGTCGCCACCGGATCTGAACTTCCCGCGGGGAAAATCCCACCCACCCAACAGGCAGAAAACACGCACTACTCTTACGTAATTAATAACATTAGAAGTGCACCCACAGAGATCGAAGTCCTACGCATTCTAATCTCAATTCATAATTCGCGATATTTCGCTATTGAAATGCCTTGCGTCTTGAGAGAGATAAAACACTGTCGCTGCTTCGTGAGAGGATTGCACTCACGACCCCTGGTTTACAACACAAATGCTCCGCCACTGAGCTAAAGAGGCTGACAGTTCTATTGTTTAGAGCAGGCCTGCACAGCATTTTGCACTCTGACTGACCTCGGAAGTCGCGTGCGAGCAGTTTGCGAGCAAACCCGGGCCGCGTCGATGGGTGGGGATAAGACTCATTCTAGAAGAGGGGGACCGCCAATGGGAATGCGCAATTCGAACGGTATCGCTTAAATTGAAAGAGCATTTGTGGGAATGGCGGGCTATTACATACACTTCAAGTATCATTACCATTTATTTTGGGAATGTTCAATATTATAATTGCTTAATTCGCTTTGCTATGATGTAACCGCATGTATTAGCATGTTACTAAATTCAAAATTCCAATACTGAATTTTTTGTTTGATAATAACAGTAATATATTATTTTTTCATTACTTATGTTTACTTGATAAAGACTGTTCTATCAACGCTAAAATATCTTATTCTTAAAAAATCAGAATTACTTTCTGCTCTAATTTCCGACCAGAGCACAATATATATACCTAATTTCAAATCAAGGAACACTATTTATTCATAATAGTTCACGACATGGTTTAAAAAATATTACGCTCTTTAGGTTATTATTAAAAATTCTCATAATAATGTTATGATTGCCGAAAAAAAAACGTAAAAAGGGTTTGCTCATTGGTGCTTCTTATTCACCTTAAAAATGAGTGAAAATGGTCACAAATGTATGTATTGCCATTCATTATTCTTCCTGGAATTGGGTACATTTAATTTTAAAATCAATCATGATTTGAGAGACAGCTCTCAATTTCCTCCGTTATGCTGTCATTTGGTAATACAACGTTCTGAGTAAAAAGTCAATTATTAAATTGCACATTTTTGTTAATTAAAATTACATCAGAATTTTTTAAGCCGACACTCCTCTAAAATATTGTTTATGAGTTGCAAGAAGCATGAAGTAAAAATTAAAAAATTAAAATATGTGGTTACATAGCAGTACAGAGAAGTACATAAACAGAAAAATACCGCACTTGAAGCTAGAAATACGACATATTACCCATTTAAATAAGTGGCTAAATCATGTCACAGCATGGACATCGCAGAGCATTAGATACCTAGACATTCAAACTACCCGCCGCATCGACACCGCTACGGCTTCTCCCATCCCCGCAAAGCTACCTTCTCCTTACAACTTGCACTTTAGTAGCTTTCGCGGGCAGACGACTGGTTCCTAAGTGCCAAATGCCCGCGGGAGCACAAGTTACGCAGGCCTGGTTTAGAGCTATATGCTGGTGAAATCTACTATTGCAGTGCTACTAAAAAAAAATATTCGAACTCCCTCTTGTGAGGATTGAACTCACGACCCCGGTTTTACAAGACCAGTGCTCTGCCACTGAGCTAAAGAAGCTGACGAGCAACCGGTTCAGAGCTTATGCATATACAATGTACTATTACAGTGCTACTAAAATACACCAACTCCCTCTTGTGAGGATTGAACTCACGACCCCTGGATTACAAGACCAGTGCTCGGCCACTGAGCTAAAGAGGCTGACGGGCACCCGGTTCAGAGCTGATGCATATACAATGTACTATTACAGTGCTACTAAAATATTCCAACTGCCTCTTCTGAGGATTAACCTCACGACCCCTGGTTTACAAGACCAGTGCTCTGCCACTGAGCTAAAGAGGCTGACGGACGCTGCCTTTAGAGCTTTTGCATGTGAAATGTACTATTACAATGCCACTAAAATATTCCAACTTCCTCCTGTGAGGATTGAACTCACGACCCCTGGTTTACAAGACCAGTGCCCTGCCACTGAGCTAAAGAGGCTGACGGGCACCCGGTTCAGAGCTTATGCATATACAATGTACTATTACAGTGCTACTAAAATATTCCAACTGCCTCTTCTGAGGATTGAACTCACGACCCTGGTTTACAAGACCAGTGCTCTGCCACTGAGCTAAAGAGGCTGACGGGTAACCGGTTCAGAGCTTATGCATATACAATGTACTATTACAGTGCTACTAAAATATTCCAAATGCCTCCTGTGAGGATTGAACTCACGGCCCCTGGTTTACGAGACCAGTGCTCTGCCACTGAGCTAAAGAGGCTGACGTGACCCGGTTCAGAGCTGATGCATATACAATGTACTATTACAGTGCTACTAAAATATTCCAACTGCCTCCTGTGAGGATTGAACTCACGACCCCTGGTTTACAAGACCAGTGCTCTGCCACTGAGGTAAAGAGGCTGCCGGGCACCGGCTTCAGAGTTTCTGCATATACAATGTACTATTACAGTGCTACTAAAATATTCCAACGGCCTCCTGTGAGGATTGAACTCACGACCCCTTGTTTACGAGACCAGTGCTCTGCCATTGAGCTAAAGAGGCTGACGGACGCTGCCTTTAGAGCTTTTGCATGTGAAATGTATTATTACAAATCCACTAAAATATTCCAACTTCCTCCTGTGAGGATTGAACTCACGACCCCTGGTTTACAAGACCAGTGCTCTCCCACTGAGCTAAAGAGGCTGACGGGCACCCGGTTCAGAGCTGATGCATATACAATGTACTATTACAGTGCTACTAAAATATTCCAACTGCCTCTTCTGAGGATTAACCTCACGACCCCTGGTTTACAAGACCAGTGCTCTGCCACTGAGCTAAAGAGGCTGACGGACGCTGCCTTTAGAGCTTTTGCATGTGAAATGTATTATTACAATGCCACTAAAATATTCCAACTGCCTCCCGTGAGGATTGAACTCACGACCCCTTGTTTACAAGACCAGTGCTCTGCCATTGAGCTAAAGAGGCTGACGGACGCTGCCTTTAGAGCTTTTGCATGTGAAATGTATTATTACAAATCCACTAAAATATTCCAACTTCCTCCTGTGAGGATTGAACTCACGACCCCTGGTTTACAAGACCAGTGCTCTGCCACTGAGCTAAAGAGGCTGACGGGCACGCGGTTTAGAGCTTTTGCATGTGAAATGTACTATTACAATGCCACTAAAATATTCCAACTTCCTCCCGTGAGGATTGAACTCACGACCCCTGGTTTACAAGACCAGTGCTCTTCCACTGAGCTAAAGAGGCTGACGGACAACCGGTTCAGAGCTGATGCATATACAATGTACTATTACAGTGCTACTAAAATATTCCAACTGCCTCCTGTGAGGATTGAACTCACGACCCCTGGTTTACGAGACCAGTGCTCTGCCACTGAGCTAAAGAGGCTGACGGACGCTCCCTTTAGAGCTTTTGCATGTGAAATGTACTATTACAATGCCACTAAAATATTCCAACTTCCTCCCGTGAGGATTGAACTCACGACCCCTGGTTTACAAGACCAGTGCTCTTCCACTGAGCTAAAGAGGCTGACGGACAACCGGTTCAGAGCTGATGCATATACAATGTACTATTACAGTGCTACTAAAATATTCCAACTGCCTCTTCTGAGGATTGAACTCACGACCCCTGGTTTACAAGACCAGTGCTCTGCCGCTGAGCTAAAGAGGCTGACGGACACGCGGTTCAGAGCTTATGCATATACAATGTACTATTACAGTGCTACTAAAATATTCCAACTGCCTCCTGTGAGGATTGAACTCACGACCCCTGGTTTACAAGACCAGTGCTCTGCCACTGAGGTAAAGAGGCTGACGGGCACCCGGTTCAGAGTTTATGCATATAGAATGTACTATTACAGTGCTACTAAAATATTCCAACTGCCTCCTGTGAGGATTGAACTCACGACCCCTGGTTTACAAGACCAGTGCTCTGCCACTGAGGTAAAGAGGCTGACGGTCACCCGGTTCAGAGTTTATGCATATACAATGTACTATTACAGTGCAACTAAAATATTCCAACTGCCTCCTGTGAGGATTGAACTCACGACCCCTGGTTTACGAGACCAGTGCTCTCCCACTGAGCTAAAGAGGCTGACGGACGCTGCCTTTAGAGCTTTTGCATGTGAAATGTATTATTACAAAGCCACTAAAATATTCCAACTTCCTCCTGGGAGGATTGAACTCACGACCCCTGGTTTACAAGACCAGTGCTATGCCACTGAGATAAAGAGGCTGACGGGCACGCGGTTTAGAGCTTTAGCATGTGAAATGTACTATTACAGTGCTACTAAAATATTCCAACTGCCTCCTGTGAGGATTGAACTCACGACCCCTGGTTTACGAGACCAGTGCTCTCCCACTGAGCTAAAGAGGCTGACGGACGCTGCCTTTAGAGCTTTTGCATGTGAAATGTATTATTACAATGCCACTAAAATATTCCAACTGCCTCCTGTGAGGATTGAACTCACGACCCCTGGTTTACGAGACCAGTGCTCTGCCACTGAGCTAAAGAGGCTGACGGACGCTGCTTTTAGAGCTTTTGCATGTGAAATGTACTATTACAATGCCACTAAAATATTCCAACTTCCTCCTGTGAGGATTGAACTCACGACCCCTAGTTTACGAGACCAGTGCTCTGCCACTGAGCTAAAGAGGCTGACGGACGCTGCCTTTAGAGCTTTTGCATGTGAAATGTAATATTACAATGCCACTAAAATATTCCAACTTCCTCCTGGGAGGATTGAACTCACGACCCCTGGTTTACAAGACCAGTGCTATGCCACTGAGCTAAAGATGCTGACGGGCATCCGGTTCAGAGCTGATGCATATACAATGTACTATTACAGTGCTACTAAAATATTCCAACTCCCTCTTCTGAGGATTGAACTCACGACCCCTGGTTTACAAGACCAGTGCTCTGCCACTGAGATAAAGAGGCTGACGGGCACGCGGTTTAGAGCTTTTGCATGTGAAATGTACTATTACAGTGCTACTAAAATATTCCAACTGCCTCCTGTGAGGATTGAACTCACGACCCCTGGTTTACGAGACCAGTGCTCTGCCACTGAGCTAAAGAGGCTGACGGACGCTGCCTTTAGAGTTTTGCATGTGAAATGTACTATTACAATGCCACTAAAATATTCCAACTGCCTCCTGTGAGGATTGAACTCACGACCCCTGGTTTACGAGACCAGTGCTCTGCCACTGAGCTAAAGAGGCTGACGGACGCTGCTTTTAGAGCTTTTGCATGTGAAATGTACTATTACAATGCCACTAAAATATTCCAACTTCCTCCTGTGAGGATTGAACTCACGACCCCTGGTTTACGAGACCAGTGCTCTCCCACTGAGCTAAAGAGGCTGACGGACGCTGCCTTTAGAGCTTTTGCATGTGAAATGTATTATTACAATGCCACTAAAATATTCCAACTTCCTCCTGGGAGGATTGAACTCACGACCCCTGGTTTACAAGACCAGTGCTATGCCACTGAGCTAAAGATGCTGACGGGCACCCGGTTCAGAGCTGATGCATATACAATGTACTATTACAGTGCTACTAAAATATTCCAACTCCCTCTTCTGAGGATTGAACTCACGACCCCTGGTTTACAAGACCAGTGCCCTGCCACTGAGATAAAGAGGCTGACGGGCACGCGGTTTAGATCTTTTGCATGTGAAATGTACTATTACAGTGCTACTAAAATATTCCAACTGCCTCCTGTGAGGATTGAACTCACGACCCCTGGTTTACGAGACCAGTGCTCTGCCACTGAGCTAAAGAGGCTGACGGACGCTGCTTTTAGAGCTTTTGCATGTGAAATGTACTATTACAATGCCACTAAAATATTCCAACTTCCTCCTGTGAGGATTGAACTCACGACCCCTGGTTTACAAGACCAGTGCTCTGCCACTGAGCTAAATAGGCTGACGGGCACCCGGTTCAGAGCTGATGCATATACAATGTACTATTACAGTGCTACTAAAATATTCCAACTGCCTCCTGTGAGGATTGAACTCACGACCCCTGGTTTACAAAACCAGTGCTCTGCCACTGAGGTAAAGAGGCTGACGGGCACCCGGTTCAGAGTTTATGCATTTAGAATGTACTATTACAGTGCTACTAAAATATTCCAACTGCCTCCTGTGAGGATTGAACTCACGACCCCTGGTTTACAAGACCAGTGCTCTGCCACTGAGCTAAAGAGGCCGACGGGCACACGGTTCAGAGTTTCTGCATATACAATGTACTATTACAGTGCTACTAAAATATTCCAACTGCCTCCTGTGAGGATTGAACTCACGACAGCTGGTTTACGAGACCAGTGCTCTCCCACTGAGCTAAAGAGGCTGACGGACGCTGCCTTTAGAGCTTTTGCATGTGAAATGTATTATTACAATGCCACTAAAATATTCCAACTTCCTCCTGTGAGGATTGAACTCACGACCACTGGTTTACAAGACCAGTGCTCTGCCACTGAGCTAAAGAGGCTGACGGGCACCCGGTTCAGAGCTGATGCATATACAATGTACTATTACAGTGCTACTAAAATATTCCAACTGCCTCTTCTGAGGATTGAACTCACGACCCCTGGTTTACAAGACCAGAGCTCTGCCACTGAGCTAAAGGGGCTGACGGGCACGCGGTTTAGAGCTTTTGCATGAGAAATGTACTATTACAGTGCTACTAAAATATTCCAACTGCCTCCTGTGAGCATTGAACTCACGACCTCTGGTTTGCGAGACCAGTGCTCTGACACTGAGCTAAAGAGGCTGACGGGCACGCGGTTTAGAGCTTTTGCATGAGAAATGTACTATTACAGTGCTACTAAATTATTCCAACTGCCTCCTGTGAGGATTGAACTCACGACCTCTGGTTTGCGAGACCAGTGCTCTGCCACTGAGCTAAAGAGGCTGACGGACGCTGCCTTTAGAGCTTTTGCATGTGAAATGTACTATTACAGTGCTACTAAAATATTCCAACTGCCTCCTGTGAGGATTGAACTCACGACCCGTGGTTTACGAGACCAGTGCTCTGCCACTGAGCTAAAGAGGCTGACGGGCACCCGGTTCAGAGCTTATGCATATACAATGTACTATTACAGTGCTACTAAAATATTCCAACTGCCTCCTGTGAGGATTGAACTCACGACACCTGGTTTACAAGACCAGTGCTCTTCCACTGAGCTAAAGAGGCTGACCGGCAACCGGTTCAGAGCTTATGCATATACAATGTACTATTACAGTGCTACTAAAATATTCCAACTGCCTCTTCTGAGGATTGAACTCACGACCCCTGGTTTACAAGACCAGTGCTCTGCCACTGAGGTAAAGAGGCTGACGGGCACCCGGTTCAGAGTTTATTCATATACAATGTACTATTACAGTGCTACTAAAATATTCCAACTGCCTCCTGTGAGGATTGAACTCACGACACCCGGTTTACGAGACCAGTGCTCTGCCACTGAGCTAAAGATGCTGACGGACGCTGCCTTTAGAGCTTTTGCATGTGAAATGTACTATTACAATGCCACTAAAATATTCCAACATCCTCCTGTGACGATTGAACTCACGACCCCAGGTTTACAAGAACAGTGCCCTGCCACTGAGCTAAAGAGGCTGACGGGCACCCGGTTCAGAGCTTATGCATATACAATGTACTATTACAGTGCTACTAAAATATTCCAACTTCCTCCTGGGAGGATTGAACTCACGACACCTGGTTTACAAGACCAGTGCTCTTCCACTGAGCTAAAGAGGCTGCCGGGCAACAGGTTCAGAGCTTATGCATATACAATGTACTATTACAGTGCTACTAAAATATTCCAACTGCCTCCTGTGAGGATTGAACTCACGACCCCTGGTTTACAAGACCAGTGCTCTGCCACTGAGCAAAAGAGGCTGTCGGGCACCCGGTTCAGAGCTTATGCATATACAATGTACTATTACAGTGCTGCTAAAATATTCCAACTGCCTCTTCTGAGGATTGAACTCACGACCCCTGGTTTACAAGACCAGTGCTCTGCCACTGAGCTATAGAGGCTGACGGTCACCTCGTTCAGAGCTTATGCATATACAATGTACTATTACAGTGCTACTAAAATATTCCAACTGCCTCTTCTGAGGATTGAACTCACGACCCCTGGTTTACAAGACCAGTGCTCTGCCACTGAGCTAAAGAGGCTGACGGGCACGCGGTTTAGAGCTTTTGCATGAGAAATGTACTATTTCAGTGCTACTATAATATTCCAAATGCCTCCTGTGAGGATTGAACTCACGACCTCTGGTTTGCGAGACCAGTGCTCTGACACTGAGCTAAAGAGGCTGACGGACGCTGCCTTTAGAGCTTTTGCATGTGAAATGTACTATTACAGTGCTACTAAAATATTCCAACTGCCTCCTGTGAGGATTGAACTCACGACCCCTGGTTTACGAGACCAGTGCTCTGCCACTGAGCTAAAGAGGCTGACGGACGCTGCCTTTAGAGCTTTTGCATGTGAAATGTACTATTACAATGCCACTAAAATATTCCAACTTCCTCCTGTGAGGATTGAACTCACGACCCCTGGTTTACAAGAACAGTGCCCTGCCACTGAGCTAAAGAGGCTGACGGGCACCCCGTTCAGAGCTTATGCATATACAATGTACTATTACAGTGCTACTAAAATATTCCAACTGCCTCCTGTGAGTATTGTACTCACGACACCTGGTTTACAAGACCAGTGCTCTTCCACTGAGCTAAAGAAGCTGACGGGCAACCGGTTCAGAGCTTATGCATATACAATGTACTATTACAGTGCTACTAAAATATTCCAACTGCCTCCTGTGGGGATTGAACTCACGACCCCTGGTTTACAAGACCAGTGCTCTGCCACTGAGCTAAAGAGGCTGTCGGGCACCCGGTTCAGAGCTTATGCATATACAATGTACTATTACAGTGCTACTAAAATATTCCAACTTCCTCCTGTGAGGATTGAACTCACGACACCTGGTTTACAAGACCAGTGCTCTTCCACTGAGCTAAAGAGGCTGACGGGCAACCGGTTCAGAGTTTTTGCATATACAATGTACTATTACTGTGCTACTAAAATATTCCAACTGCCTCCTGTGAGGATTGAACTCACGACACCTGGTTTACGAGACCAGTGCTCTGCCACTGAGCTAAAGAAGCTGACGGACGCTGCCTTTAGAGCTTTTGCATGTGAAATGTACTATTACAATGCCACTAAAATATTCCAACTTCCTCCTGTGAGGATTGAACTCACGACCCCAGGTTTACAAGAACAGTGCCCTGCCACTGAGCTAAAGAGGCTGACGGGCACCCGGTTCAGAGCTTATGCATATACAATGTACTATTACAGTGCTACTAAAATATTCCAACTGCCTCCTGTGAGGATTGAACTCACGACACCTGGTTTACAAGACCAGTGCTCTTCCACTGAGCTAAAGAGGCTGACCGGCAACCGGTTCAGAGCTTATGCATATACAATGTATTATTACAGTGCTACTAAAATATTCCAACTGACTCCTGTGAGGATTGAACTCACGACCCCTGGTTTACAAGACCAGTGCTCTGCCACTGAGCTAAAGAGGCTGTCGGGCACCCGGTTCAGAGCTTATGCATATACAATGTACTATTACAGTGCTACTAAAATATTCCAACTGCCTCCTGTGAGGATTGAACTCACGACCCCTGGTTTACAAGACCAGTGCTCTGCCACTGAGCTAAAGAGGCTGACGGGCACCTCGTTCAGAGCTTATGCATATACAATGTACTATTACAGTGCTACTAAAATATTCCAACTTCCTCCTGGGAGGATTGAACTCACGACACCTGGTTTACAAGACCAGTGCTCTTCCACTGAGCTAAAGAGGCTGCCGGGAACAGGTTCAGAGCTTATGCATATACAATGTACTATTACAGTGCTACTAAAATATTCCAACTGCCTCCTGTGAGGATTGAACTCACGACCCCTGGTTTACAAGACCAGTGCTCTGCCACTGAGCAAAAGAGGCTGTCGGGCACCCGGTTCAGAGCTTATGCATATACAATGTACTATTACAGTGCTGCTAAAATATTCCAACTGCCTCTTCTGAGGATTGAACTCACGACCCCTGGTTTACAAGACCAGTGCTCTGCCACTGAGCTAAAGAGGCTGACGGTCACCTCGTTCAGAGCTTATGCATATACAATGTACTATTACAGTGCTACTAAAATATTCCAACTGCCTCTTCTGAGGATTGAACTCACGACCCCTGGTTTACAAGACCAGTGCTCTGCCACTGAGCTAAAGAGGCTGACGGGCACGCGGTTTAGAGCTTTTGCATGAGAAATGTACTATTTCAGTGCTACTATAATATTCCAAATGCCTCCTGTGAGGATTGAACTCACGACTTCTGGTTTGCGAGACCAGTGCTCTGACACTGAGCTAAAGAGGCTGACGGACGCTGCCTTTAGAGCTTTTGCATGTGAAATGTACTATTACAATGCCACTAAAATATTCCAACTTCCTCCTGTGAGGATTGAACTCACGACCCCTGGTTTACAAGACCAGTGCTCTGCCACTGAGCTAAAGAGGCTGTCGGGCACCCGGTTCAGAGCTTATGCATATACAATGTACTATTACAGTGCTAGCTAAAATATTCCAACTGCCTCTGCTGAGGATTGAACTCACGACCCCTGGTTTACAAGACCAGTGCTCTGCCACTGAGCTATAGAGGCTGACGGTCACCTCGTTCAGAGCTTATGCATATACAATGTACTATTACAGTGCCTACTAAAATATTCCAACTGCCTCTTCTGAGGATTGAACTCACGACCCCTGGTTTACAAGACCAGTGCTCTGCCACTGAGCTAAAGAGGCTGACGGGCACGCGGTTTAGAGCTTTATGCATGAGAAATGTACTATTTACAGTGCTACTATAATATTCCAAATGCCTCCTGTGAGGATTGAACTCACGACCTCTGGTTTGCGAGACCAGTGCTCTGACACTGAGCTAAAGAGGCTGACGGGACGCTGCCTTTAGAGCTTTTGCATGTGAAATGTACTATTACAGTGCTACTAAAATATTCCAACTGCCTCCTGTGAGGATTGAACTCACGACCCCTGGTTTACGAGACCAGTGCTCTGCCACTGAGCTAAAGAGGCTGACGGACGCTGCCTTTAGAGCTTTTGCATGTGAAATGTACTATTACAATGCCACTAAAATATTCCAACTTCCTCCTGTGAGGATTGAACTCACGACCCCTGGTTTACAAGAACAGTGCCCTGCCACTGAGCTAAAGAGGCTGACGGGCACCCCGTTCAGAGCTTATGCATATACAATGTACTATTACAGTGCTACTAAAATATTCCAACTGCCTCCTGTGAGGATTGTACTCACGACACCTGGTTTACAAGACCAGTGCTCTTCCACTGAGCTAAAGAAGCTGACGGGCAACCGGTTCAGAGCTTATGCATATACAATGTACTATTACAGTGCTACTAAAATATTCCAACTGCCTCCTGTGAGGATTGAACTCACGACCCCTGGTTTACAAGACCAGTGCTCTGCCACTGAGCTAAAGAGGCTGTCGGGCACCCGGTTCAGAGCTTATGCATATACAATGTACTATTACAGTGCTACTAAAATATTCCAACTTCCTCCTGTGAGGATTGAACTCACGACACCTGGTTTACAAGACCAGTGCTCTGCCACTGAGCTAAAGAGGCTGACGGGCAACCGGTTCAGAGTTTTGCATATACATTGTACTATTACTGTGCTACTAAAATATTCCAACTGCCTCCTGTGAGGATTGAACTCACGACACCTGGTTTACGAGACCAGTGCTCTGCCACTGAGCTAAAGAAGCTGACGGACGCTGCCTTTAGAGCTTTTGCATGTGAAATGTACTATTACAATGCCACTAAAATATTCCAACTTCCTCCTGTGAGGATTGAACTCACGACCCCAGGTTTACAAGAACAGTGCCCTGCCACTGAGCTAAAGAGGCTGACGGGCACCCGGTTCAGAGCTTATGCATATACAATGTACTATTACAGTGCTACTAAAATATTCCAACTGCCTCCTGTGAGGATTGAACTCACGACACCTGGTTTACAAGACCAGTGCTCTTCCACTGAGCTAAAGAGGCTGACCGGCAACCGGTTCAGAGCTTATGCATATACAATGTATTATTACAGTGCTACTAAAATATTCCAACTGACTCCTGTGAGGATTGAACTCACGACCCCTGGTTTACAAGACCAGTGCTCTGCCACTGAGCTAAAGAGGCTGTCGGGCACCCGGTTCAGAGCTTATGCATATACAATGTACTATTACAGTGCTACTAAAATATTCCAACTGCCTCCTGTGAGGATTGAACTCACGACCCCTGGTTTACAAGACCAGTGCTCTGCCACTGAGCTAAAGAGGCTGACGGGCACCTCGTTCAGAGCTTATGCATATACAATGTACTATTACAGTGCTACTAAAATATTCCAACTTCCTCCTGGGAGGATTGAACTCACGACACCTGGTTTACAAGACCAGTGCTCTTCCACTGAGCTAAAGAGGCTGCCGGGAACAGGTTCAGAGCTTATGCATATACAATGTACTATTACAGTGCTACTAAAATATTCCAACTGCCTCCTGTGAGGATTGAACTCACGACCCCTGGTTTACAAGACCAGTGCTCTGCCACTGAGCAAAAGAGGCTGTCGGGCACCCGGTTCAGAGCTTATGCATATACAATGTACTATTACAGTGCTGCTAAAATATTCCAACTGCCTCTTCTGAGGATTGAACTCACGACCCCTGGTTTACAAGACCAGTGCTCTGCCACTGAGCTAAAGAGGCTGACGGTCACCTCGTTCAGAGCTTATGCATATACAATGTACTATTACAGTGCTACTAAAATATTCCAACTGCCTGTTCTGAGGATTGAACTCACGACCCCTGGTTTACAAGACCAGTGCTCTGCCACTGAGCTAAAGAGGCTGACGGGCACGCGGTTTAGAGCTTTTGCATGAGAAATGTACTATTTCAGTGCTACTATAATATTCCAAATGCCTCCTGTGAGGATTGAACTCACGACCTCTGGTTTGCGAGACCAGTGCTCTGACACTGAGCTAAAGAGGCTGACGGACGCTGCCTTTAGAGCTTTTGCATGTGAAATGTACTATTACAGTGCTACTAAAATATTCCAACTGCCTCCTGTGAGGATTGAACTCACGACCCCTGGTTTACGAGACCAGTGCTCTGCCACTGAGCTAAAGAGGCTGACGGACGCTGCCTTTAGAGCTTTTGCATGTGAAATGTACTATTACAATGCCACTAAAATATTCCAACTTCCTCCTGTGAGGATTGAACTCACGACCCCTGGTTTACAAGAACAGTGCCCTGCCACTGAGCTAAAGAGGCTGACGGGCACCCCGTTCAGAGCTTATGCATATACAATGTACTATTACAGTGCTACTAAAATATTCCAACTGCCTCCTGTGAGTATTGTACTCACGACACCTGGTTTACAAGACCAGTGCTCTTCCACTGAGCTAAAGAAGCTGACGGGCAACCGGTTCAGAGCTTATGCATATACAATGTACTATTACAGTGCTACTAAAATATTCCAACTGCCTCCTGTGGGGATTGAACTCACGACCCCTGGTTTACAAGACCAGTGCTCTGCCACTGAGCTAAAGAGGCTGTCGGGCACCCGGTTCAGAGCTTATGCATATACAATGTACTATTACAGTGCTACTAAAATATTCCAACTTCCTCCTGTGAGGATTGAACTCACGACACCTGGTTTACAAGACCAGTGCTCTTCCACTGAGCTAAAGAGGCTGACGGGCAACCGGTTCAGAGTTTTTGCATATACATTGTACTATTACTGTGCTACTAAAATATTCCAACTGCCTCCTGTGAGGATTGAACTCACGACACCTGGTTTACGAGACCAGTGCTCTGCCACTGAGCTAAAGAAGCTGACGGACGCTGCCTTTAGAGCTTTTGCATGTGAAATGTACTATTACAATGCCACTAAAATATTCCAACTTCCTCCTGTGAGGATTGAACTCACGACCCCAGGTTTACAAGAACAGTGCCCTGCCACTGAGCTAAAGAGGCTGACGGGCACCCGGTTCAGAGCTTATGCATATACAATGTACTATTACAGTGCTACTAAAATATTCCAACTGCCTCCTGTGAGGATTGAACTCACGACACCTGGTTTACAAGACCAGTGCTCTTCCACTGAGCTAAAGAGGCTGACCGGCAACCGGTTCAGAGCTTATGCATATACAATGTATTATTACAGTGCTACTAAAATATTCCAACTGACTCCTGTGAGGATTGAACTCACGACCCCTGGTTTACAAGACCAGTGCTCTGCCACTGAGCTAAAGAGGCTGTCGGGCACCCGGTTCAGAGCTTATGCATATACAATGTACTATTACAGTGCTACTAAAATATTCCAACTGCCTCCTGTGAGGATTGAACTCACGACCCCTGGTTTACAAGACCAGTGCTCTGCCACTGAGCTAAAGAGGCTGACGGGCACCTCGTTCAGAGCTTATGCATATACAATGTACTATTACAGTGCTACTAAAATATTCCAACTTCCTCCTGGGAGGATTGAACTCACGACACCTGGTTTACAAGACCAGTGCTCTTCCACTGAGCTAAAGAGGCTGCCGGGAACAGGTTCAGAGCTTATGCATATACAATGTACTATTACAGTGCTACTAAAATATTCCAACTGCCTCCTGTGAGGATTGAACTCACGACCCCTGGTTTACAAGACCAGTGCTCTGCCACTGAGCAAAAGAGGCTGTCGGGCACCCGGTTCAGAGCTTATGCATATACAATGTACTATTACAGTGCTGCTAAAATATTCCAACTGCCTCTTCTGAGGATTGAACTCACGACCCCTGGTTTACAAGACCAGTGCTCTGCCACTGAGCTAAAGAGGCTGACGGTCACCTCGTTCAGAGCTTATGCATATACAATGTACTATTACAGTGCTACTAAAATATTCCAACTGCCTGTTCTGAGGATTGAACTCACGACCCCTGGTTTACAAGACCAGTGCTCTGCCACTGAGCTAAAGAGGCTGACGGGCACGCGGTTTAGAGCTTTTGCATGAGAAATGTACTATTTCAGTGCTACTATAATATTCCAAATGCCTCCTGTGAGGATTGAACTCACGACTTCTGGTTTGCGAGACCAGTGCTCTGACACTGAGCTAAAGAGGCTGACGGACGCTGCCTTTAGAGCTTTTGCATGTGAAATGTACTATTACAATGCCACTAAAATATTCCAACTTCCTCCTGTGAGGATTGAACTCACGACCCCTGGTTTACAAGAACAGTGCCCTGCCACTGAGCTAAAGAGGCCGACGGGCACCCGGTTCAGAGCTTATGCATATACAATGTACTATTACAGTGCTACTAAAATATTCCAACTGCCTCCTGTGAGTATTGTACTCACGACACCTGGTTTACAAGACCAGTGCTCTTCCACTGAGCTAAAGAAGCTGACGGGCAACCGGTTCAGAGCTTATGCATATACAATGTACTATTACAGTGCCACTGAAATATTCCAACTGCCTCCTGTGGGGATTGAACTCACGACCCCTGGTTTACAAGACCAGTGCTCTGCCACTGAGCTAAAGAGGCTGTCGGGCACCTCGTTCAGAGCTTATGCATATACAATGTACTATTACAGTGCTACTAAAATATTCCAACTGCCTCCTGTGAGGATTGAACTCACGACCCCTGGTTTACAAGACCAGTGCTCTGCCACTGAGCTAAAGAGGCTTACGGGCACCTCGTTCAGAGCTTATGCATATACAATGTACTATTACAGTGCTACTAAAATATTCCAACTGCCTCTTCTGAGGATTGAACTCACGACCCCTGGTTTACAAGACCAGTGCTCTGCCACTGAGGTAAAGAGGCTGACGGGCACCCGGTTCAGAGATTATGCATATACAATGTACTATTACAGTGCTACTAAAATATTCCAACTGCCTCCTGTGAGGATTGAACTCACGACCCCTGGTTTACGAGACCAGTGCTCTGCCACTGAGCTAAAGAGGCTGACGGACGCTGCCTTTAGAGCTTTTGCATGTGAAATGTACTATTACAATGCCACTAAAATATTCCAACTTCCTCCTGTGAGGATTGATATCACGACCCCAGGTTTACAAGAACAGTGCCCTGCCACTGAGCTAAAGAGGCTGACGGGCACCTGGTTCAGAGCTTTTGCATGAGAAATGTACTATTTCAGTGCCACTAAAATATTCCAACTGCCTCCTGTGAGGATTGAACTCACGACACCTGGTTTACGAGACCAGTGCTCTGCCACTGAGCTAAAGAAGCTGACGGACGCTGCCTTTAGAGCTTTTGCATGTGAAATGTACTATTACAATGCCACTAAAATATTCCAACTTCCTCCTGTGAGGATTGAACTCACGACCCCAGGTTTACAAGAACAGTGCCCTGCCACTGAGCTAAAGAGGCTGACGGGCACCCGGTTCAGAGCTTATGCATATACAATGTACTATTACAGTGCTACTAAAATATTCCAACTGCCTCCTGTGAGGATTGAACTCACGACACCTGGTTTACAAGACCAGTGCTCTTCCACTGAGCTAAAGAGGCTGACCGGCAACCGGTTCAGAGCTTATGCATATACAATGTATTATTACAGTGCTACTAAAATATTCCAACTGACTCCTGTGAGGATTGAACTCACGACCCCTGGTTTACAAGACCAGTGCTCTGCCACTGAGCTAAAGAGGCTGTCGGGCACCCCGTTCAGAGCTTATGCATATACAATGTACTATTACAGTGCTACTAAAATATTCCAACTGCCTCCTGTGAGGATTGAACTCACGACCCCTGGTTTACAAGACCAGTGCTCTGCCACTGAGCTAAAGAGGCTGACGGGCACCTCGTTCAGAGCTTATGCATATACAATGTACTATTACAGTGCTACTAAAATATTCCAACTGCCTCTTCTGAGGATTGAACTCACGACCCCTGGTTTACAAGACCAGTGCTCTGCCACTGAGGTAATGTAACACCCGCCCCCGTACACACGACCACTCATCGGTGTCGGCGGTGTTAATCTCTCTCAGGGCGTGACCCGACTCACCTGTGGATTCCCGTCTGCTGCAGGTTGCCTCATGTGCTCGGCTGGAATCTATTTAGGACGCATGCGTGACTGGGCATATTCATGCACTACACAGTAAAACGCTCTTTCATGATTTCTGAGTTTAATTCACAGCAAAAAATAATCGGGTGAAGCCCCCTACAGTTCTTAATACTATCTTAACCTAACTTATAACTAGCTTAACTTAACAGTCCAACCCTTCCGGGTCATCGCACGGGCGCTCCGTTCCTCCGGGCGTCGGCATCGGTCCGGGTGTCGGGCGGCAGGGCAACGGCGCTCCCCCCGTTTCCTGGGCCGGACGGGCAGCTGGTGGCCGCGGCGGCGGTGTCGCGGCACGCGAGCAGGCGTGCGCGGCAGGCGCAGGGCTGCGCGCGGGCGGGCGCGCGCGACAGCGCAGCGGCGGCGGCGCGGCGCGTGGGCTGGCGCGGCGGCGACGACGGCGTGGCAGCGGCTGCGCGCGGGCGGGCGCGCGCGGCAGGCATTGACTGCGGCGGCGGCGGCCAGGAATCGCCACACCAAAGCGTCTTTTAGTGGCGGCCGGCCCTCAGGCCGCGTCCGACAGCTTCTTCGTTCATTCGAGTATCGGCACTCACACGGTGTTCCGCCTCTCCCTTCGGCGGCACCTGAGCGGGCGGTGAGGTGGCGACGATGCGTTGCCGGCGGCGATCTAGCGTCTCGCGGCGGTCGTTGCCATCGGACCCAACACCTCGGTCGTCGCTTACATCGGAAGGTAACACTCGCGGCCGTCGTTCGTATCGGAATGGCCGAGTCTCGCGTTCGCAGCAACCTCCCTTGCTCGCGAGATCACATGTCTCACCCCCGCCTAGTGTTCGACTATTGGCGCAGCCAAACCGCGTGATGCGCGCCGTCCAATTGCCATGGGTCCATCGACGGTTGGAACCCGATTTCGAGTGGGCGTTCACGTCACCACGATTTCCGAGAAGACGCTGGGTGCTCTGACGCAGCGCTCGGAAATACCAGAGGTGTGGCAAACGGTCTTTGAACAAAGGGAGGCGCTCCCCCCGACGGCTGGCGGCGACCCTTCGCGCACTCAGGTAGCGGAGAAACGCACATTTTCAGCCAGCTACGTTTTCCCGGACTCCCTGTTATATAAAATATTCATCTCGCACACGCCGAAATTAGTTCGTGTGCGACCGTCCCATTACATTCACCCCCTCCACCGCCTAGCTATGAAATCGGAGAGAAAAGATGATTTCATGGCTCAACAGAAAACTAATGGCGACGGGAGCAAACGGAATAATTTAACAAAAAAAACCCTAATCAAAATATAGACGAAATACGCACTAAAACCACAAATAATTGAACAAAGTGCTTACAATAGCAGGAAAAATAAAAAAACTACGACAAATGAAGCGAGGGAAATACTATCGGGAATATCTCATCCACAAACACCAACATCAAAACCAACCCAGTAACGTCCTCGTTATAGGAAGTAAGAACTCCAACCCACATCAACAATAAGTAAACCGTCTAACAATTAAGCAATGACAATTAAATAAAATCTCGGTAAACGAATGAAGAAGACACAGGCAGTCGGTAGAGACTTAAACAAACAACATCAACAATAACATATAAATTCAACGAAGACTAGCACATAATAGACAACTAGAGCACTAATTAATTGACAAACAAAAATACTAAAAATACGACAATAATTAATGAAAAGGACAAAACAGGTCTCATTCGCGAAATGGAATTAAATTAAAAGCATTATATTTTCCTGCCGGTTGCCTATCGTCTGTGACGAGTTCAAAAACATTGGGGTGAGGATTACCTCGAATAGTGAAAGGGCCTGCGAACAATGGAAAAAACTTCGCAAACAGACCTCTCGGCGCGTCAGACGAAGCAGGTGTGCGCAGAAGCACCCTGTCCCCGACGTTGAATTCGTGCGGTCTCTTGACCATCTTCTCTCTCTTTTCAGCTGCTCTATTTAAGTTCGCGTAAACAATGCGGCACCTTTCCTCATAGTTCAATACACTGCGCGTGGCCAGGCGCTCTAAAAGAGGAAAATCGGCTGGTGGCTTCTTTCCGAAATGTATTTCAAAAGGAGATAGGCCCGCGCTCTCGAGAGGTACTCGATTAATCCATTTATTCATGTGGGGCAGTACTTCTGATCCAAACACCTAATAAAATATGCTCCAGAATATCGGAGACCGAAAGGAGTGCGACACCAAACATAACTCAAACCATCGTACAAAAATCCAGTGAATTTCTGGTCATCGGGGTGAATTGCGATCTGCCAGTAAGAAGAAACAAAATCAATAGCTGAAAAATATTTAGCACCATGGAATTTCCCTAAAGTGACGTCAATTGGCACGACCGAGTCGTGATCTGGAACAGTTACCTGATTTAACCTCCTAGCATCGAGACAAATACGAACTCCACCATCCTTTTTTCTTACTATTACCAGGGGATTGATATACGGCGTAGAAGCTCTTTTAATAATTCCTTCTGCAATCATGTCTGAAATCGTCTTATCTACTTCTGTCCTCAAAGCAAATGGAACAGGATAATTTCTACATTTAAACGGTGAGCGGTCGGTAACTTGAATGCGAAAGAGAAAATCCTTAATGGGTTCTGTCGGCCGAAGAAAAATTTCAAAATTATTGAACAACATGTCCCGTAAAGCGCTATTCTCGGCTGCTGTCAGACAGTGGTTGCGATCAATAGAGTGGGTGATACTTTCTCGTACCTCGTCCCTATTCAAATTGTTGATCCTGAGTTCATCAGCAATCAATTCATTATTTTCGCCGGTGAACGGCAGTAAATACGGCGGTTCGAACCTCAACACGTTCTCTTTGAAATCGATACAGACCTGTAACTCACGTAAGAAATCAACGCCTAAAATGAGCTCGTAAGCTAGATTTTTGATGACAAGACATGTAGCATCGAACTGAAAAACTCCGTGGCTAATAGTGACAAAGATTTGTTTAGTAATGGGATGGCTTTTCTTCCTATCCGCTCCAACGACGTAAGTTTTAAGAATGGGAAACTCGGGCAAATTTGAGTGTTCACTCTTTAATTTAAAATAGAATTGCTCCGAAACGGCTGAAACTTCACTCCCTGAATCAACTAAAATCTGGACTGGCTTGCCCTCGCACTCTGCGGCGATGATCGGACACCTTCTTGCCCTGGCACGATCGACATCGCGATCCGCTTTCTCCTCAAATATTTCGTCAATAATAACGGTTCTCACTAGTGGCATCTCTACAGTACTTGTATTGCGTCCCAAGCGCTGATGCCTACCTGCTCCGGACGCTTCTAATTTTCCGAGGGTCGGTTCCCTCGCCCCTCGGCGGGTGAATGTCCATCGGGTCGTTCGTCCCGAGGTGGGCCTCGGTCGTGCTGTCCCCTGTTTCTGCCGGCGTCGCCCTCTCGACGCGGCCACCTCTGATTGTTTTGCGGTGGAGGCCTATCATTTTCTGTCTCATTATTCCCCGAAATTCGTGCCTGGTCGAATTTTCCTAATAAATCTTGGAATTCGTGGATATTTTCCAAGCGCGCGCTGTTCAGAGAATTCTGAATTCGCTCCGGGAACTGTGATGTGATGATCCAGATAAGCCGGTTATCACTAATTGAAGGATCGCACAAACGGAATGCTGCAATTTTCCCGACGGCATAGTCCAGATATGATATCCCCATCTTCGGATACCACCTCTTCTCTAATAGTCGGCGCTCATACGTGAATTTGGTTTCTTCCCCCCAAAACCGTTTCAAAAATTTCTCCCTAAATTCCTCGTATATCTCGGGAAATCGTGACATTGATAAGCTCCACTGGAGTGCGGCTCCAAACAAATACTGTTGAGCGAATTTTGCTTTTAGCCTGTTGGGTACTGCGTTAGATAACGTAAAATAATCTTCCATGCGTCGCAAGAATTCGCACGGATGTTCGTTTTTCGCACCTGAAAAACCGAGATTTTGCGGCGGCGATAAATGAACTCTACTTCCGTGGCCGTCCGAACATACTCCTGCGGGCGTTTGCATTTCGTCGCGCAAACCGTCGACGCTTTCTCGGATTATTTGTTTGAAATCCGCGCCCTGTTTCTGGATTGACGCCTCGGTCGTCGCTTGCAAATTTTTTAATATCCCCATCAAGCCTAGCGACTTCCGCGATCACCTTCCCATCTAATCTCGCGATTTTCTTGCAATTCGCGGCGCCCTTTTTTTCAACTTCAATTACGGCGTCCTTCAATCCGTCACAAAACTCCGCGACTTTTCCCTTAGTTTCGTCTACGACAGATTCGACATGCGCGTGCAAGCTACGCATTTTCCCTTCCTGTTCTCTAAGCTTGGCCTCTACCTGCGTCTCACACTCCGCGAGTCGAGCGTTATTTATCTCGATCGACGCATCTAGTCGTTCGGCGACGGCACCGATTCGTTTAGAAATCGCGACTGATTCCTGAGTGTAAGCGGCGATGTGCTCGTCTAAGCGTGCGGTCGCGGCACTCACCTCCGCTCTTACGCGCTCGCCTATTTGGTCGCTGATTCCGTTGAACCGTTCCGTGAAGTGCTCCGTAAGATCGGCAATCTGATTCGCCGTCTGTTTCTGGCTTTCCCCTAATTTACTGCGTAATTCAGCGAACTGATTTTCCTGCATCTCTTTATTTTCCAATAATTTGCATTGAAGCTCAGCAAATTGACTCCCCTGAATTTTAGTAAGATTTGCCATCTGATTTGCTATTACCGCCTGCATCATTGCCAACATCTCCGCCCGCTCCTGTGACGCCGATGGCTCACTCTCGTGGTCGGACATCTTGACGTTGAAACGCGCACACGATAAACACTTATCACAGTACAGAACACACAAATACAAGAAAAGCAAAAAACACAGAAAATACACAATACATAGCAAAATATCACCCTCGGTGAACAAATTATTACTTTGGCAATTAGCCAGTTTAATTATAGCTACCGCAGTCACGCATGCAAATTTAAGAGACTTTACTGAGGAATCGTAAGTCGGGTCACGTGGGTTCGGGCCATAGATCTGAAATCTACCTCGACATCACAGGTTCGGCGGCACGTCGTCAGTGAATATAGCCAAAATTGGCGACGATTAGCCTCGCCTGATTCGTCGCTTGCCACACGTTGCAAGGCGCCATTTGTAACACCCGCCCCCGTACACACGACCACTCATCGGTGTCGGCGGTGTTAATCTCTCTCAGGGCGTGACCCGACTCACCTGTGGATTCCCGTCTGCTGCAGGTTGCCTCATGTGCTCGGCTGGAATCTATTTAGGACGCATGCGTGACTGGGCATATTCATGCACTACACAGTAAAACGCTCTTTCATGATTTCTGAGTTTAATTCACAGCAAAAATAATCGGGTGAAGCCCCCTACAGTTCTTAATACTATCTTAACCTAACTTATAACTAGCTTAACTTAACAGTCCAACCCTTCCGGGTCATCGCACGGGCGCTCCGTTCCTCCGGGCGTCGGCATCGGTCCGGGTGTCGGGCGGCAGGGCAACGGCGCTCCCCCCGTTTCCTGGGCCGGACGGGCAGCTGGTGGCCGCGGCGGCGGTGTCGCGGCACGCGAGCAGGCGTGCGCGGCAGGCGCAGGGCTGCGCGCGGGCGGGCGCGCGCGACAGCGCAGCGGCGGCGGCGCGGCGCGTGGGCTGGCGCGGCGGCGACGACGGCGTGGCAGCGGCTGCGCGCGGGCGGGCGCGCGCGGCAGGCATTGACTGCGGCGGCGGCGGCCAGGAATCGCCACACCAAAGCGTCTTTTAGTGGCGGCCGGCCCTCAGGCCGCGTCCGACAGCTTCTTCGTTCATTCGAGTATCGGCACTCACACGGTGTTCCGCCTCTCCCTTCGGCGGCACCTGAGCGGGCGGTGAGGTGGCGACGATGCGTTGCCGGCGGCGATCTAGCGTCTCGCGGCGGTCGTTGCCATCGGACCCAACACCTCGGTCGTCGCTTACATCGGAAGGTAACACTCGCGGCCGTCGTTCGTATCGGAATGGCCGAGTCTCGCGTTCGCAGCAACCTCCCTTGCTCGCGAGATCACATGTCTCACCCCCGCCTAGTGTTCGACTATTGGCGCAGCCAAACCGCGTGATGCGCGCCGTCCAATTGCCATGGGTCCATCGACGGTTGGAACCCGATTTCGAGTGGGCGTTCACGTCACCACGATTTCCGAGAAGACGCTGGGTGCTCTGACGCAGCGCTCGGAAATACCAGAGGTGTGGCAAACGGTCTTTGAACAAAGGGAGGCGCTCCCCCCGACGGCTGGCGGCGACCCTTCGCGCACTCAGGTAGCGGAGAAACGCACATTTTCAGCCAGCTACGTTTTCCCGGACTCCCTGTTATATAAAATATTCATCTCGCACACGCCGAAATTAGTTCGTGTGCGACCGTCCCATTACAGTAAAGAGGCTGACGGGCACCCGGTTCAGAGTTTATGCATATACAATGTACTATTACAGTGCTACTAAAATATTCCAACTGCCTCCTGTGAGGATTGAACTCACGACCCCTGGTTTACGAGACCAGTGCTCTGCCACTGAGCTAAAGAGGCTGACGGACGCTGCCTTTAGAGCTTTTGCATGTGAAATGTACTATTACAATGCCACTAAAATATTCTAACTTCCTCCTGTGAGGATTGAACTCACGACCCCTGGTTTACAAGAACAGTGCCCTGCCACTGAGCTAAAGAGGCTGACGGGCACCCGGTTCAGAGCTTATGCATATACAATGTACTATTACAGTGCTACTAAAATATTCCAACTGCCTCCTGTGAGGATTGTACTCACGACACCTGGTTTACAAGACCAGTGCTCTTCCACTGAGCTAAAGAAGCTGACGGGCAACCGGTTCAGAGCTTATGCATATACAATGTACTATTACAGTGCTACTAAAATATTCCAACTGCCTCCTGTGGGGATTGAACTCACGACCCCTGGTTTACAAGACCAGTGCTCTGCCACTGAGCTAAAGAGGCTGTCGGGCACCCGGTTCAGAGCTTATGCATATACAATGTACTATTACAGTGCTACTAAAATATTCAAACTGCCTCCTGTGAGGATTGAACTCACGACCCCTGGTTTACAAGACCAGTGCTCTGCCACTGAGCTAAAGAGGCTTACGGGCACCTCGTTCAGAGCTTATGCATATACAATGTACTATTACAGTGCTACTAAAATATTCCAACTGCCTCTTCTGAGGATTGAACTCACGACCCCTGGTTTACAAGACCAGTGCTCTGCCACTGAGGTAAAGAGGCTGACGGGCACTCGGTTCAGAGTTTATGCATATACAATGTACTATTACAGTGCTACTAAAATATTCCAACTGCCTCCTGTGAGGATTGAACTCACGACCCCTGGTTTACAAGACCAGTGCTCTGCCACTGAGCTAAAGAGGCTGACGGACGCTGCCTTTAGAGCTTTTGCATGTGAAATGTACTATTACAATGCCACTAAAATATTCCAACTTCCTCCTGTGAGGATTGAACTCACGACCCCAGGTTTACAAGAATAGTGCCCTGCCACTGAGCTAAAGAGGCTGACGGGCACCCGGTTCAGAGCTTATGCATATACAATGTACTATTACAGTGCTACTAAATATTCCAACTGCCTCCTGTGAGGATTGAACTCACGACACCTGGTTTACAAGACCAGTGCTCTTCCACTGAGCTAAAGAGGCTGACCGGCAACCGGTTCAGAGCTTATGCATATACAATGTACTATTACAGTGCTACTAAAATATTCCAACTTCCTCCTGTGAGGATTGAACTCACGACCCCAGGTTTACAAGAACAGTGCCCTGCCACTGAGCTAAAGAGGCTGACGGGCACCCGGTTCAGAGCTTATGCATATACAATGTACTATTACAGTGCCACTAAAATATTCCAACTTCCTCCTGTGAGGATTGAACTCACGACACCTGGTTTACAAGACCAGTGCTCTTCCACTGAGCTAAAGAGGCTGACGGGCAACCGGTTCAGAGCTTATGCATATACAATGTACTATTACAGTGCCACTAAAATATTCCAACTGCCTCCTGTGAGGATTGAACTCACGACCTCTGGTTTGCGAGACCAGTGCTCTGACACTGAGCTAAAGAGGCTGACGGACGCTGCCTTTAGAGCTTTTGCATGTGAAATGTACTATTACAGTGCTACTAAAATATTCCAACTGCCTCCTGTGAGGATTGAACTCACGACCCCTGGTTTACGAGACCAGTGCTCTGCCACTGAGCTAAAGAGGCTGACGGACGCTGCCTTTAGAGCTTTTGCATGTGAAATGTACTATTACAATGCCACTAAAATATTCCAACTTCCTCCTGTGAGGATTGAACTCACGACCCCTGGTTTACAAGAACAGTGCCCTGCCACTGAGCTAAAGAGGCTGACGGGCACCCGGTTCAGAGCTTATGCATATACAATGTACTATTACAGTGCTACTAAAATATTCCAACTGCCTCCTGTGAGTATTGTACTCACGACACCTGGTTTACAAGACCCGTGCTCTTCCACTGAGCTAAAGAAGCTGACGGGCAACCGGTTCAGAGCTTATGCATATACAATGTACTATTACAGTGCTACTAAAATATTCCAACTGCCTCCTGTGGGGATTGAAACTCACGACCCCTGGTTTACAAGACCAGTGCTCTGCCACTGAGCTAAAGAGGCTGTCGGGCATCCGGTTCAGAGCTTATGCATATACAATGTACTATTACAGTGCTACTAAAATATTCCAACTGCCTCCTGTGAGGATTGAACTCACGACCCCTGGTTTACAAGACCAGTGCTCTGCCACTGAGCTAAAGAGGCTTACGGGCACCTCGTTCAGAGCTTATGCATATACAATGTACTATTACAGTGCTACTAAAATATTCCAACTGCCTCTTCTGAGGATTGAACTCACGACCCTGGTTTACAAGACCAGTGCTCTGCCACTGAGGTAAAGAGGCTGACGGGCACCCGGTTCAGAGTTTATGCATATACAATGTACTATTACAGTGCTACTAAATATTCCAACTGCCTCCTGTGAGGATTGAACTCACGACCCCTGGTTTACGAGACCAGTGCTCTGCCACTGAGCTAAAGAGGCTGACGGACGCTGGCTTTAGAGCTTTTGCATGTGAAATGTACTATTACAATGCCACTAAAATATTCCAACTTCCTCCTGTGAGGATTGAACTCACGACCCCAGGTTTACAAGAACAGTGCCCTGCCACTGAGCTAAAGAGGCTGACGGGCACCCGGTTCAGAGCTTATGCATATACAATGTACTATACAGTGCTACTAAAATATTCCAACTTCCTCCTGTGAGGATTGAACTCACGACACCTGGTTTACAAGACCAGTGCTCTTCCACTGAGCTAAAGAGGCTGACGGGCAACCGGTTCAGAGCTTATTCATATACAATGTACTATTACAGTGCTACTAAAATATTCCAACTGCCTGTTCTGAGGATTGAACTCACGACCCCTGGTTTACAAGACCAGTGCTCTGCCACTGAGCTAAAGAGGCTGACGGGCACCTCGTTCAGAGCTTATGCATATACAATGTACTATTACAGTGCTACTAAAATATTCCAACTGCCTCTTCTGAGGATTGAACTCACGACCCTGGTTTACAAGACCAGTGCTCTGCCACTGAGGTAAGAGGCTGACGGGCACCCGGTTCAGAGTTTATGCATATACAATGTACTATTACAGTGCTACTAAAATATTCCAACTGCCTCCTGTGAGGATTGAACTCACGACCCCTGGTTTACAAGACCAGTGCTCTGCCACTGAGCTAAAGAGGCTGTCGGGCACCCGGTTCAGAGCTTATGCATATACAATGTACTATTACAGTGCTACTAAAATATTCCAACTGCCTCCTGTGAGGATTGAACTCACGACCCCTGGTTTACAAGACCAGTGCTCTGCCACTGAGCTAAATAGGCTGACGGGCACCCTCGTTCAGAGCTTATGCATATACAATGTACTATTACAGTGCTACTAAAATATTCCAACTGCCTCTTCTGAGGATTGAACTCACGACCCCTGGTTTACAAGACCAGTGCTCTGCCACTGAGGTAAAGAGGCTGACGGGCACCCGGTTCAGAGTTTATGCATATACAATGTACTATTACAGTGCTACTAAAATATTCCAACTGCCTCCTGTGAGGATTGAACTCACGACACCTGGTTTACGAGACCAGTGCTCTGCCACTGAGCTAAAGAAGCTGACGGACGCTGCCTTTAGAGCTTTTGCATGTGAAATGTACTATTACAATGCCACTAAAATATTCCAACTTCCTCCTGTGATGATTGAACTCACGACCCCAGGTTTACAAGAACAGTTCCCTGCCACTGAGCTAAAGAGGCTGACGGGCACCCGGTTCAGAGCTTATGCATATACAATGTACTATTACAGTGCTACTAAAATATTCCAACTTCCTCCTGGGAGGATTGAACTCACGACACCTGGTTTACAAGACCAGTGCTCTTCCACTGAGCTAAAGAGGCTGCCGGGCAACAGGTTCAGAGCTTATGCATATACAATGTACTATTACAGTGCTACTAAAATATTCCAACTGCCTCCTGTGAGGATTGAACTCACGACCCCTGGTTTACAAGACCAGTGCTCTGCCACTGAGCAAAAGAGGCTGTCGGGCACCCGGTTCAGAGCTTATGCATATACAATGTACTATTACAGTGCTGCTAAAATATTCCAACTGCCTCTTCTGAGGATTGAACTCACGACCCCTGGTTTACAAGACCAGTGCTCTGCCACAGAGCTAAAGAGGCTGACGGCCACCTCGTTCAGAGCTTATGCATATACAATGTACTATTACAGTGCTACTAAAATATTCCAACTGCCTCTTCTGAGGATTGAACTCACGACCCCTGGTTTACAAGACCAGTGCTCTGCCACTGAGCTAAAGAGGCTGACGGGCAACGCGGTTTAGAGCTTTTGCATGAGAAATGTACTATTACAGTGCTACTATAATATTCCAACTGCCTCCTGTGAGGATTGAACTCACGACCTCTGGTTTGCGAGACCAGTGCTCTGACACTGAGCTAAAGAGGCTGACGGACGCTGCCTTTAGAGCTTTTGCATGTGAAATGTACTATTACAGTGCTACTAAAATATTCCAACTGCCTCCTGTGAGGATTGAACTCACGACCCCTGGTTTACGAGACCAGTGCTCTGCCACTGAGCTAAAGAGGCTGACGGACGCTGCCTTTAGAGCTTTTGCATGTGAAATGTACTATTACAGTGCTACTAAAATATTCTAACTTCCTCCTGTGAGGATTGAACTCACGACCCCTGGTTTACAAGAACAGTGCCCTGCCACTGAGCTAAAGAGGCTGACGGGCACCCGGTTCAGAGCTTATGCATATACAATGTACTATTACAGTGCTACTAAAATATTCCAACTGCCTCCTGTGAGTATTGTACTCACGACACCTGGTTTACAAGACCAGTGCTCTTCCACTGAGCTAAAGAAGCTGACGGGCAACCGGTTCAGAGCTTATGCATATACAATGTACTATTACAGTGCTACTAAAATATTCCAACTGCCTCCTGTGGGGATTGAACTCACGACCCCTGGTTTACAAGACCAGTGCTCTGCCACTGAGCTAAAGAGGCTGTCGGGCACCCGGTTCAGAGCTTATGCATATACAATGTACTATTACAGTGCTACTAAAATATTCCAACTGCCTCCTGTGAGGATTGAACTCACGACCCCTGGTTTACAAGACCAGTGCTCTGCCACTGAGCTAAAGAGGCTTACGGGCACCTTGTTCAGAGCTTATGCATATACAATGTACTATTACAGTGCTACTAAAATATTCCAACTGCCTCTTCTGAGGATTGAACTCACGACCCCTGGTTTACAAGACCAGTGCTCTGCCACTGAGGTAAGAGGCTGACGGGCACCAGGTTCAGAGTTTATGCATATACAATGTATTATTACAGTGCTACTAAAATATTCCAACTGCCTCCTGTGAGGATTGAACTCACGACCCCTGGTTTACGAGACCAGTGCTCTGCCACTGAGCTAAAGAGGCTGACGGACGCTGCCTTTAGAGCTTTTGCATGTGAAATGTACTATTACAATGCCACTAAAATATTCCAACTTCCTCCTGTGAGGATTGAACTCACGACCCCAGGTTTACAAGAACAGTGCCCTGCCACTGAGCTAAAGAGGCTGACGGGCACCCGGTTCAGAGCTTATGCATATACAATGTACTATTACAGTGCTACTAAAATATTCCAACTTCCTCCTGTGAGGATTGAACTCACGACACCTGGTTTACAAGACCAGTGCTCTTCCACTGAGCTAAAGAGGCTGACGGACAACCGGTTCAGAGCTGATGCATATACAATGTACTATTACAGTGCTACTAAATATTCCAACTGCCTCCTGTGAGGATTGAACTCACGACCCCTGGTTTACAAGACCAGTGCTCTGCCACTGAGCTAAAGAGGCTGTCGGGCACCCGGCTCAGAGCTTATGCATATACAATGTACTATTACAGTGCTGCTAAAATATTCCAACTGCCTCTTCTGAGGATTGAACTCACGACCCCTGGTTTACAAGACCAGTGCTCTGCCACTGAGCTAAAGAGGCTGACGGGCACCTCGTTCAGAGCTTATGCATATACAATGTACTATTACAGTGCTACTAAAATATTCCAACTGCCTGTTCTGAGGATTGAACTCACGACCCCTGGTTTACAAGACCAGTGCTCTGCCACTGAGGTAAAGAGGCTGACGGGCACCCGGTTCAGAGTTTATGCATATATAGAATGTACTATTACAGTGCTACTAAAATATTCCAACTGCCTCCTGTGAGGATTGAACTCACGACACCTGGTGTACAAGACCAGTGCTCTTCCACTGAGCTAAAGAGGCCTGACGGGCAACCGGTTCAGAGCTTATGCATATACAATGTACTATTACAGTGCTACTAAAATATTCCAAATGCCTCCTGTGAGGATTGAAATCACGACCCCTGGTTTACAAGACCAGTGCTCTGCCACTGAGCTAAAGAGGCTGACGGGCACCTCGTTCAGAGCTTATGCATATACAATGTACTATTACAGTGCTACTAAAATATTCCAACTGCTTCTTCTGAGGATTGAACTCACGACCCCTGGTTTACAAGACCAGTGCTCTGCCACTGAGGTAAGAGGCTAACGGGCACCCGGTTCAGAGTTTATGCATATACAATGTACTATTACAGTGCTACTAAAATATTCCAACTGCCTCCTGTGAGGATTGAACTCACGACCCCCGGTTTACGAGACCAGTGCTCTGCCACTGAGCTAAAAATGCTGACGGACGTTGCCTTTAGAGCTTTTGCATGTGAAATGTACTATTACAATGCCACTAAAATATTCCAACTTCCTCCTGTGAGGATTGAACTCACGACCCCTGGTTTACAAGACCATGCTCTGCCACTGAGCTAAAGAGGCTGACGGGCACCCGGTTCAGAGCTGATGCATATACAGTGTACTATTACAGTGCTACTAAAATATTCCAACTGCTTCTTCTGAGGATTGAACTCACGACCCCTGGTTTACAAGACCAGTGCTCTGCCACTGAGGTAAAGAGGCTAACGGGCACCCGGTTCAGAGTTTATGCATATACAATGTACTATTACAGTGCTACTAAAATATTCCAACTGGCCTCCTGTGAGGATTGAACTCACGACCCCCGGTTTACGAGACCAGTGCTCTGCCACTGAGCTGAAAATGCTGACGGACGCTGCCTTTAGAGCTTTTGCATGTGAAATGTACTATTACAATGCCACTAAAATATTCCAACTTCCTCCTGTGATGATTGAACTCACGACCCCTGGTTACAAGACCAGTGCTCTGCCACTGAGCTAAAGAGGCTGACGGGCACCCGGTTCAGAGTTTATGCATATAGAATGTACTATTACAGTGCTACTAAAATATTCCAACTGCCTCCTGTGAGGATTGAACTCACGACCCCTGGTTTACAAGACCAGTGCTCTGCCACTGAGCTAAAGAGGCCGACGGGCACACGGTTCAGAGTTTATGCATATACAATGTACTATTACAGTGCTACTAAAATATTCCAACTGCCATCCTGTGAGGATTGAACTCACGACCCCTGGTTTACAAGACCAGTGCTCTGCCACTGAGCTAAAGAGGCTGACGGGCACCCTCTTCAGAGCTTATGCATCTGCAATGTACTATTACAGTGCTACTAAAATATTCCAACTGCCTCTTCTGAGGATTGAACTCACGACCCCTGGTTTACAAGACCAGTGCTCTGCCACTGAGCTGAAGAGGCTGACGGGCACCCGGTTCCGAGTTTATGCATATACAATGTACTATTACAGTGCTACTAAAATATTCCAACTGCCTCCTGTGAGGATTGAACTCACGACCCCTGGTTTACAAGACCAGTGCTCTGCCACTGAGCTAATGAGGCTGACGGGCACCCGGTTCAGAGTTTATGCATATACAATGTACTATTACAGTGCTACTAAAATATTCCAACTGCCTCCTGTGAGGATTGAACTCACGACCTCTGTTTTACGAGACCAGAGCTCTGCTACTGAGCTAAAGAGGCTGACGGGTACTCGGTTCAGAGCTTATTCATATACAATATACTATTACAGTGCTACTAAAAATATTCCGGGTGCCTCCTGTGAGGATTGAACGCAAGATCCCTGTTTACGATCTCTCCCAGTGGATATTGAATTCGGACGCCGAATTCAACGACTGTAATTCCATCAGCAGAGTACTGTTTCAGCCGGTAATGAGGTCTAATTTCTTGGCATGGTTCCCGGCATGTTTGGTGATGTGCGTGTAAGAGTGTGTGTGTGTGTGTAAATGGTGAGGATAGGTCAAGAAAAAAGAATGAGGGATCAGCGTTCGGTTCATAGCCCGTTTTAGGATACTGCTCCGGCATTGGCTTGATGATGATAGGAGAAACCACGGAAAACTAACGATCAGAACAGCTGACCGCTGTAATTTTTCTCCAGATAAGGGTTAAGACGCATGTGACCGATAAAGTTTTTTACCACAGTCAATAACTATCATGGTCACTTTTCACGTCCACCGTATTTCTTATTAATACTTGGGTCGGTTGGTTCGCAATTTACATGTAGAATTAGAAAGTAAGTTTGTGGCGAAAATATTAAGGGATGATATTTGGTCTCCAATTTACTTATGGTCTCCTGGGAACCAGTCGGAAGCTCACTGTTAGTGTTTGTCCTGGCTGAGGCGATGCCTCGATGTTGAGAGAGATACCTAGTTGGGGAAATTCCACTAGCCGACGTGTAAGTCGGCGCCAGATCTTGCCATCATGTGCGGGAAGGCGGCAGTCACTTCCAGAACAACAAGTGCACTATCCTTACAGGACTAATGATTGTAGTTGACGGAATCCCTAAACATTATATCAGTCAGTCGTATGCGTCTTTTTTGCGTCTTTTTGGCGGATGGTATAACGGTCGATGGTATAACGGTCAGCGTATCCGGTTGTTGTACCCAAGAATGCGGGTTCAAACCCGATCGAAGCGTTGGATTTTTTATGGGCGAAAAAATCCTTCGTATGCCTTCCTTCGGAGGGAAAGTAATGCCGGCTGTTCCATGTAAGTAGATTTACTACATGTAAAAGATCCTCAAGCGTAAAAGAAGCCTCTGAGCTAAATTCAAAATCACCTCTTTCGTCGCCCGAGATATTACCTTCTTTCTCCGCTAGTTTGTGAAAGGAGCGTAGCGAAATTTGCGTGGTCAGACGGAAGAGCGGGCCTTATGACCTAAGTCTCGCCACGTAAAAATAATGCATTAACTAACTAACTAACTGAGCGCTGTTAACTCAATATGCCCGGCGCCGACTTTGCTCAAAGTAACCCTGAACGGAAGAGAGTGCTCGACGCCATTTGGCGCCCAACGCGGGGGCATATCCCGCGCACAAAGCCAAGGGGCGCTCCTCCGCCACCACATGTGTGTGGAACTCGGCGAACGGCCGCGAGGGTAGGGGTGGGGATGGGGGGGATTCTGACGACAGCGGTCGGTGCGGGGGGCGGCGACGGCGGCGCGGGTCGTTCCCACGCCCGTCGCTGCGCACATGTTTAGCTCCCCCCCCTCCCCCACAAGTTGGTTGGCGCAAAAAGCGCCCCGAGTGCGGACGCGCCTCAATCCTCGCCAGCGGGGCGGCCGGTCCCCCCGCCCTAGGGCCCCCTGCCTGGGCGAGGCTGCGTGCCGCGCACACGCGGGTCTTCCGTCCCCCCCCCCCCGGCGGGTGACGCAGTGCGTTTCAATCTGCGCGGTGGTGGGCCGGGCCGCGCGGAAGAGCTTGCGAATGGAGGTGGCCAGCCAGACACGTCAGTTTCGCCATTCCTGTCTACATTGGGATGGAAACATTTTTGGTATCGCCTCAGCCTAGCATAGGGTGGCAAGGTACCTAACGGTAGAATCACCTCAACCTAATATATATTGTGGCAAAGTACTTATGGTAGAATCACTTCAAGCTAGTATAGGATAGAAAGTAGTATTGGAATCACCTCAACCTGGTAAAGGATGGAAAGCTATTGGGGGAGCACCTCAACCTAATTAAGGGTGGAAAAGTACCTAGAGTTGGAATCACCTCAATCTAGTATAGGATGGAAAAATTTAGGAATCTCCTCAACCTAATACAGCGTTGCAAAGTACCTAGTATTTTTCCAAGTTCCCCCCACCCGTATCCCTGGCGAGGCGGTATTTTGGGGCAGTACAATCTGCCCGAGCTTATGCCTTACTTGACTTTCGTTAGCAGCCTTACTTGACTTTTGCGGCAGAAGGGTGGAGTATTATAATCTAGCTGAAGCTAATCTTACAACGAACTTATAGCTAGCGTGCCGTAACCCGAGAGAGGTGGCGCGGGGTCTCTTGTGACCCCAAGTATCTTTGCTTAGCTGCAGTTGCCTAATTTTGCGAGTCAGAAGCTTTACATTTCACATACCTTTCATCACATTCTTTAGCTTTTATCTGGAAGATTTTCAAAATTTTATACGTATGTAATAATTAATTTATAAATATTTGTGGAACCAATACAAACATCTTAAATTTCGTACCTTTTCTAACTTGTGTTGATTGGCTTTGAAGCATTTTCAACAAATTGTTTGTTTTTATGAGAGGCAATGTTAGAAAATGAAACTTACTGAATTTTCTGATACCTTTGACGTTGAAATATTCAGGAAAATGTAAATGGAGTCACTACATAAATTGAAAGATAAATAATAAATTTGCCATTTTATTTGTTTCAATTTCTCGTTTGCACGTTTGTTTATAATAGTGCATTGAGTTAATACGACCTTATAAATGATTGATTATTATTAAAATAACTAATATTGCACTTATTTCTCGCTAAACATAATTTTTTAAAGCAATAACTTAAGGGGGTCAGAAATGACCCCGCACCACCTCTAACGTAACTCCGGCAACCGCCACCTTCCCAGGGTTAGGTACTACTGGCATAGTCAAGTGGTATTGAAATTACTTCAATCTAGTGTAGGATGGGAACGTACCTGGTATTGGAATACCTCTACCTACTATAGGGTAGAAAAGTAATATTGGAATCATCTCTGTCTAGTACAGGACAGAAACGCTCGGGGAATTACATCAATCGAATTTTTTATCTCGAATTTTCAAACGTAAATTTTGTGTTTGAGAATCCAGCTCTAACACCTCAGGTTTAAGGTGTGTTAGTGCCGTTCCATGGATCGTTAAAATGATGCAGGTGGAGAGGAGATTCACTTAGTTTTGTACCAGAAATTCAAGACAACGTTTGAATACCTGTAGGGATGTATTATGTATTTGTTACGCATAATTCCGTAAGAATAGGAGTTGCACATGACTTTTCCTAAAGAGCTGATATTTTGGAAAGGACTATGCCTGAGGAAAAAATGTATAAGTTCAATTTTGAAATGTTATTTTGCAGTTTTCGAAAATAGTTCGCTGAAAATGGAACTAGCACCAAGTTTTTGCCATCCCTTGATACATACTCTTACGAGGAGAACATTTTAACAAATGATTGGTGTGGTTTTTAGAAAAAAATGTTTTAAAAATTGACTGTATTTCACCCAAAATTACGTGAAAACTACTCATATTTTCTAAAAATAGTACTAGGCCTTATTTCAAGGTCTATCTATAAGGAATAGATTTCATCAAGAAAAAGTATCTGTTTTCAATATTATAGTTATAGGAAGGCGTCCCCTAAATACTGCACTTTTGCACAAAGTTTAAGGTAAAAATATTTGGTGCCATTTTTTAGAAAAGTTTGAAAATGCTTTGGAGGCTTCATGAAAGTACCTCAAAAATCAAAATATCCGGTTCAAACTCCCCAAACCTCGAGTTCGTTCAAATCGATCGGGGAATACCAATTTAGTTGAAGATCGGCTGATCGGTTTATGTGCTAGCGTTGACCACAGACGGACGGTCTTACATACAAACTTCCCGTCAATCGTTTTTCGATACAAGCTCTCTTAAAACATGGATTCTGGTTACACCACGTGTTAGAGGAAGTAATTTACTGTAAATGGCAATAGGATTTATCCTCTTTATCGTATCAGGGACCAGCAATGAGAGCGTTTTCCGGCGCACGATTACAAAACTTACTCTTCTTACGAAGTAAGCGTGTGAGAGTAAACATTAATCATTTCTCTTTTTGTTTTCCTTATTTATAAAATGGAAATTATTTTTTAAACTCTGATTTTTTTGGTTATTTTGGAATGTATTAGGACCTTTTGAGTTGGAACATTATTCTACGAACTGTCCTAGTAATTTGGTTGTAAGAGTGATAGTCATTTGGACAACTCAACTCAAAATACGAGGGTTTTCTTAAAACATTACTCACAAATGTGACGCTAAACTACAAAAACACTACTGGGAAAAATTGCTGCTTATCTCTTCCATGGTTTTCTGATGACTTGCATGGTTCCACATTAACCCACAAAAGAACATACCGTCTCTGCCGATGAAATAAAATGTTTTGCCACTTAGCGGAAATTGGTGTAGTTTAAGAAATTCAGACTTTTTTCGTGGAAAAGGATAGTTGGGCCACTTCGTCGTAGAATCCCCATATTCACTATTTTTTAGTTCTAGCAGCTTTCCAGAAAAGCGACGTAATTCTGGCGAAAAACTCTTGACGGAACAGTTTTTGGGAGCGGATGTTAGCATTTGGGGAAGGGGAATGAGAAAGTCTCAATACAACAACAACGGTGTTCTCTGACTGAGCCTTCTGGTCGCTTCATAGATATACGTCAGCAGACATATGGTGAAAGCGCACCACTTATGAGTGAACTCCCTATTCTTAACAGAGAAAATTTGCGAAATAAAAGTTGGGAAGACGTATACGAAAGCTGCAGTACAACCCTTTTGCGTACACGTTTCATCTAAATCATTTTATGAAATTAACCGGTACGTTTGCCGACGTTGCCTGGGTATCCGTTTTGCCTGGTATGTTTTATTGATTGTTCATTTTTCTCTACGTAGATATTAATCGAATGTTACGAATCTTTACAGCGTTCTCCGTTACTAACTTCCATTTGCTATAACTCACGATAGAATTGTGCCCTGTGGTTTCTTTTGGTAAATCAATATCGTTCTAAACGCTGAATAATGAATTCTTTGCTGAAGTTGCCGTTTCATAACAATCAAACTTTACATAAGTTTTAAAAATTAGTGAATAATACAATGCAGATACTATAAACATTACTGTTGCTGCTTATGTCAATCATTGCCTTTGAGTTAATTTTTAAATACACTCGTTTAAATTTGAATTTAAAAACATTTCCCATTTACTCGTCAGTTCATTGTTTCAATTGCATTTATTTACACACATCACGCTGAACGTTCATTTACAATCTTTCCGTTATATACAGCGCAGTGCTAGCGAATGCGGCAATGCTTCGCTATTGCAGTGCATTAAGAAGATTCAGTTTAAGTACAAAATCAATTTATTCACCGAATATTACCACGTATTAACTACACTTTAACAAAGTATTAATTACACTTTACTATATTAAACTAAACTTTAAAAAGCAAATATCCAAATAATCAAAATAAAAATCATGGGGAAGGAACCCTTCATTCAATTGAAGGCTAAGCCAAACCACCTCTGAGATCATCTGCCCAGGGGAGGGGAGGGCATAAAGGCTTAAGCCTCCTCCCGCGCGTACGCTCCAAAACGTATCTAACCCTCATCACCCGAGGGAGCAATCCTTCATGCAATGGAGTCAAAGGCAAATCACCACTGAGATCACCTGCCATGAGGAGGGGAGGACCTAAAGAAATAAGCTTCCTCCCTCCCGTACGCTGAGAAATAAATCTGTGCTCACGGGTATAAGTCCTTAAAACAATTTTTGGCGAAATTAGGTTAAGTACTCAAACTACAAGTTAAGGATCTATATTTTATTTTAGTAAAACGACCGAATTCAAATGTTGCCTCTTTAGCGAGAAAAAAAAAAGCATTGGGAAATAGCGTTGAGCGTAGGAAAAAGCGTTGGCTCAATAATCTACCCCTTGTTTTTCTCCATCCTAAGATTTTTGACTTAAGAACTTTTACCCCGTGACCAGAGAAATATCATTCATCATCGCACTCATTAACTGCCGAATCTAGCCATTTTTCACTTTCCCGTCTTCGGTTGGGCATTCGCGGTGGCCCATCCCACGACCTTCGTCGCCGTAGCCCTCGCGAGCGCTTTTTCCGCTGGGTCAGCCCACGCACATGTGCGCGGGTGCGGTCGGCGGTGCGGGCCGCACTCACTAGGCGGCACAGTGGTTGTGTGGGTTATTCCGAGTACGGTGCGTGTTTTTTTTTCCTCCCAGTGGTGCGTAGCTTTAAGAAAATTAAATGCGCCTTTTTACTGCATTTCCGATGGTTGGCATTCACTCAGCTGCAGTGGCCTAGCGTGACTCGCAAGTTTGGTGATGCTCAACAATAACACACAAAATGTCACTGTCAACTATTTCATCTAACAGGCGAACGCAACACAAGGCAGATACACTTGATCCACGATCTCGTTTGCTTACGACGGTGTAGGCGCTTCCCACAAAATCCTCACAGCAGCCAGGACTGTCGATGTCTTGAAAGAAAATTATACAATGGCTCAGCTGTAATTCTTATTCGCGGATGGCAATGAGACCACTTGTTAATTTATACCTCGCAGACTTAACTAATGTATAATCTATTTCAATTTCAATAATTCAGTTTCTTGGATATTTCTACAGTTTGTGTCCTTGACCAAGAGGGAACTCGAGAGAGAGAGAGAGAGAGAGAGAGAGAGAGAGAGAGAATTTATTGACCGCCTGAAGTGTGCTGAGTTTCGAGTTTCCGCAGTGGATGCTAGCTTAAAGCAGTCGGGTTTCTCTGGGCCAGGGGTGAAGAGAGGAGAGGGGAACCTCACCATCTGCGCATGCGTCATTGCTCGTCGCAGTCTGGCGGCAGACGCTAGAAGCATTTCAGCTTCCAAGCAATCACAGGCTAGCTTCAACAAACCCGCCAAATTCAATCACAGGAAATCAATTTAAAATTAATACAAAACGTGTTTCGCTCAACGGACCACTTGTAAATTATCAATACAGTATTTAGGGTTCTTTGTTAATATTATATACGGGGATGTTCAGCATCTCAGCGTCCCCTAACGCTACGCCACTGCTCAGCTGTCACATTCACAAGGCTATTTTGACGCTTGATTCGTGTTCAGTGATCACCAAAATATAATGTAATAATTTTGCGCGCAAAGAATGTTTCTGAATTCTGCACCGGGCAACATCTGCCCAATTGTGGGATAAAGCCTATATCTATATATAAAAGGAGATGCTCGTAATATTTACTTCGTTTTGATATGATTTTTAAGCAAAAATAATGCAT
>JAHLJT010005437.1:60221920-60524436 GCA_031308135.1 Acheta domesticus | reverse complement strand
TACTAAAATATTCCAACTGCCTCCTGTGAGGATTGAAACTCACGACACCTGGTTTACAAGACCAGTGCTCTTCCACTGAGCTACAAGAGGCTGACCGGCAACCGGTTCGAGCTTATGCATAACAATGTATTATTACAGTGCTACTAAAATAAATTCCAAACTGAATCCTGTGAGGATTGAACTAACGGACCTGGTTTACAAGACCCAGTGCTCTGCCACTGAGCTTAAAGAGGCTGTCGGGCCACCCCGTTCAGAGCTTATGCATATACAATGTACTATTACAGTGCTACTAAAATATTCCAACTGCCTCCTGTTGAGGATTGAACTCACGACCCCTGGTTTACAAGACCAGTGCTCTGCCACTGAGCTAAAGAGGCTGACGGGCACCTCGTTCAGGGGGAAAAGCTATATGCATATACAATGTACTATTACAGTGCTACTAAAATATTCAACTGCCTCTTCTGAGGATTTGAACTCACGACCACCTGTTTACAAGACCATGCTATGCCATGAGGTATGTAACACCCGCCCCGTACACACGACCACTCATCGGTGTCGGCGGTGTTAATCTCTCTCAGGGCGTGACCCGACTCACCTGTGGATTCCGTCTGCTGCAGGTTGCCTCATGTGCTCGGCTGGAATCTATTTAGGACGCATGCGTGACTGGGCATATTCATGCACTACACAGTAAAAACGCTCTTTCATGATTTCTGAGTTTAATTCACAGCAAAAAATAATCGGGTGAAGCCCCCTACAGTTCTTAATACTATCTTAACCTAACTTATAACTAGCTAACTTAACAGTCCAACCCTTCCGGGTCATCGCACGGGCGCTCCGTTCCTCCGGGCGTCGGCATCGGCCGGGGTGTCGGGCGGCAGGGCAACGGCGCTCCCCCCGTTTCCTGGGCCGGACGGGCAGCTGGTGGCCGCGGCGGCGGTGTCGCGGCACGCGAGCAGGCCGTGCGCGGCAGGCGCAGGGCTGCGCGCGGGCGGGCGCGCGCGACAGCGCAGCGGCGGCGGCGCGCGCGTGGGCTGGCGCGGCGGCGACGACGGCGTGGCAGCGGCTGCGCGCGGGCGGGCGCGCGCGGCAGGCATTGACTGCGGCGGCGGCGGCCAGGAATCGCCACACCAAAGCGTCTTTTAGTGGCGGCCGGCCCTCAGGCCGCGTCCGACGCTTCTTCGTTCATTCGAGTATCGGCACTCACACGGTGTTCCGCCTCTCCCTTCGGCGGCACCTGAGCGGGCGGTGAGGTGGCGACGATGCGTTGCCGGCGGCGATCTAGCGTCTCGCGGCGGTCGTTGCCATCGGACCCAACACCTCGGTCGTCGCTTACATCGGAAGGTAACACTCGCGGCCGTCGTTCGTATCGGAATGGCCGAGTCTCGCGTTCGCAGCAACCTCCCTTGCTCGCGAGATCACATGTCTCACCCCCGCCTAGTGTTCGACTATTGGCGCAGCCAAACCGCGTGATGCGCGCCGTCCAATTGCCATGGGTCCATCGACGGTTGGAACCCGATTTCGAGTGGGCGTTCACGTCACCACGATTTCCGAGAAGACGCTGGGTGCTCTGACGCAGCGCTCGGAAATACCAGAGGGTGTGGCAAACGGTCTTTGAACAAAGGGAGGCGCTCCCCCCGACGGCTGGCGGCGACCCTTCGCGCACTCAGGTAGCGGAGAAACGCACATTTTCAGCCAGCTAAGTTTTCCCGGACTCCCTGTTATATAAATATTCATCTCGCACACGCCGAAATTAGTTCGTGTGCGACCGTCCCATTACATTCACCCTCCACCGCCTAGCTATGAAATCGGAGAGAAAAGATGATTTCATGGCTCAACAGAAAACTAATGGCGACGGGAGCAAACGGAATAATTTAACAAAAAAAACCTAATCAAAATATAGACGAAATACGCACTAAAACTACAAATAATTGAACAAAGTGCTTACAATAGCAGGAAAATAAAAAACTAAGACAAATGAAGCGAGGGAAATACTATCGGGAATATCTCATCCACAAACACCAACATCAAAACCAACCCAGTAACGTCCTCGTTATAGGAAATAAGAACTCCAACCCACATCAACAATAAGTAAACCGTCTAACAATTAAGCAATGACAATTAAGTAAAATCTCGGTAAACGAATGAAGAAGACACAGGCAGTCGGTAGAGACTTAAACAAACCACATCAACAATAGCATATAAATTCAACGAAGACTAGCACATAATAGACAACTAGAGCACTAATTAATTGACAAACAAAAATACTAAAAATACGACAATAATTAATGAAAAGGACAAAACAGGTCTCATTCGCGAAATGGAATTAAATTAAAAGCATTATATTTTCCTGCCGGTTGCCTATCGTCTGTGACGAGTTCAAAAACATTGGGGTGAGGATTACCTCGAATAGTGAAAGGCCTGCGAACAATGGAAAAAACTTCGCAAACAGACCTCTCGGCGCGTCAGACGAAGCAGGTGTGCGCAGAAGCACCCTGTCCCCGACTTTGAATTCGTGCGGTCTCTTGACCATCTTCTCTCTCTTTTCAGCTGCTCTATTTAAGTTCGCGTAAACATGCGGCACCTTTCCTCATAGTTCAATACACTGTGCGTGGCCAGGCGCTCTAAAAGAGGAAAATCGGCTGGTGGCTTCTTTCCGAAATGTATTTCAAAAGGAGATAGGCCCGCGCTCTCGTGAGGTACGCGATTAATCCATTTATTAATGTGGGGCAGTACTTCTGATCCAAACACCTAATAAAATATGCTCCAGAATTTCGGAGACCGAAAGGAGTGCGACACCAAACATAACTCAAACCATCGTACAAAAATCCAGTGAATTTCTGGTCATCGGGGTGAATTGCGATCTGCCAGTAAGAAGAAACAAAATCAATAGCTGAAAAATATTTAGCACCATGGAATTTCCCTAAAGTGACGTCAATTGGCACGACCGAGTCGTGATCTGGAACAGTTACCTGATTTAACCTCCTAGCATCGAGACAAATACGAACTCCACCATCCTTTTTCTTACTATTACATGATATACGGCAGCGTTATAGATATATCACAATCATCTCTTTCTATCTGTCTAACAATCTGCAATCTCTGAAATCGTCTTATCTACTTCTGTCTCAAAGCAAATGGAACAGGATAATTTCTACATTTAAACGGTGAGCGGTCCTGTAACTTGAATGCGAAAGAGAAAATCCTTAATGGTTCTGTCGGCCGAAGAAAATTTCAAAATTATTGAACAACATGTCCCGTACAAGCGCTATTCTCGGCTGCTGTCAGACAGTGGTTGCGATCAATAGAGTGGGTGATACTTTCTCGTACCTCGTCCCTATTCAAATTGTTGATCCTGAGTTCATCAGCAATCAATTCATTATTTTCGCCGGTGAACGGCAAGTAAATACGGCGGTTCGAACCTCAACACGTTCTCTTTGAAATCGATACAGACCTGTAACTCACGTAAGAAATCAACGCCTAAAATGAGCTCGTAAGCTAGATTTTTGATGACAAGACATGTAGCATCGAACTGAAAAACTCCGTGGCTAATAGTGACAAAGATTTGTTTAGTAATGGGATGGCTTTTCTTCCTATCCGCTCCAACGACGTAAGTTTTAAGAATGGGAAACTCGGGCAAATTTGAGTGTTCACTCTTTAATTTAAAATAGAATTGCTCCGAAACGGCTGAAACTTCACTCCCTGAATCAACTAAAATCTGGACTGGCTTGCCCTCGCACTCTGCGGCGATGATCGGACACCTTCTTGCCCTGGCACGATCGACATCGCGATCCGCTTTCTCCTCAAATATTTCGTCAATAATAACGGTTCTCACTAGTGGCATCTCTAACAGTACTTGTATTGCGTCCCAAGCGCTGATGCCTACCTGCTCCGGACGCTTCTAATTTTCCGAGGGTCGGTTCCCTCGCCCCTCGGCGGGTGAATGTCCATCGGGTCGTTCGTCCCGAGGTGGGCCTCGGTCGTGCTGTCCCCTGTTTCTGCCGGCGTCGCCCTCTCGACGCGGCCACCTCTGATTGTTTGCGGTGGAGGCCTATCATTTTCTGTCTCATTATTCCCGAAATTCGTGCCTGGTCGAATTTTCCTAATAAATCTTGGAATTCGTGGATATTTTCCAAGCGCGCGCTGTTCAGAGAATTCTGAATTCGCTCCGGGAACTGTGATGTGATGATCCAGATAAGCCGGTTATCACTAATTGAAGGATCGCACAAACGGAATGCTGCAATTTTCCCGACGGCATAGTCCAGATATGATATCCCCATCTTCGGATACCACCTCTTCTCTAATAGTCGGCGCTCATACGTGAATTTGGTTTCTTCCCCCCAAAACCGTTTCAAAAATTTCTCCCTAAATTCCTCGTATATCTCGGGAATCGTGACATTGATAAGCTCCACTGGAGTGCGGCTCCAAACAATACTGTTGAGCGAATTTTGCTTTTAGCCTGTTGGGTACTGCGTTAGATAACGTAAAATAATCTTTCCATGCGTCGCAAGAATTCGCACGGATGTTCGTTTTTCGCACCTGAAAAACCGAGATTTTGCGGCGGCGATAAATGAACTCTACTTCCGTGGCCGTCCGAACATACTCCTGCGGGCGTTTGCATTTCGTCGCGCAAACCGTCGACGCTTTCTCGGATTATTTGTTTGAAATCCGCGCCCTGTTTCTGGATTGACGCCTCGGTCGTCGCTTGCAAATTTTTTAATATCCCCATCAAGCCTAGCGACTTCCGCGATCACCTTCCCATCTAATCTCGCGATTTTCTTGCAATTCGCGGCGCCCTTTTTTCAACTTCAATTACGGCGTCCTTCAATCCGTCACAAAACTCCGCGACTTTTCCCTTAGTTTCGTCTACGACAGATTCGACATGCGCGTGCAAGCTACGCATTTTCCCTTCCTGTTCTCTAAGCTTGGCCTCTACCTGCGTCTCACACTCCGCGAGTCGAGCGTTATTTATCTCGATCGACGCATCTAGTCGTTCGGCGACGGCACCGATTCGTTTAGAAATCGCGACTGATTCCTGAGTGTAAGCGGCGATGTGCTCGTCTAAGCGTGCGGTCGCGGCACTCACCTCCGCTCTTACGCGCTCGCCTATTTTGGTCGCTGATTCCGTTGAACCGTTCCGTGAAGTGCTCCGTAAGATCGGCAATCTGATTCGCCGTCTGTTTCTGGCTTTCCCCTAATTTACTGCGTAATTCAGCGAACTGATTTCCTGCATCTCTTTATTTTCCAATAATTTGCATTGAAGCTCAGCAAATTGACTCCCTGAATTTAGTAAGATTTGCCATCTGATTTGCTATTACCGCCTGCATCATTGCCAACATCTCCGCCCGCTCCTGTGACGCCGATGGCTCACTCTCGTGGTCGGACATCTTGACGTTGAAACGCGCACACGATAAACACTTATCACAGTACAGAACACACAATACAAGAAAAGCAAAAAAACACAGAAAATACACAATACATAGCAAAATATCACCCTCGGTGAACAAATTATTACTTTGGCAATTAGCCAGTTTAATTATAGCTACCGCAGTCACGCATGCAAATTTAAGAGACTTTACTGAGGAATCGTAAGTCGGGTCACGTGGGTTCGGGCCATAGATCTGAAAATCTACCTCGACATCACAGGTTCGGCGGCACGTCGTCAGTGAATATAGCCAAAATTGGCGACGATTAGCCTCGCCTGATTCGTCGCTTGCCACACGTTGCAAGGCGCCATTTGTAACACCCGCCCCCCGTACACACGACCACTCATCGGTGTCGGCGGTGTTAATCTCTCTCAGGGCGTGACCCGACTCACCTGTGGATTCCCGTCTGCTGCAGGTTGCCTCATGTGCTCGGCTGGAATCTATTTAGGACGCATGCGTGACTGGGCATATTCATGCACTACACAGTAAAACGCTCTTTCATGATTTCTGAGTTTAATTCACAGCAAAAAATAATCGGGTGAAGCCCCCTACAGTTCTTAATACTATCTTAACCTAACTTATAACTAGCTTAAACTTAACAGTCCAACCCTTCCGGGTCATCGCACGGGCGCTCCGTTCCTCCGGGCGTCGGCATCGGTCCGGGTGTCGGGCGGCAGGGCAACGGCGCTCCCCCCGTTTCCCTGGGCACGGACGGGCAGCTGGTGGCCGCGGCGGCGGTGTCGCGGCACGCGAGCAGGGCGTGCGCGGCAGGCGCAGGGCTGCGCGCGGGCGGGCGCGCGCGACAGCGCAGCGGCGGCGGCGCGGCGCGTGGGCTGGCGCGGCGGCGACGACGGCGTGGCAGCGGCTGCGCGCGGGCGGGCGCGCGCGGCAGGCATTGACTGCGGCGGCGGGCGGCCAGGAATCGCCACACCAAAGCGTCTTTTAGTGGCGGCCGGCCCTCAGGCAGCCGCGTCCGACAGCTTCTTCGTTCATTCGAGTATCGGCACTCACACGGTGTTCCGCCTCTCCCTTCGGCGGCACCTGAGCGGGCGGTGAGGTGGCGACGATGCGTTGCCGGCGGCGATCTAGCGTCTCGCGGCGGTCGTTGCCATCGGACCCAACACCTCGGTCGTCGCTTACATCGGAAGGTAACACTCGCGGCCGTCGTTCGTATCGGAATGGCCGAGTCTCGCGTTCGCAGCAACCTCCCTTGCTCGCGAGATCACATGTCTCACCCCCGCCTAGTGTTCGACTATTGGCGCAGCCAAACCGCGTGATGCGCGCCGTCCAATTGCCATGGGTCCATCGACGGTTGGAACCCGATTTCGAGTGGGCGTTCACGTCACCACGATTCCGAGAAGACGCTGGGTGCTCTGACGCAGCGCTCGGAAATACCAGAGGTGTGGCAAACGGTCTTTGAACAAAGGGAGGCGCTCCCCCCGACGGCTGGCGGCGACCCTTCGCGCACTCAGGTAGCGGAGAAACCGCACATTTTCAGCCAGCTACGTTTTCCCGGACTCCCTGTTATATAAATATTCATCTCGCACACGCCGAAAATTAGTTCGTGTGCGACCGTCCCATTACAGTAAAGAGGCTGACGGGCACCCGGTTCAGAGTTTTATGCATATACAATGTACTATTACAGTGCTACTAAAATATTCCAACTGCCTCCTGTGAGGATTGAACTCACGACCCCTGGTTTACGAGACCAGTGCTCTGCCACTGAGCTAAAGAGGCTGACGGACGCTGCCTTTAGAGCTTTTGCATGTGAAATGTACTATTACAATGCCACTAAAATATTCTAACTTCCTCCTGTGAGGATTGAACTCACGACCCCTGGTTTACAAGAACAGTGCCCTGCCACTGAGCTAAAGAGGCTGACGGGCACCCGGTTCAGAGCTTATGCATATACAATGTACTATTACAGTGCTACTAAAATATTCCAACTGCCTCCTGTGAGGATTGTACTCACGACACCTGGTTTACAAGACCAGTGCTCTTCCACTGAGCTAAAGAAGCTGACGGGCAACCGGTTCAGAGCTTATGCATATACAATGTACTATTACAGTGCTACTAAATATTCCAACTGCCTCCTGTGGGGATTGAACTCACGACCCCTGGTTTACAAGACCAGTGCTCTGCCACTGAGCTAAAGAGGCTGTCGGGCACCCGGTTCAGAGCTTATGCATATACAATGTACTATTACAGTGCTACTAAAATATTCAAACTGCCTCCTGTGAGGATTGAACTCACGACCCCTGGTTTACAGACCAGTGCTCTGCCACTGAGCTAAAGAGGCTTACGGGCACCTCGTTCAGAGCTTATGCATATACAATGTACTATTACAGTGCTACTAAAATATTCCAACTGCCTCTTCTGAGGATTGAACTCACGACCCCTGGTTACAAGACCAGTGCTCTGCCACTGAGGTAAAGAGGCTGACGGGCACTCGGTTCAGAGTTTATGCATATACAATGTACTATTACAGTGCTACTAAAATATTCCAACTGCCTCCTGTGAGGATTGAACTCACGACCCCTGGTTTACAAGACCAGTGCTCTGCCACTGAGCTAAAGAGGCTGACGGACGCCTGCCTTTAGAGCTTTTGCATGTGAAATGTACTATTACAATGCCACTAAAATATTCCAACTTCCTCCTGTGAGGATTGAACTCACGACCCCAGGTTTACAAGAATAGTGCCCTGCCACTGAGCTAAAGAGGCTGACGGGCACCCGGTTCAGAGCTTATGCATATACAATGTACTATTACAGTGCTACTAAAATATTCCAACTGCCTCCTGTGAGGATTGAACTCACGACACCTGGTTTACAAGACCAGTGCTCTTCCACTGAGCTAAAGAGGCTGACCGGCAACCGGTTCAGAGCTTATGCATATACAATGTACTATTACAGTGCTACTAAAATATTCCAACTTCCTCCTGTGAGGATTGAACTCACGACCCCAGGTTTACAAGAACAGTGCCCTGCCACTGAGCTAAAGAGGCTGACGGGCACCCGGTTCAGAGCTTATGCATATACAATGTACTATTACAGTGCCACTAAAATATTCCAACTTCCTCCTGTGAGGATTGAACTCACGACACCTGGTTTACAAGACCAGTGCTCTTCCACTGAGCTAAAGAGGCTGACGGGCAACCGGTTCAGAGCTTATGCATATACAATGTACTATTACAGTGCCACTAAAATATTCCAACTGCCTCCTGTGAGGATTGAACTCACGACCTCTGGTTTGCGAGACCAGTGCTCTGACACTGAGCTAAAGAGGCTGACGGACGCTGCCTTTAGAGCTTTTGCATGTGAAATGTACTATTACAGTGCTACTAAAATATTCCAACTGCCTCCTGTGAGGATTGAACTCACGACCCCTGGTTTACGAGACCAGTGCTCTGCCACTGAGCTAAAGAGGCTGACGGACGCTGCCTTTAGAGCTTTTGCATGTGAAATGTACTATTACAATGCCACTAAAATATTCCAACTTCCTCCTGTGAGGATTGAACTCACGACCCCTGGTTTACAAGAACAGTGCCCTGCCACTGAGCTAAAGAGGCTGACGGGCACCCGGTTCAGAGCTTATGCATATACAATGTACTATTACAGTGCTACTAAAATATTCCAACTGCCTCCTGTGAGTATTGTACTCACGACACCTGGTTTACAAGACCCGTGCTCTTCCACTGAGCTAAAGAAGCTGACGGGCAACCGGTTCAGAGCTTATGCATATACAATGTACTATTACAGTGCTACTAAAATATTCCAACTGCCTCCTGTGGGGATTGAACTCACGACCCCTGGTTTACAAGACCAGTGCTCTGCCACTGAGCTAAAGAGGCTGTCGGGCATCCGGTTCAGAGCTTATGCATATACAATGTACTATTACAGTGCTACTAAAATATTCCAACTGCCTCCTGTGAGGATTGAACTCACGACCCCTGGTTTACAAGACCAGTGCTCTGCCACTGAGCTAAAGAGGCTTACGGGCACCTCGTTCAGAGCTTATGCATATACAATGTACTATTACAGTGCTACTAAAATATTCCAACTGCCTCTTCTGAGGATTGAACTCACGACCCCTGGTTTACAAGACCAGTGCTCTGCCACTGAGGTAAAGAGGCTGACGGGCACCCGGTTCAGAGTTTATGCATATACAATGTACTATTACAGTGCTACTAAAATATTCCAACTGCCTCCTGTGAGGATTGAACTCACGACCCCTGGTTTACGAGACCAGTGCTCTGCCACTGAGCTAAAGAGGCTGACGGACGCTGGCTTTAGAGCTTTTGCATGTGAAATGTACTATTACAATGCCACTAAAATATTCCAACTTCCTCCTGTGAGGATTGAACTCACGACCCCAGGTTTACAAGAACAGTGCCCTGCCACTGAGCTAAAGAGGCTGACGGGCACCCGGTTCAGAGCTTATGCATATACAATGTACTATTACAGTGCTACTAAAATATTCCAACTTCCTCCTGTGAGGATTGAACTCACGACACCTGGTTTACAAGACCAGTGCTCTTCCACTGAGCTAAAGAGGCTGACGGGCAACCGGTTCAGAGCTTATTCATATACAATGTACTATTACAGTGCTACTAAAATATTCCAACTGCCTGTTCTGAGGATTGAACTCACGACCCCTGGTTTACAAGACCAGTGCTCTGCCACTGAGCTAAAGAGGCTGACGGGCACCTCGTTCAGAGCTTATGCATATACAATGTACTATTACAGTGCTACTAAAATATTCCAACTGCCTCTTCTGAGGATTGAACTCACGACCCCTGGTTTACAAGACCAGTGCTCTGCCACTGAGGTAAAGAGGCTGACGGGCACCCGGTTCAGAGTTTATGCATATACAATGTACTATTACAGTGCTACTAAAATATTCCAACTGCCTCCTGTGAGGATTGAACTCACGACCCCTGGTTTACAAGACCAGTGCTCTGCCACTGAGCTAAAGAGGCTGTCGGGCACCCGGTTCAGAGCTTATGCATATACAATGTACTATTACAGTGCTACTAAAATATTCCAACTGCCTCCTGTGAGGATTGAACTCACGACCCCTGGTTTACAAGACCAGTGCTCTGCCACTGAGCTAAATAGGCTGACGGGCACCTCGTTCAGAGCTTATGCATATACAATGTACTATTACAGTGCTACTAAAATATTCCAACTGCCTCTTCTGAGGATTGAACTCACGACCCCTGGTTTACAAGACCAGTGCTCTGCCACTGAGGTAAAGAGGCTGACGGGCACCCGGTTCAGAGTTTATGCATATACAATGTACTATTACAGTGCTACTAAAATATTCCAACTGCCTCCTGTGAGGATTGAACTCACGACACCTGGTTTACGAGACCAGTGCTCTGCCACTGAGCTAAAGAAGCTGACGGACGCTGCCTTTAGAGCTTTTGCATGTGAAATGTACTATTACAATGCCACTAAAATATTCCAACTTCCTCCTGTGATGATTGAACTCACGACCCCAGGTTTACAAGAACAGTTCCCTGCCACTGAGCTAAAGAGGCTGACGGGCACCCGGTTCAGAGCTTATGCATATACAATGTACTATTACAGTGCTACTAAAATATTCCAACTTCCTCCTGGGAGGATTGAACTCACGACACCTGGTTTACAAGACCAGTGCTCTTCCACTGAGCTAAAGAGGCTGCCGGGCAACAGGTTCAGAGCTTATGCATATACAATGTACTATTACAGTGCTACTAAAATATTCCAACTGCCTCCTGTGAGGATTGAACTCACGACCCCTGGTTTACAAGACCAGTGCTCTGCCACTGAGCAAAAGAGGCTGTCGGGCACCCGGTTCAGAGCTTATGCATATACAATGTACTATTACAGTGCTGCTAAAATATTCCAACTGCCTCTTCTGAGGATTGAACTCACGACCCCTGGTTTACAAGACCAGTGCTCTGCCACAGAGCTAAAGAGGCTGACGGCCACCTCGTTCAGAGCTTATGCATATACAATGTACTATTACAGTGCTACTAAAATATTCCAACTGCCTCTTCTGAGGATTGAACTCACGACCCCTGGTTTACAAGACCAGTGCTCTGCCACTGAGCTAAAGAGGCTGACGGGCACGCGGTTTAGAGCTTTTGCATGAGAAATGTACTATTACAGTGCTACTATAATATTCCAACTGCCTCCTGTGAGGATTGAACTCACGACCTCTGGTTTGCGAGACCAGTGCTCTGACACTGAGCTAAAGAGGCTGACGGACGCTGCCTTTAGAGCTTTTGCATGTGAAATGTACTATTACAGTGCTACTAAAATATTCCAACTGCCTCCTGTGAGGATTGAACTCACGACCCCTGGTTTACGAGACCAGTGCTCTGCCACTGAGCTAAAGAGGCTGACGGACGCTGCCTTTAGAGCTTTTGCATGTGAAATGTACTATTACAGTGCTACTAAAATATTCTAACTTCCTCCTGTGAGGATTGAACTCACGACCCCTGGTTTACAAGAACAGTGCCCTGCCACTGAGCTAAAGAGGCTGACGGGCACCCGGTTCAGAGCTTATGCATATACAATGTACTATTACAGTGCTACTAAAATATTCCAACTGCCTCCTGTGAGTATTGTACTCACGACACCTGGTTTACAAGACCAGTGCTCTTCCACTGAGCTAAAGAAGCTGACGGGCAACCGGTTCAGAGCTTATGCATATACAATGTACTATTACAGTGCTACTAAAATATTCCAACTGCCTCCTGTGGGGATTGAACTCACGACCCCTGGTTTACAAGACCAGTGCTCTGCCACTGAGCTAAAGAGGCTGTCGGGCACCCGGTTCAGAGCTTATGCATATACAATGTACTATTACAGTGCTACTAAAATATTCCAACTGCCTCCTGTGAGGATTGAACTCACGACCCCTGGTTTACAAGACCAGTGCTCTGCCACTGAGCTAAAGAGGCTTACGGGCACCTTGTTCAGAGCTTATGCATATACAATGTACTATTACAGTGCTACTAAAATATTCCAACTGCCTCTTCTGAGGATTGAACTCACGACCCCTGGTTTACAAGACCAGTGCTCTGCCACTGAGGTAAAGAGGCTGACGGGCACCAGGTTCAGAGTTTATGCATATACAATGTATTATTACAGTGCTACTAAAATATTCCAACTGCCTCCTGTGAGGATTGAACTCACGACCCCTGGTTTACGAGACCAGTGCTCTGCCACTGAGCTAAAGAGGCTGACGGACGCTGCCTTTAGAGCTTTTGCATGTGAAATGTACTATTACAATGCCACTAAAATATTCCAACTTCCTCCTGTGAGGATTGAACTCACGACCCCAGGTTTACAAGAACAGTGCCCTGCCACTGAGCTAAAGAGGCTGACGGGCACCCGGTTCAGAGCTTATGCATATACAATGTACTATTACAGTGCTACTAAAATATTCCAACTTCCTCCTGTGAGGATTGAACTCACGACACCTGGTTTACAAGACCAGTGCTCTTCCACTGAGCTAAAGAGGCTGACGGACAACCGGTTCAGAGCTGATGCATATACAATGTACTATTACAGTGCTACTAAAATATTCCAACTGCCTCCTGTGAGGATTGAACTCACGACCCCTGGTTTACAAGACCAGTGCTCTGCCACTGAGCTAAAGAGGCTGTCGGGCACCCGGCTCAGAGCTTATGCATATACAATGTACTATTACAGTGCTGCTAAAATATTCCAACTGCCTCTTCTGAGGATTGAACTCACGACCCCTGGTTTACAAGACCAGTGCTCTGCCACTGAGCTAAAGAGGCTGACGGGCACCTCGTTCAGAGCTTATGCATATACAATGTACTATTACAGTGCTACTAAAATATTCCAACTGCCTGTTCTGAGGATTGAACTCACGACCCCTGGTTTACAAGACCAGTGCTCTGCCACTGAGGTAAAGAGGCTGACGGGCACCCGGTTCAGAGTTTATGCATATATAGAATGTACTATTACAGTGCTACTAAAATATTCCAACTGCCTCCTGTGAGGATTGAACTCACGACACCTGGTGTACAAGACCAGTGCTCTTCCACTGAGCTAAAGAGGCTGACGGGCAACCGGTTCAGAGCTTATGCATATACAATGTACTATTACAGTGCTACTAAAATATTCCAAATGCCTCCTGTGAGGATTGAAATCACGACCCCTGGTTTACAAGACCAGTGCTCTGCCACTGAGCTAAAGAGGCTGACGGGCACCTCGTTCAGAGCTTATGCATATACAATGTACTATTACAGTGCTACTAAAATATTCCAACTGCTTCTTCTGAGGATTGAACTCACGACCCCTGGTTTACAAGACCAGTGCTCTGCCACTGAGGTAAAGAGGCTAACGGGCACCCGGTTCAGAGTTTATGCATATACAATGTACTATTACAGTGCTACTAAAATATTCCAACTGCCTCCTGTGAGGATTGAACTCACGACCCCCGGTTTACGAGACCAGTGCTCTGCCACTGAGCTAAAAATGCTGACGGACGTTGCCTTTAGAGCTTTTGCATGTGAAATGTACTATTACAATGCCACTAAAATATTCCAACTTCCTCCTGTGAGGATTGAACTCACGACCCCTGGTTTACAAGACCAGTGCTCTGCCACTGAGCTAAAGAGGCTGACGGGCACCCGGTTCAGAGCTGATGCATATACAGTGTACTATTACAGTGCTACTAAAATATTCCAACTGCTTCTTCTGAGGATTGAACTCACGACCCCTGGTTTACAAGACCAGTGCTCTGCCACTGAGGTAAAGAGGCTAACGGGCACCCGGTTCAGAGTTTATGCATATACAATGTACTATTACAGTGCTACTAAAATATTCCAACTGCCTCCTGTGAGGATTGAACTCACGACCCCCGGTTTACGAGACCAGTGCTCTGCCACTGAGCTGAAAATGCTGACGGACGCTGCCTTTAGAGCTTTTGCATGTGAAATGTACTATTACAATGCCACTAAAATATTCCAACTTCCTCCTGTGATGATTGAACTCACGACCCCTGGTTTACAAGACCAGTGCTCTGCCACTGAGCTAAAGAGGCTGACGGGCACCCGGTTCAGAGTTTATGCATATAGAATGTACTATTACAGTGCTACTAAAATATTCCAACTGCCTCCTGTGAGGATTGAACTCACGACCCCTGGTTTACAAGACCAGTGCTCTGCCACTGAGCTAAAGAGGCCGACGGGCACACGGTTCAGAGTTTATGCATATACAATGTACTATTACAGTGCTACTAAAATATTCCAACTGCCTCCTGTGAGGATTGAACTCACGACCCCTGGTTTACAAGACCAGTGCTCTGCCACTGAGCTAAAGAGGCTGACGGGCACCCTCTTCAGAGCTTATGCATCTGCAATGTACTATTACAGTGCTACTAAAATATTCCAACTGCCTCTTCTGAGGATTGAACTCACGACCCCTGGTTTACAAGACCAGTGCTCTGCCACTGAGCTGAAGAGGCTGACGGGCACCCGGTTCCGAGTTTATGCATATACAATGTACTATTACAGTGCTACTAAAATATTCCAACTGCCTCCTGTGAGGATTGAACTCACGACCCCTGGTTTACAAGACCAGTGCTCTGCCACTGAGCTAATGAGGCTGACGGGCACCCGGTTCAGAGTTTATGCATATACAATGTACTATTACAGTGCTACTAAAATATTCCAACTGCCTCCTGTGAGGATTGAACTCACGACCTCTGTTTTACGAGACCAGAGCTCTGCTACTGAGCTAAAGAGGCTGACGGGTACTCGGTTCAGAGCTTATTCATATACAATATACTATTACAGTGCTACTAAAATATTCCGGGTGCCTCCTGTGAGGATTGAACGCAAGATCCCTGGTTTACGATCTCTCCCAGTGGATATTGAATTCGGACGCCGAATTCAACGACTGTAATTCCATCAGCAGAGTACTGTTTCAGCCGGTAATGAGGTCTAATTTCTTGGCATGGTTCCCGGCATGTTTGGTGATGTGCGTGTAAGAGTGTGTGTGTGTGTGTAAATGGTGAGGATAGGTCAAGAAAAAAGAATGAGGGATCGCGTTCGGTTCATAGCCCGTTTTAGGATACTGCTCCGGCATTGGCTTGATGATGATAGGAGAAACCACGGAAAACTAACGATCAGAACAGCTGACCGCTGTAATTTTTCTCCAGATAGGGTTAAGACGCATGTGACCGATAAAGTTTTTTTACCACAGTCATAACTATCATGGTCACTTTTCACGTCACCTTATTTCTTATTAATACTTGGGTCGGTTTGGTTCGCAATTTACATGTAGAATTAGAAAGTAAGTTTTGGGCGAAAATATTAAGGGATGATATTTGGTCTCCAATTTACTTATGGTCTCCTGGGAACCAGTCGGAAGCTCACTGTTAGTGTTTGTCCTGGCTGAGGCGATGCCTCGATGTTGAGAGATACCTAGTTGGGGAAATTCCACTAGCCGACGTGTAAGTCGGCGCCAGATCTTGCCATCATGTGCGGGAAGGCGGCAGTCACTTCCAGAACAAAAGTGCACTATCCTTACAGGACTAATGATTGTAGTTGACGGAATCCCTAAACATTATATCAGTCAGTCGTATGCGTCTTTTTTTGCGTCTTTTTGGCGGATGGTATAACGGTCGATGGTATAACGGTCAGCGTATCCGGTTGTTGTACCCAAGAATGCGGGTTCAAACCCGATCGAAGCGTTGGATTTTTTATGGGCGAAAAAATCCTTCGTATGCCTTCCTTCGGAGGGAAAGTAATGCCGGCTGTTCCATGTAAGTAGATTTACTACATGTAAAAGATCCTCAAGCGTAAAAGAAGCCTCTGAGCTAAATTCAAAATCACCTCTTTCGTCGCCCGAGATATTACCTTCTTTCTCCGCTAGTTTGTGAAAGGAGCGTAGCGAAATTTGCGTGGTCAGACGGAAGAGCGGGCCTTATGACCTAAGTCTCGCCACGTAAAATAATGCATTAACTAACTAACTAACTGAGCGCTGTTAACTCAATATGCCCGGCGCCGACTTTGCTCAAAGTAACCCTGAACGGAAGAGAGTGCTCGACGCCATTTGGCGCCCAACGCGGGGGCATATCCCGCGCACAAAGCCAAGGGGCGCTCCTCCGCCACCACATGTGTGTGGAACTCGGCGAACGGCCGCGAGGGTAGGGGTGGGGATGGGGGGGATTCTGACGACAGCGGTCGGTGCGGGGGCGGCGACGGCGGCGCGGGTCGTTCCCACGCCCGTCGCTGCGCACATGTTTAGCTCCCCCCCCTCCCCCACAAGTTGGTTGGCGCAAAAAGCGCCCCGAGTGCGGACGCGCCTCAATCCTCGCCAGCGGGGCGCCGGTCCCCCGCCCTAGGGCCCCCTGCCTGGGCGAGGCTGCGTGCCGCGCACACGCGGGTCTTCCGTCCCCCCCCCCCCGGCGGGTGACGCAGTGCGTTTCAATCTGCGCGGTGGTGGGCCGGGCCGCGCGGAAGAGCTTGCGAATGGAGGTGGCCAGCCAGACACGTCAGTTTCGCCATTCCTGTCTACATTGGGATGGAAACATTTTTGGTATCGCCTCAGCCTAGCATAGGGTGGCAAGGTACCTAACGGTAGAATCACCTCAACCTAATATATATTGTGGCAAAGTACTTATGGTAGAATCACTTCAAGCTAGTATAGGATAGAAAAGTAGTATTGGAATCACCTCAACCTGGTAAAGGATGGAAAGCTATTGGGGGAGCACCTCAACCTAATTAAGGGTGGAAAAGTACCTAGAGTTGGAATCACCTCAATCTAGTATAGGATGGAAAAATTTAGGAATCTCCTCAACCTAATACAGCGTTGCAAAGTACCTAGTATTTTTCCAAGTTCCCCCCACCCGTATCCCTGGCGAGGCGGTATTTTGGGGCAGTACAATCTGCCCGAGCTTATGCCTTACTTGACTTTCGTTAGCAGCCTTACTTGACTTTTGCGGCAGAAGGGTGGAGTATTATAATCTAGCTGAAGCTAATCTTACAACGAACTTATAGCTAGCGTGCCGTAACCCGAGAGAGGTGGCGCGGGGTCTCTTGTGACCCCAAGTATCTTTGCTTAGCTGCAGTTGCCTAATTTTGCGAGTCAGAAGCTTTACATTTCACATACCTTTCATCACATTCTTTAGCTTTTATCTGGAAGATTTTCAAAATTTTATACGTATGTAATAATTAATTTATAAATATTTGTGGAACCAATACAAACATCTTAAATTTCGTACCTTTTCTAACTTGTGTTGATTGGCTTTGAAGCATTTTCAACAAATTGTTTGTTTTTATGAGAGGCAATGTTAGAAAATGAAACTTACTGAATTTTCTGATACCTTTGACGTTGAAATATTCAGGAAAATGTAAATGGAGTCACTACATAAATTGAAAGATAAATAATAAATTTGCCATTTTATTTGTTTCAATTTCTCGTTTGCACGTTTGTTTATAATAGTGCATTGAGTTAATACGACCTTATAAATGATTGATTATTATTAAAATAACTAATATTGCACTTATTTCTCGCTAAACATAATTTTTTAAAGCAATAACTTAAGGGGGTCAGAAATGACCCCGCACCACCTCTAACGTAACTCCGGCAACCGCCACCTTCCCAGGGTTAGGTACTACTGGCATAGTCAAGTGGTATTGAAATTACTTCAATCTAGTGTAGGATGGGAACGTACCTGGTATTGGAATACCTCTACCTACTATAGGGTAGAAAAGTAATATTGGAATCATCTCTGTCTAGTACAGGACAGAAACGCTCGGGGAATTACATCAATCGAATTTTTTATCTCGAATTTTCAAACGTAAATTTTGTGTTTGAGAATCCAGCTCTAACACCTCAGGTTTAAGGTGTGTTAGTGCCGTTCCATGGATCGTTAAAATGATGCAGGTGGAGAGGAGATTCACTTAGTTTTGTACCAGAAATTCAAGACAACGTTTGAATACCTGTAGGGATGTATTATGTATTTGTTACGCATAATTCCGTAAGAATAGGAGTTGCACATGACTTTTCCTAAAGAGCTGATATTTTGGAAAGGACTATGCCTGAGGAAAAAATGTATAAGTTCAATTTTGAAATGTTATTTTGCAGTTTTCGAAAATAGTTCGCTGAAAATGGAACTAGCACCAAGTTTTTGCCATCCCTTGATACATACTCTTACGAGGAGAACATTTTAACAAATGATTGGTGTGGTTTTTAGAAAAAAATGTTTTAAAAATTGACTGTATTTCACCCAAAATTACGTGAAAACTACTCATATTTTCTAAAAATAGTACTAGGCCTTATTTCAAGGTCTATCTATAAGGAATAGATTTCATCAAGAAAAAGTATCTGTTTTCAATATTATAGTTATAGGAAGGCGTCCCCTAAATACTGCACTTTTGCACAAAGTTTAAGGTAAAAATATTTGGTGCCATTTTTTAGAAAAGTTTGAAAATGCTTTGGAGGCTTCATGAAAAGTAGCCTCAAAAATCAAAATATCCGGTTCAAACTCCCCAAACCTCGAGTTCGTTCAAATCGATCGGGGAATACCAATTTAGTTGAAGATCGGCTGATCGGTTTATGTGCTAGCGTTGACCACAGACGGACGGTCTTACATACAAACTTCCCGTCAATCGATTTTTCGATACAAGCTCTCTTAAAACATGGATTCTGGTTACACCACGTGTTAGAGGAAGTAATTTACTGTAAATGGCAATAGGATTTATCCTCTTTATCGTATCAGGGACCAGCAATGAGAGCGTTTTCCGGCGCACGATTACAAAACTTACTCTTCTTACGAAGTAAGCGTGTGAGAGTAAACATTAATCATTTCTCTTTTTGTTTTCTTATTTATAAAATGGAAATTATTTTTTAAACTCTGAATTTTTTGGTTATTTTGGAATGTATTAGGACCTTTTGAGTTGGAACATTATTCTACGAACTGTCCTAGTAATTTGGTTGTAAGAGTGATAGTCATTTGGACAACTCAACTCAAAATACGAGGGTGTTTCTTAAAACATTACTCACAAATGTGACGCTAAACTACAAAAACACTACTGGGAAAAAATTGCTGCTTATCTCTTCCATGGTTTTCTGATGACTTGCATGGTTCCACATTAACCCACAAAAGAACATACCGTTCTCTGCCGATGAAATAAAAATGTTTTGCCACTTAGCGGAAATTGGTGTAGTTTAAGAAATTCAGACTTTTTTCGTGGAAAAGGATAGTTGGGCCACTTCGTCGTAGAATCCCCATATTCACTATTTTTTAGTTCTAGCAGCTTTCCAGAAAAGCGACGTAATTCTGGCGAAAAACTCTTGACGGAACAGTTTTTGGGAGCGGATGTTAGCATTTGGGGAAGGGGAATGAGAAAGTCTCAATACAACAACAACGGTGTTCTCTGACTGAGCCTTCTGGTCGCTTCATAGATATACGTCAGCAGACATATGGTGAAAGCGCACCACTTATGAGTGAACTCCCTATTCTTAACAGAGAAAATTTGCGAAATAAAAGTTGGGAAGACGTATACGAAAGCTGCAGTACAACCCTTTTGCGTACACGTTTCATCTAAATCATTTTATGAAATTAACCGGTACGTTTGCCGACGTTGCCTGGGTATCCGTTTTGCCTGGTATGTTTATTGATTGGTTCATTTTTCTCTACGTAGATATTAATCGAATGTTACGAATCTTTACAGCGTTCTCCGTTACTAACTTCCATTTGCTATAACTCACGATAGAATTGTGCCCTGTGGTTTCTTTTGGTAAATCAATATCGTTCTAAACGCTGAATAATGAATTCTTTGCTGAAGTTGCCGTTTCATAACAATCAAACTTTACATAAGTTTTAAAAATTAGTGAATAATACAATGCAGATACTATAAACATTACTGTTGCTGCTTATGTCAATCATTGCCTTTGAGGTTAATTTTTAAATACACTCGTTTAAATTTGAATTTAAAAACATTTCCCATTTACTCGTCAGTTCATTGTTTCAATTGCATTTATTTACACACATCACGCTGAACGTTCATTTACAATCTTTCCGTTATATACAGCGCAGTGCTAGCGAATGCGGCAATGCTTCGCTATTGCAGTGCATTAAGAAGATTCAGTTTAAGTACAAAATCAATTTATTCACCGAATATTACCACGTATTAACTACACTTTAACAAAGTATTAATTACACTTTACTATATTAAACTAAACTTTAAAAAGCAAATATCCAAATAATCAAAATAAAAATCATGGGGAAGGAACCCTTCATTCAATTGAAGGCTAAGCCAAACCACCTCTGAGATCATCTGCCCAGGGGAGGGGAGGGCATAAAGGCTTAAGCCTCCTCCCGCGCGTACGCTCCAAAACGTATCTAACCCTCATCACCCGAGGGAGCAATCCTTCATGCAATGGAGTCAAAGGCAAATCACCACTGAGATCACCTGCCATGAGGAGGGGAGGACCTAAAGAAATAAGCTTCCTCCCTCCCGTACGCTGAGAAATAAATCTGTGCTCACGGGGTATAAGTCCTTAAAACAATTTTTGGCGAAATTAGGTTAAGTACTCAAACTACAAGTTAAGGATCTATATTTTATTTTAGTAAAACGACCGAATTCAAATGTTGCCTCTTTAGCGAGAAAAAAAAAAGCATTGGGAAATAGCGTTGAGCGTAGGAAAAAGCGTTGGCTCAATAATCTACCCCTTGTTTTTCTCCATCCTAAGATTTTTGACTTAAGAACTTTTACCCCGTGACCAGAGAAATATCATTCATCATCGCACTCATTAACTGCCGAATCTAGCCATTTTTCACTTTCCCGTCTTCGGTTGGGCATTCGCGGTGGCCCATCCCACGACCTTCGTCGCCGTAGCCCTCGCGAGCGCTTTTTCCGCTGGGTTCAGCCCACGCACATGTGCGCGGGTGCGGTCGGCGGTGCGGGCCGCACTCACTAGGCGGCACAGTGGTTGTGTGGGTTATTCCGAGTACGGTGCGTGTTTTTTTTTCCTCCCAGTGGTGCGTAGCTTTAAGAAAATTAAATGCGCCTTTTTACTGCATTTCCGATGGTTGGCATTCACTCAGCTGCAGTGGCCTAGCGTGACTCGCAAGTTTGGTGATGCTCAACAATAACACACAAAATGTCACTGTCAACTATTTCATCTAACAGGCGAACGCAACACAAGGCAGATACACTTGATCCACGATCTCGTTTGCTTACGACGGTGTAGGCGCTTCCCACAAAATCCTCACAGCAGCCAGGACTGTCGATGTCTTGAAAGAAAATTATACAATGGCTCAGCTGTAATTCTTATTCGCGGATGGCAATGAGACCACTTGTTAATTTATACCTCGCAGACTTAACTAATGTATAATCTATTTCAATTTCAATAATTCAGTTTCTTGGATATTTCTACAGTTTGTGTCCTTGACCAAGAGGGAACTCGAGAGAGAGAGAGAGAGAGAGAGAGAGAGAGAGAGAGAGAATTTATTGACCGCCTGAAGTGTGCTGAGTTTCGAGTTTCCGCAGTGGATGCTAGCTTAAAGCAGTCGGGTTTCTCTGGGCCAGGGGTGAAGAGAGGAGAGGGGAACCTCACCATCTGCGCATGCGTCATTGCTCGTCGCAGTCTGGCGGCAGACGCTAGAAGCATTTCAGCTTCCAAGCAATCACAGGCTAGCTTCAACAACCCGCCAAATTCAATCACAGGAAATCAATTTAAAATTAATACAAAACGTGTTTCGCTCAACGGACCACTTGTAAAATTATCAATACAGTATTTAGGGTTCTTTGTTAATATTATATACGGGGATGTTCAGCATCTCAGCGTCCCCTAACGCTACGCCACTGCTCAGCTGTCACATTCACAAGGCTATTTTGACGCTTGATTCGTGTTCAGTGATCACCAAAATATAATGTAATAATTTTGCGCGCAAAGAATGTTTCTGAATTCTGCCACCGGGCAACATCTGCCCAATTGTGGAATAAAGCCTATATCTATATATAAAAGGAGATGCTCGTAATATTTACTTCGTTTTGATATGATTTTTAAGCAAAAATAATGCATCGCTAAAAATTTCTCTCTGTTTTTCTAAACGTGTGTTTTACTACTAAAAAATTCGTTTGAAAATGCATTGTTTTGTGAGGTAGCATTCCTGAAACTTACTGTAATAATAAGTATTTTGTGATTTTTCACCTTCAAGCAGTTTAAACATCCCAAACTCTCTCCGAAAAATAATTAATTTTTTTTAATAATGAGTGTTTAGAAAGTCATTTTTATTCATTTAATATATTCAAACATTACACATTGTTCATAAAGTAAGAAGTTTAAATAGAACATTTTGTATTAACATTTATAAAATGAAATAATTGTGGAGACCGGATTGAAAATGTGAAAATATTAGTTTCTACTTTCTAAGTATTGCATACTTGCGCATTGCAACGCTGCAGTTCCAATGATTGCAATGTTGACACACGGTTTTCCTTAGCCTCTGCTCACAAGAGAATGGTCTGTCGTGACATGAATCCTACCTTGATTCTTTCAATGATATTTGAGCTCACACTGTGCTTTTTTAAATGCCGCAACCAACGAAGGTCTCTAAAATGTAATGAAAGGACAATTTTCTATGTATTTTTGGCGCTTGTAGCTTTCATTTTAACATCCCTTCCAAACTTCCCCTTACTTCTTTTGTTTACTGCACTTAAAACCCGAAAAAGTTCCTGGGCGGAAATATAGACGGAAAATGGCACGCTCGCGGTAGGAAAAAGTTGACAATGCCCTGCAGAACGCAGCACTTGCCCTGCAGCACCACGCAATTTTAATATTACAACATGCACCAGTCGTTGTGCTGAGACAAAGTATTTATTTATGATAGTGGAGGTAAAACAGTCATATCATTTTGCGGGTAGGAAAGGCTGCTAGAAGAGGCCGAAAAAATCGAGTGACGCAGTCCTACGTGCAGAATGAAATAACTTTTACCGCGTGTGTAATCTCTATTTTTTGTCTTATTGACTTTAATTTGATTTTAATTCAAGTGTACAAATCATTGAACTGTGTACTAAGTTATGTTAAAGTCATTACCTAACGCGGAGAGGTGAAGTATATTTTTAAGCGATATTGTTTTATAAATAAAAGAAAGGTGTTGTCTGGTATCAAATATCGTTTATTTTGGCTTAAGATCTAAGCATAGCTATTATCATCAAAGCTATCTTGCAGCGTCTGGATGGAAAACGAAGTTCTGCAGAACCCCCATTTAGTATTAGTAAGTATTTACACCACCAGCAATTCTGTTAACGATATTGTTTTGTCTAAATAATTGAGCATCATCCTACTCCCCGCACTAGCATTAGAAATTGAACTTTTAGAACGCTCTGTGTGCCCCAAAGGTAATTACATTTACTATATAGTTGCTGTGTAAAAATATAATTTATTTTTGCGTATAAAAAATATTGATGTAATAGCATTTACACTTTCTGTGCTACATCTAATAGTTTATGCTCTTGGTTTCAACAAAACTGAAGTACAAGAAAAATAAGTGAAGAAGTTCTTTTCATATCAGTTCATGATCCCCATTAAAGAAACTATTGATCATATTTTTGCCTTTTAAGAATACGCTGTAGTCTCCCGAAATAAGGGTTTTTAGAGCGCAAATACATTTTGGTGAGAGGCCGACCGATAGCGCTAGAAGACGCGTCAGGGGAGAGGCCGATTGAACGGTGCGTGAGTTAGGAGGAGGCGTGAGAGAACTCGAGGTGGTGTGATTGGTTCGTTAATTGATTGATTGGTTGGTTGCATACTTCACGGACACATCAACTTTGCTATGGCCACGAGTTCCGTTTGTGAAGTGCGTGTTTAATCTCGCGGCGCTCCTCAGATGCTGGATAGTGATATCGGTCACGGTGTAAGAGATACAGGTGGGTTCACTCCCGGTCTAAAACTGAAGCTAATGTGAGGCTAGTTCTCGCAGTTCTCGCTATGTAAGCGCTGCGAACGACTTGGGCATTTTTGGGACAAGATGGTGATCCATTTAATAGCTTTGTAACGTCTGGTGGAAGCCACTAAATCGCGAGACGCCATCATGAATGCCCAACTCGATCGTGCGCACCGTACGGACAAGCGAGGAACTAGTCTCAAACTGGCTTCAAAAATTTTGTCCAAAAGGCGGCTAGTTGACACACCTATATATCTTACACCGTGGATCAGTCGCCGACATACACTTTCGGCTTGCGGGCATTTCACTCTCCAGGTATCTCCCCCAGCGCGGTACCGCACCTGTCGGAGGAAGATTTAAGCTCCCGACACGTGTTGTGATGGCGATCAGGCGACTCCTAGCTGCGCACCCGAGAATGACGCGAAATACCGTGAATATTCCATTTCGATGACACACCCTCACGCGCCAAGAAAGAAAAACCGCAGTATAGCGTCGGCAACACGAAGTCTACAAGGAGGAGACTCAACTCCGGTGGTGGGGGTATGTACGAAAAACGTCGGCAGCTACTTGAAAAATAATACAAAAAAAAAAAAAAAAAACCGGGCCCCTTCGCCTTCAGCGACCTCACGTGGCAATTGAAAGAACTACGAAGGCTTTCAAAACAGCCAATGGCAGCAAAGCATCGTATACAAAATTTAATTCAAACATTTTTTTCTACAAAATTATTTACTACTTACTACTTCCTTTTCAACTTATTGTCTTCGGTTAAGCACATCCGCACACCGCCTGGTAATCGGCGCCAACTGACCCACTTGGACCAAACGAATTTTGACGATTAGTGGCCGAGAAAAGCCGAGATAAGTTCCTTCTTTCGCCGCGTGATGTCGCTGAAGGCGAAGGGGCCCGTTTTTTTTTTTTTATTATTATTATTTTTCAAATAGCTGCCGACGTTTTTCGTACATACCCCCACCATGCCTCCAACACCGGAGTTAAGTCTCCTCCTAGTAGACTTCGTGGTCGGCAATCCTGCCACCGCCGTCGTGTCGCGTCCCCTAGGGACCTCCCGGTGCGGGTTCCGGCGACGCCGTCTCCGCGCTCGCCGCCTCGCCACGTGACGCCAAAGCGTTTAACGATTTGTTTTATGGCGTCGCGCTGCCTCCTCCTGCTCGGCCGCCTAGCGGAGGGGTGAGGGAGGGGAGGGGAAGGGCGGGGGAGGCTCCGGTTTCGTCGGCGCGCACGACACCCGGGCGCCAGACGCGCGACCCCTCCGTCACCCCTCCCCCACCTCCTCCATCCCCCCCTCCCTCCCTCCCTCCCTCGCGCCGCCACCGCTGTCGTTTACCAGCTACATCGCTCTGTTTACGCAAACGGCTCCTCGGCCCCAGAGTTGTTTTGAGCTCTCGGTCTTTGTTGGAGACGCAGTTGTGGTAGTTGCGTCCTGATGGTGTGGACAGGAGACGGAGAGGGGAACTGAGTGACTCAGGTTGAAAAAGAAAAAGAGGGGTGAAAGAGTGGGATGAGAGAAAGAGGGATGAGAGAGAGGGGGGAGAGATAAAGAGAGAGGGGAGAGAGAAGGGAAAGAGAGAAAGGGGAGAGGGAAGGGGGAGAGATAGGGAGGAGAGAGAGAAAGGGGGAGAGTGAATGGGTGACAGCGAAAAGATAGGTGGAACGTGGGACCGTGAGGATTTTTGAAAAATGGGACAAAGTCCATCAAGATAGATATCTGACAATAAAGTTCGGTGAATAGTCCTGTAACATTATCGTAGATGAAATATTAACAAAATTTACCTTACTTCGAAATAGTCACCTCCCATAACTGTGCACCGCTGACATCTGCTATACATGTCCTGGAAACTTTGTAAGAAGTGTCCTTTTGGGACCGAGTTCAAAAGCCTTGTCACATTTTGTTGGATGTCAGGAATATCGTCAAATCTCTTTCCTTTCAAAGTGAGTTTGAGTCGTGGGAATAGGAAGAAGTCTGGAGGATTGAGATCTGGCGAGTATGGTGGATGTTCAATTCGCACCACCCCCTTTTTTTGCCAGGAACTGTTGGACGATATGGGCTGTGTGAGGACGAGCATTGTCGTGAACAAAAACCATGAACCTTGTGCGTACTGGGGACTTACCTTGCGTAGACGTTTCATGAAACGGGTCAAAATTTCCACGGTACGTAAGGAATTTCCACCTGATGGAACGACGATGAATGCTGCAAGGTACATTGAACTTTTAAGCCGTTGTAGATAGGTAGATAGACAAATAATAGAAAGATAGGCAGATAGGTAGCTCCATTCACTTCAGCCTCTATCGTTTTCCAGCTAGAAAGCTCTGTTTACGCAAACGCCCTGGCTAAGTTTTGTTTTGGGCTCTTGGTCTTTTTTCGAGAACGAGTTGTGGTAGTTCCGTCGTGGTGATGTGGATGGGACACTGTGATGGGAATCGTGTGCAGTAGGTTGAGATTGAAAATGAGAGGGAGGGAAGGAGGGAGGAAAAGATAGGGGGAGAGAATTGGCAGCAGGACGGATATATGGAAGGTGGGATTATAAAGGGTTTTGAGGTAAGGGGGCAAAAAACTGAAAGATGGTTAGGTTAATTGAATGATGTGTAGACAAATAGGTAGATATTGGAGATACACAGATGGATAATATCGATAGTTAAATATAGGTAAAAAGATAGATAGATATTGTAGATAGACATTCTCGATAAACAGATACATAGATATTGTAGATAGATGAACAGATAGATATTGGAAAGTGAGTGAGAGAAAGAAATAGAGAGAGAGGCCTAAAGAGTGGCATAGCCACGATGAAAAGATGCGGCAAAAAAGGAAGTTAACCCTCACACTTGTCGTTTACAATGGCCAGTTTTTGGAGGCGCCTCAGCGCAATGTTGTTCTGAGCTCTCGGCCTCTGTGTGGGCTGCATGGAAGTTCCGCTGTATACATTGCATCTTGCTGTTTCAGATGCTACGTCTGCAAATTTCCCACTCCACAGATAGGAGACTGGGAGAGGAATGAGTGTCATAAGCAGTGAGAGCGACAGAGATCGACATGAGCCAGAAAGGAAAGAAAGAAAGCAGGGAAAGATAATTAAAGACGAAGATAGAAAGAGATGCATAGGCTGAGGGAGGAGAAATAGGTGGAGACACAAATGAAGAGGGATTTGGGAAAAGTCTTAAAAAAGAGAGAGGCACAGAATAGGTGAAAAGGAGATGTGGGAATCAGGGAGTATGAGATAAAATATTGAAAGGGAAATGAAACATGTAACGAAATGGGAAAAAGTTTAGACATCTAGGCATGTTCTGCCGACAGATTGGCATTATTGCTTTCCAGGACATTATGTGAATCATTTAACAACCGGAAAAAGCCCCCGGAATTCTTTGAACTCCACAATGCGTCCCATTCAACATTGGCGTCATTCATCAGATGCTATCACTTCTGGAAAGTTGGAAGAGCTGAGATATCCGAGGTCGTATGTGAATTCAAATAATTTAATATAATTTTGGAAAATTTTCAAGGATTTCAAAATACAGAGTATGCGGAAAGGCCGATTTAATAAAAAAAGTAGAGTCTAAACAACAATTAGATTTCAGTAGTAAAATGTAAACACAAATATAAAAGAAAGAATAAAGAGTTTGAAAACACAGAAATATTCGAACAAATCCATTTTATTGGAAATGTTTAACTGTCAAGAATTTGCAAGAAAAATTACCACAAAAAATATTCATTTACTTTCATTGGTGCTTGATTAGAAAGAAAAGAAAGGGTGTTCATATTAGGGCTTTTTTATATGCAGGTGGTTAAACGTTGAATTTGAGCTTCAACGTTTCAACACCTCAACTTCTATTTATGAACATAAGAACAACTCGAACAGACTACTTTCAAACATACGTATTTCAGAAATGTCATCCCACAATCTTTTTAATGCATAATTAAATTACATATTGATAGAATTTAATAAGAAAAACAGTTTGTCATAAAATAATATTTTATAATTCTTTCTCCATAGTATCACATTTTCAGGGACAACCGTCTTTTTAATTAACTTCGAAACGATTATCATAACTCCGTTTTTTTTTTCATCTCGGCCATTTCTTCCCCTAACTTACGCCTTCTTCTGTTAAGATACTGACGCCAGAGGGGGAGATTCGAAAGAGATGAAAAAGGAAATGAGAGTCTCCTAATACGGGTCCGTTTTCGAGAAGACTCGACAAAAACGTTGGCCTAACGAAGTAAGAATTGGGGTTAAAAACGAGGTCACATGGCCACCAAATGATACGAGTCATGTTTCCCCCCTGTGTAGACATCGTCCCCTCCAACAACCCCACATACGTAAACAATGACAAGAAATGAATGCTTCCATTACGTTGTGTTTTTGTTTCCTAGCAGACAAAAGAGGGCGCCTTTTTTTCTGTATGAGTAATGAAACAAAGGGTTTCTTCGGCCACGTGTGTATTGTAATCCTGTAGCTAACTTGTTCCATTCACGAGGGAGGTGTGTGTTTCCTCATATGGTTCTGTGGATGCACCAGCGAGGTTAAAGTGTCATATTCTAATATCTACACATATAGAGACAGATGCTCTGTCAGATGGGGTTTGTTCAAATATTGAGGATGTGTGTATGAGGGAGAAAGATAGGAAAAGAGAGAAGGGGCAGAGGGAAATCCCCTGGGTATTGTGTTGATTGCATGTATTGTGTTGTAATGGCAATTAGAAGGTATAACATCGTCTTGAATTTCAGAGAAATAAACATATTATCTGAATAGTCATTAGAAAGTATTCACATTGCCGTTCTTTTAAATCGTAGCGAGGAAAATATTTTATTTCTCTCTACCTTAAAGGTAACACGAGCATGAAGAAGGGAAATAATTGAAAACTTGTCAAGAATGATTTCCCACTTGTCTCTTTAATAGCCTGTTGTCTCCTGAGTAACGGAATGACATTTTAAATTAGTTAATTTCGTTCTGTCACATTACAAAAAATCAATATTTGCGTCAAAGTTAAAAATAATATAAACGTTTTCATTATACCTGCCTCACTCAACTAGTAGGTACTAAATTCTTTGAGCGTGAAAATAACTTTGTTTTGTCGGTGACATTCAGGGATAATCTCTTAATTTTACATCTATTTTATCAAATAGATTCGTAACAGTTTCATTCATGTGGCATCCTTAGGCAGGGCAAATTCCATATTACTAATCCTGGTTCCATTCATTTACGATTGTGATAATTACATTCATTTCGTCTATTATTCGAAAAGTTAAAAGGTTCGAAGGTGTTCTCTTGAAGGTCTTTTAGACGTCGAAAGTTTATTTTTGGAAATTCGGGTCGAAAGTTTATTTTTCGAAGTTCCTTTAGCAAGTCTACTATCATTATTATGATCAATATCACCTGAAAAACATTTTATTCGTTCGAGATAGGAATGAGAACTGTTGTCTCGCGAGCAGTTAATTGCTTATTCTACTTTTTACACATGAGAATGGTTCCCATATATTTTAATGATATTGCTTAATTACTTAATTTTCTAAAGAATGTTATCTTCACAAGGCTTCTTCCTTTACAGATCGTGTCCAAGATAACAGTGCGTTCCGACACTCATTTTAACTTCGTATCATCAAATAACGTAAGTAATACATCAACATTTTATCGATCGAGTGATGGGAAAGTTAACCGGTACTTGCAAAGTCATTCCATCTTTCTCATGCAGTTTAATAACAGCTAATTTATAAAAAAAATAAATTAAAATTGTCTTTTAAAGTTCCTAAGGTATTTTTATTACATACGAGAAATAACCTCCAAACTTGCACATTTGCGCTAACCAATTTTTTTTAAGAAAATGTCTTTGCATTAGGAAGAAATCGTAAAATAATTCCAAGCACATTGTACTGAGCTTTTATAGGCACTGCTGAATTGATTGATTAATTATTTGGTGTTTCTGGGTAGGTCAACTGCTATGTTCATTTGTCTCAGTCACCTGAGACCTACCACGTCGGCCTACATGTCGGTCTAGGGGGGTTTCCCCCTTCGGTGTATCTCTTCAACGGGGCACCGCCCCACCAACGACTAGCTCTAAGCTCCTGACAGGTCTCTCGTCATGTACGGTAGTGTGGTGAACCTAAGTGCAAGTGTGAGTAAAGAACTGAGAATGGACAAGGAAGAGAAAGGTAAGATCACGCGCGGTCCGTGGCCCGTTTGTTAGGGTACTACTCCGACGTTCGCCTTGTAACGATCGGAGAAACCACGGAAGACTACCGATCAGGGCAGCCGGCCGCTAGAATTCTTCTTCAGACAGCGGTTGCATTCGACCTACCTGTGTAGCTGGAGTGGAAAATTCGCCGTTGTCGGAACTCGAACCCTAGGTCCTCTCAGGAAGTGACGCTGGAGAGGTAACGTCAGTGCTGCCACTCAACCGTCACAGTCGGCCGAGGCACTCCTTAAAAAAAAAGGGGAAAAAAAGAAAAAAGAAAAAAATGAGAAAAAAACTCACAAACTGACATTATTGTCTGTAAATCACCAAATGAAACTTGTTTTCGGGAGACAGAAAGACAAGACATTTTCAAGTGTTATCTGCTTTAAATCACCAAGAGCTTTTCTTTTCCGAGATATTAGCCCTTTCTCATCAAGCCATGTTCTTTGAGCACTCTAACAGCACCTGACAAGGTACGAATGGTTAAGGCCAATATCTCGACGAACACAATGCATGTCCGTTTACCTTAATGACCGCTTTTTTCTCATAACTAAATAATAGAAGCGACAATAATTTGTTTTTGTATTCCCATTGCATAATGCTGTCATTTCATGGCTGCGACCAGTTGCATAATGATATCCATTTCGACAGATTACATTATGATACAGGCACTCGACCAATTTCAAACCAAGTATTGAGAATTAATAATCGAGAATCGTTCTTGTTAATGTTTTTTTTATTGTGTGCATTAAAGTTATGTGAAATTATAGTCTGCTTGTCAGATTTCTTTTATTAGTAGTATATTTTAGTGGAATATAATTTAAAATAAATTGGATCATAATTTCACTTTGATCCTATTCGACTAGCGCAGTTCGCCCTCGCAGGCGGTCAGGTAGCCACACAAACCTGCGGCAGCATGCGAGAGTAGGGTAAGTGAGTTGTCCGCTAGGTCGCCTTGACTGAATCCTGCGTGACAACTGCCACGAAACTCTTTCAATGGAAAAGTTTAACTTATAAAAGTCGTAGAAAAAGAACCGTATAAAACTCGATGTAATGGGGAATTAATACACTCGTGTGAAGACTACGACATTGCTCGTTCCTCGCTCCTACCGTAATATCACACTCTTGTATTAATACCCATCATTACATCGTTTCGTAATGTACTATTCGTGGAAGTTTCAGTTCTTTGACGATTAACAACGATTAAATTTGTTCATGTTCAGATCGTTGCCCCCCCCCCCCCGGACGAATTACCCATTTTACTTTAATATACACCTCTCACACCTGAACAATTTAACGGGCCGAGTTTAGCTCAGGGCGAGCGTTGCTTCTATCTCTGCAGCGACTCTGACTAGGATTTAAATCCCGACAGTGGAGGATTTTCGATTCTAGTTAAATAGCTAGGTCGAATTCAGCCGCTGTCTGGAGGAGAATTTTGACTCTGATCGCTGGTTTTCCGGGGTTTCTCCGATCAACACCAGAAGAATGTGAGATACCTGGTTGAGGAAAAAACCCGCTAGTCGACGGTAGGTCGACGCCGGATCTCTCCATCCAGCGGGGAAAGATCACCGCCACCTCCCGAGGAAAACACGCACTACACTTACAGGACTAATGACCTCAGTAGTTGACGCGCCCGGAATCACTATCAATCAATCCAATAAAGAGAATGTACATACTCCCCGAATATTGCATAGGCCTATCTTTTTTTTCTAATAATGTATTTTCTAAAACTCCTCCTTTCAATATTTATTGCAATCATTTCCTCTATGCTTAGACATTTTTACATGTTTGGTAGAAATGCATCACGTCATATTTTTCATGTCATATCACCATCCGAAGACTTCCAGTCCGTTTTCCGCGGATACACAGATCAAAGACATTTGTGAAAACACAGACGAGCGACGAGCAGATGTTTTTTCGACCTTGCTTTATCGCCCATGACGTCATTACGAAAGGAAGAAGGCCTTGGAGATGCCAACCCGAAAAAAAGCGAAACGTGCCTTGAAAGTTTGGCAAATGTGCTTAGTTTCGAAGGAACGGACAAAGAGCAGTAAAAGCCATAGTAATCATTTTGAAAATAATTTATGGAATGTACGTAAGTAGAAACAATAAAAAGGAAGTAAGAATAAATCGTGGAAAACAACTTCCCAGGCGCAGCATTTAGATTAATTGTTCGCGATGAGTACAAATTACGATGCATATGAAGTTGATTAACAAATATAATGAATGTAATTTCATATTTTGAATATTTTAAAAAATATTGATGCCTGCACATTACGTACATAAATGAAAACATCTCTACTACGCCATGTAGAAAACTTCATTTTCAAAATTTTTGTTAGCACTAACCCAGTTTCCAAAACCGTTTAGTACGGCTAATCTTCGGGAATTTAACGGCATGTAAGATTTTAAATCGTATGCATTCAACCATGCTGCAATCGTTTTAACCATGCTGTAGTTCACAAATCTGGCCACATAATGAAATACACTTTAAAATACCAAAAATAAAAGTAATATTTGATAAAACTAAGAAATAACCTAATGTGCATAAATAATACAATATTTCAGGAATAAGATGGTTAACATTTTATATGCTCGTCCCGTGTAACGTTTGGTTCATTACGAAAGTATGTTTTAGTTATCGTCGATCATCGTTTCATATAAATGGCGCAAAGAGAACATGTAGAAATATAATACGTTTCATAAATATACTCGTAGGTGTATTAAAACCATCAAAAACACTTTTTCCATATTTCTTGTTCAGAGTATCCTACAGGAAACCAGCCAGGAATTGTAGCAATCGATTTGTCTTATCGAGATGAATCGAATGAGCCATTGACCACTTTGAAGGTCCCGGAAGTTTGTACTCTTCGATGCCCTCGTTTCGATTGGAAGACCGGATCGGGTCTAACCACAAGTGACGGACGCAGCTACTGGATTTCTATTACAGGATGAACGGTCCTATTGTCATGAAATGGAGAAATTCAACTTTCACTTTCTTTAAATAAATAACATATCCTATCTTCAAGCCGTAAGTCTGGAGGAGAATTCTAGCGGTCGGCTGCTTTGACAGTTTTCGTGGTTTCTCCGATTTACACCAGGCGAATGCCGGAGCAGTACCCTAAGAAACGGGCAACGGTCCGCGCGCAATCTTTCCTTCCTCTTCCTTGTTCTATCCTCACCTCTTCACTTACACACACTTACACTTACAGGCATTACACTACCACACATGGCGGGAGATCAGTCGGGAGCTTTGAACTTGTCACGGCTGAGGAGGGTGTCACGCTGGTGGGTGATACCTGGTAGGGAAAAACCCCGCTACCCTAATGTAGGTTGGAGCGTTATCTCACCGACTAGCAGGTGAAGTACCACCCGCAGAAAACAATACTACACTTACGGGACCAATGACCTTACGAGTTTCTAATCAATCAAATTCAAGTCGTGTCCTTTCCTATGCGAAAATCTTCTTCTACCCTCCACAAAACCAGATATCTCCCACCAGCGGGGCGCCGCCCCAGCCGGGACAAGCTTTAAGCCCCTGACCGGGGTCCCGGCATGTCTGATAGTGCATGTTAGTGTGTGTATAAGGGGAGAGGATAGGGTGAGGAAGAAGTAGGAAAGATCGCGCGCGGTCCATTGCCCGTTTTTTAGGGAACTACTTTGTCATTCACTTGGTATTGATCGGAGAAACAACGAAAAACTAGCGATCAAGTCAGCCGGCCTCTAGAATTCTCCTCCAGACAGACTCAATTCAACGTAGCCAATTAACTAGTGTCGAAAATCCTGCCACGGACTGCCCGGGACTCAATCCCTACAGTACCGGCAGCGTATAAGCGACTCTGACAGTTCTCTCACCACGTGCTGTGGTACGTCATGTGACCTGCTCTGAAGCAATCAGCTTGCGAGGATTTGTTTAATTTCTTAAAGGGTTCAGCGTGGCCGCTCATCTGATCCATACGAAGTCTCGGAGGCGATAAGGTTCGGCGTTGACGAAAGTTATGAACATGATATCAACACATGTCAATGCCTGTCAGTAAGTGTTAATGTTTTGAGATTTTATTTATCTGTGATGTAGGTGGTATCGTGTGCGTAGTAATGTGTGGCAAGAGCGCCTTGAACTGTCAGTCTCTTAAATGCTTCTGGTACTATAGGATCTCCCTTTCAGAGGCCTTGCAATAATATCGTTTGATGCTCTAAGCTACCTAACCATTCGAAGTTGGGTTCTACAATGAAGTAATTTTCTCTTTTAAAACAAAGATTTACATGCGGAGTTTGTGCGCGCATCCAGCTGTTACAGACACTTAAGAGTTGTATTTGGTTTGATATATATTTGAGACAGTCAATTTAGGAAACAAGAATCCTTTATTGTACTAATTATTGACTAATTAATTCTACACTCCACGTACGCTGGTGTACGTATTAATACACATGGACGTAATTGATTAATTATTGCATTAAGTTGTGATTATTCTTGTTTCTTAAATTGACCGTTTCAAATATGTATTGGACCATATACAACTCTTACTCAATTATAAGACAGTCATAACGTAAGGATACAGACTATTTACTCGTACATTTCAATTTTAAAGTCTCTTGAAGTGGCATACGAGAGTTCAAAAATATTATAACATGGTAATAATTCCTTCGTTGGTTAATGAACATGAAATCAAACCGATACTCTGATTTTATTCTCTTGATAGTTCTTCCAGTTATAGCCGAGTAGGCATGCTGCCAGAGTTTTGCTTTTCGTTTTAAATTGTTAATATTCAGTTCGAGTTTTCACGGATTTTTAGATAAATGTCCATAATTATTTTTCTCTACAAATCCTACAGTTTTTAACTTCACTAATAAGACAACTTATTCAGTTTTCCGTAACGTAAAATTATGATCTTTCTGTAATTGTTTATGAATATCATTATTGATTATGAGTAGAGACCGGAAAAATATGCAGCATGAAACGTCAAAATATATTCATAAATATGTAATGAAAACAGTTAGAATATGTAATAAATATGTAACATCGGATGAAATATGTAATATTAAAATACTCCAATTATAAAACACATTTACATAATACAAATTACATTTACGAAAAATTCCTAAACAAAAGTTTTGAACAGAATTTGGAGAGCACAAATTGATGCTTTTTGCACCATACCACTTTCCTGTCATTAGTAAAAGATTGTTATGCAGGACCATAGATTAGCAGCCAGAAAACGATGTATCATGATGTAGCCTATAAGCAAGATTATATGCACCTAGGGCCTGACTAGACGCAATAAAAGCCATGGTGATAACTACGACCAGCAAACAATCACTGCAAGGTGCAACATTCTTATCGAAGTGATACTCGTCAACGATCGCCAACTGTTCTCGGAAATGAGGGTTAATGGTCGCGAAACGTGGCGACAATGATAGTTTTCACAAATATGTTTCACCAATTATTAAGGAAAAATGCATATTTAAAAGAAATATTTTTATTCATAAAAAATACGTTATAAAATTCAAGAAAATTGGTAGAATAAAGAAAATATTCTGTGAAAATAGCATAATATGTGAAATATGTAATATAGTACTAAATATGTAAAAATATGTAATGAAGAAATTGGATATTGCGTTAGGAGACTGACAATTCGCCAAGATTATGATTTTGAGAACGGTAAGTAGAAACACAAAAAATATGTAGTTATATAAAAATCCGGTCTCTAATTATAAGATTTGATCTTCCCTGCAGAGTCTCCATGGTTATCTACAGTTCAGTTTCGTTTTCGAAATTCATTTCACGGTGGCTTTGGTGAGATTTACTCTTTGGCTTTGGTTATGATTACTAATTCCGGTATTTTGACTGTTATTGCCTGCGACTGCTTAATAATGAATAAGTGACAATTCGTCAACATTTTTAACGGAATAATGCAGAGCAGCTTCAGAATCATGAATGCGAAAATATATGAATCGTTGTATACGAATTTGTTCATATGTAATGCTCATACATAATGAATATATATTTTCCCGTTAAAAAGTACAAATACCTGAAGATACATATCAGAAGAAAACCTGAAGATACAAGTTCATTATAACTGATTTCAATCAAGGCGAATTCCACAAAATATAAGTTTTAATAAAGAAATATTTGTAATATATCTTCAATCATAAAACAATATAACTGAAGCTGTGGAGAATAACCTCTTCCGACTAAAGCTGAAATCCACATTAACACATGAACGTGGAATGCCATGTCTGAAATGATGGCACAATCGTTCTACCTCTATTCCTGGGCAGCCGCACCTTGACAGGGATTGTCCTCTGTCCTGCATGGGCCGGTCGCCGTAGCTTGGCAATAAGCTTGCTACCTGCATGCAGCCCCTTTCACTTCACCCGCTTTGGAAGTTTACTGCGCACAATCTGAGCGCTGTTGAAGGGCGGCGCGGCGTTGAAGGGTGAAACACAAATCCTGTTAAACCTTAACCGCATCTGAATCAAAAGAAGTAGAGAAATAATGACGACAAATATGTATAGTTGAATTTCAGATAAAACAGGGAACTTGTAAACCGGTTCTTAAAATTTACGATTGAAAACGTAATATTTCTAAATTCCATGTGTTCATTGTTCCCCAGAATATTATTGTATGCCGTTTATGTCCTAATAGGTTGTAATTATCGCTTTGTAAAGGAGAATTTTATTCTGAGTTGACGTTTACACCCTCCGGCGGGCGCGTAGCGGCACTCAGTGCCGCAGTCTTACATTTTTGTTGATTTTGTGTAAACAATTGATGTCGCACTATTTGAGCTCTGAGTTATTCTTCGTTGATTATATTTTCAATCTTACGACTCTCAGATCGCGATTTTAGAAACTGCCGATCATCCTTTATTCGTTAGTACAGACCGGATTTTTATGCAATTACATATTTTTTGTCTCTCTACTTAGCGTTCTCAAAATTGTAATCTTGGAGAATCCTAGCACTCCTAACACACTATCCAATATTTTCATTACATATTTTTACATATTTAGTACTATATTACATATTTTACATATTTTGCTGTTTTCACAATATATTTTCTTATTTTATCTTATTCAGATTTTTATCAATTTAATCAATTAATATTGTTTGTGAAAAGATGTTTTTTTTAAATCAGCATTTTTCCTACATTATTGGGGAAATCTAGGTGTCCAAAATATCATTGACACCGTGTTTTGTGATCTGTAACTTTAATTTCCGAGAAAGCTTTGCGATCGCCGACCTGTAACACTTCGATGAAGACGCTACAGTGTATGTTTGCTGGTCGTAGATCTCACCAGTTCATGCGATGGCTTCTATTGCGATTAATCTGGCTGCTAAACTACTGTCCTGGATTACAACAGATGAAGCTTTTACTACTGACGAGAAAGTTGTATGATGTAAAGTGAGCAGTTTTTCTAAATGTAATTTCTTCGAAGTAAATGGTTTTTAATTAATAAATTTTAATATTACATATTATATCGGATTTTACATATTTATTACTTATTCTTAATGTTTTCATTCCATATTTATTTACGTATTTTGACGTTTAATACTACATATTTTTCCGGTCTCTATTCATTAGTAATCCGAACTCTGCAACGGTTGCGACACTCCGTACCGCACACGCCTTGTCATGTATGTATAATATTGCCCTATTTTATCCATTCGCATTCTTACTGCAGTTATGTTATTGAGCTTTATGACAAAGATTTTGGAGTACTAACTTCTAATTCAAATTTAAATGCGTTGTTTCCGAAGAAATGTTAGAAGGTACTTTTTCGCCGTATTCATTCTGCGACATGCCAACATACGGAGGGAGCGAGTGATGGATCAGACTCTTATAAATATTGTTATTTCATTTAGTATTTAGTTATTATGAAATAAAATGCATAAAAACATAAATAAAGAATATTTACTTCACATTCCCTAACAAATATAATAACGATTGACGCGAAAAACGAAGATCAAAAATGCGGTACAGAATGCCGCACGCGCCTGCTGGTGGGAAATGACGGCACGCGCCCGCCGGAGGGTTAAAAAGTGACATAAGATAAAAAAAATGTTTAAAGGAAAAGGGGTCCCAGAGGAGATCAAAAATGTAATTCCCTCTCTTGTTCTAGGCTGCGCATGCCTACGGTTTGAGGAAACTTATTTTACGTCGCTATTCAATTGCTCGGTCTTACAGCGACCACTGTAACTCTTAACGTTGGGGTAGCGTTGCTGGAACAGATATCAAGAAAATACACCAACATCCATACTCAGGGTGGGATTCGAACCCACCACCCTTCAATAAGTCTCGTGGCTTGCTCTTGGGCAGCGCGCATCGCTTTCCACTAGGCGGTCCCGGGTTCGAGGCAAGACTATAGTGTGCGTTTTCTCTCTCAATGTCTCAGTATATGTTGCTGTGTGACGAAGAGAAAATTCACTTCTCGCGTTGAGAAGACCGGAATACGACGTGGCGGTGTCTTCGTGCTAACCACACGTACTCCTTTAACCCGTGGCCGCGAGGCAGGGACGTCGCCGGCAGGCCTGAGCTCGTTCTCGGGCTATCGCGCTAAGTACTCGTACATACATGCATGCCCTTCAGGAAACCTTTGTGCATCGCGTAGGCGGTAAAACGGCGCGTTTAAAAATAAACGTCGATGCGCCCCATTGCTTGCACTCCGCATAGCGAGAAACCGTTCTGTAGTTATCTATTTGCACATGAGATAGCGGTAGCGCGGTTCTCAAGGCCCACTCGCGGTCGCGGAAAGTAGCCACTGTTATCACCAGTCGTTGTCTTACGCGGCGAAAACACTGCCACGCAATCGCGTTACAGATTTTGCTGGTTTCTGTTAGGTTTATTATAATTATTATTTATAATTGTCACCATTCCCGTCACCTTGTTGGAAGCTATACGCTCGGAGAATATGTTCCGCAGTCATATAGAATCAACACCCATCGGATGTTGATAACTCCAAATTGTGACCATGTTACCAAGTAACAATGCGTTTTAATAACTGCGGAGTGACTGCGGAACATATTCTCCGAGCGTATAGCTTCCAACAAGGTGACGGGAATGGTGACAATTATATATACATATAAGGAGCGATAGTGCGCTCGTGAAAAACTGTTCAACGGGTTGGTTGACTCGGTAGCTTAGTGGTCAGAGCAGCTGGGCGTAAACCAGAAGGCCCGGGTTCGAATCCCGGTCGGGCCGACTAATTCTTTGAACAAATTAATTATTATTATTATTTATTATTATTATTATTATTATTATTATTAATAATAGTAATAGAATAGGAATATAATAAAATACCAGCAATAGGTAGTTTGTCGGTGCCTGTAGCCGAATACAGATTCGGACTAATGGACTGGACTGAGCAAGAAATTCGCATCATGGATCGAAAAAACAGAAAACAGCTAACAATGCGTCATGTCTCCCACCCTCGAGCTGATGTACATAGACTTTATGTGTCAAGTAAGGAAGGAGGAAGAGGCCTCAGACAAATTGAAGCCTCCTGGCACAACGCAATAGTCGGGATGGGAAAGTATGTAGTCAGCCATCAAGATGACCCTTTAATGAGGCAGGTCATGAAATCTAACCGAAGAATGGGAAACAGAGGCATTGTTAGTGTAGTAAGAAGCTTTGCAAAGAAAACTATGCAAGACACGCAGAATGACAGAGACACTGAACTTCTGATGCTGCTTAACATGAAATGTGAGGCACAAAAAATGTTAAAGAAATCGGGGAGAGACAAACCACTCCACGGACAATATTTGAAACGAATAGACAGAGCACAGATCAATAAAGATCAATCATTTATGTGGCTTAAAAGAGGGAGAATGAAGCCAGAATCGGAAGCACTTGTAATAGCGGTCCAAGATCAGGTCTTGAGAATACATTATGATAAAGCGGTTCTCAAAATTTCCCCAGATAAATGCCGCATTTGTCAGGAACACGTAGAAACCATTGATCATATTGTCTCAGCTTGTCCAATTCTAGCAAAGACCGAATATTTGAAAAGACACGACAGTGTGTGTAGTTACCTCTACTGGCAGATCTGTACTGCCAAACACATGCCCCAAGTGGTACGAACACTCACCAAAAGCGGTGACGTCTGTCCGTGATGTCGCTGTCGATGATGACCTACTTTTTTTAATTACTTACAAAATTACATTAGAATAAGAAGAAAATGGCCTTTAAAACGACTTAAAAGTAAGGGGAAAGTGACCTATATTTTTAAATACTTACTAATTTTTTTAATGAAAATGTTTAGTTGTACAATGAATTTTGCAATTTTAAATAAAATTTATTTGTATAAAATCAAATTTTATTTTAAATCTTTATTTTAGGAGGAAATGTAATGCTTACTTCTGACCTTCTAATCGACAGTTTTGAATGGTCGAGAAAGTTCCCGACGGTAACTTACTGTGTAATTTTGAGTGTTCAAAAAGCAGAGTCCACTGCAATGGCGGATCTCGACATGAACTGATGATACAATAAAAACTTTGTTTTCGTGTATCATTGAAAATTGATGAACCATTCACTAACAAAAAGCACGAAAAGGAAAGAAAATGCGTAAAATGACGCAAAGTTTAAAACAAATGACCTATAAATTGAAAAATGACGAAAAATGACAAAAATTACCCAGTAACCATACATTTCTTTCTCCTATACACCTGTATGTGCCGTAATAAACATTCATTTACAGTGCATGTAGAATGTGCGAATGAAAAGATGACACATCATCAGAACCCGAGCCCTTGGGTGTTAAGCAAGACCAGTGGTGTCAAGATCTTCTACTGGTGGCTGTGGCACTCGTCGTGGCACCGTAGCATGTCACGAGCTTATCTGCGCAACTAGCGTTGGGAAAGGAAACTATTAGTTACCCCGCCGTTTCACAGTAGGGGTGGCGTTGTCTCTGGTGGCGGGATAATGAACTGCGTGGAAGGGCGATTTCGTCGTGGACTCGTGCCACGGACTTCCGCTATTGGCATCGACCTTGACAACGCTGAGCAAGACCATTCACAACGCCCTCACGTAACCGTGGGACGTAAATCCGTAAACTTCGTTCGCAACCACAAAGATTTTACATATTAGTTTATTATGTCGAATTTTCTACCGAAGATATATTTAAGAGAGCAGCATGAAAAGAACAAATGCACAACAACGGAGTGTAAAGGACTTCTGCACAACAAAATCCGCAAGAAGCAAATGAAAGGTCGATTTCACATTGTGTTCAGGTAGTGGTCTGTGATTATGTTCATCACATGTTGTTTGTGGTTACGCCATTTCATTATTGTGACGTAGTAAATTAGTTTGTGAACGATTTTGGTGCGAGTAGAGAATCTAAAGTAAGATTTTGGGTCATTTTTCTTGTAAATTTAATTTGACATGGCAAACAAAATAATTACTTTTAAGGAATTACTCGTGAATTTGGTGAAAGGACATTCTTTTTTATAAAATGTAGGAAATACAACAGCTACTGTGCATAAGGCACATTAACACGCGCCTTCGTCGTGTGTTGTTTACCATCACATGTGTTGGAATAAAAACATAATTCGCGTATAAAATTATTGCGCTTGAAACCATGTTTATATTTCTTTTTCTTTTAATAATCCGTAGCTAATGTTTGAAAACAAAGAAGAAAAACACCTACAGAAGAAAACCTACACCTACAGAAAAAAGAAGAGAAATTCCTACAAGAAAAGGTGTAGTCTGAAAAAGTAAAAAGTAAATATTTAAAATATTACTGCCTATTTTTGCACAGTACGAGTGTATTTTAGGCGCCAAAAAATTGAGTACGGAATCTAAAAATCTTATTATTAGGAGAGAAAAAAGGTGAAAATTATAAGTGGTTGGCCACTTTGAACTCATATCTCCCAACAACGGAAGCTATGAATAGGCCTCCCGTCCATTCTTGGAAGTCGGGTATGCCGAGACGCTCTGTCGCCCCTCGACATCTAACAAAATCCCGCTATTGGTTTTTAGTAATTACCAATCCAGGGGTGGAACCAGAAACGAATTTTGGGAGGGGAAATTTTTTTATTCAAAATGTTTTGGTCGAATGTGTCATTACAGATTATGTAGAATGACGCAGGCTAAACTCAGCTCATCATGCGATACATTGTTATTTGTTTTAATGTTTATACGAAAATATTTTTGATTGAAAGTTTCGGGACAAATTAAAATTAATAGTGACTGAAACATTTTGGGAGGGGAAATTTCCCTCATTTCCCTCCCCGTGGATCCGCGCCTGACCAATCACACCACGTTCCCTTCAAAGATTGCCAGTTAAGTTACTACATTACTAAAATCCTCCTCTTTGACCGGGATCTTCGCCATAGAGGTCTGCCGCTCTGACACTGAGACACCAGAACAGACCCTGAAGTTGAGAGTTCCAATAATCTAGTCTTACACACCGGGGACCCTTCACCTGACTTTTAAGAACAGTGTTAAGAATACGGTAAACATCAATTTGTGTGTATAAAGATTCAAACTGTTAGCCGCCTTGTAAAAAGTGACAAGTGAACTGGGACATGATTGGTAATTTCCGTGTCACATTATTTCACTTCTGTTTCCCGAATATTCTGTTCTGTTTTCTCTCAAACAAAATAAAAAAAACCGGTTTGGCTGAGGCCTGCTCAGCACTTGCGAGTGCGGGCGTTCTGCACTTCAATGAATAATGTTGCGCTTTGCACTCGCAGCTCCCGCGCGCGCGAGCGGTCGATGCGTAGTGCTGGAGGGCGTTGGCAGGGCGCGCCACTGGGCAGCCGCGGCGGCGCGGAATTTGAAAACGCTGGCGAGGAGGAGATTTGAGTTGATTTATTTTGCCCCCAAAACTGCAAACCAGTGGCGTAACTAGGGGAGGCAAGGGGTCGGCGATCCTCGAGTGACACCATTTTAGGGATGTCACCAATTAAGATATTTTATAGTTTGGATTATACAATTTAAATCATTTACTTAAACATTTTATACATTAATCAAGACTATCTGATTTGGCTCTGTTGTTAATAGAAAATGACACTGCAGTAAGCATAGATTTTAATGAAATTATAAATAAGTTTCATGCTCTAAAATCTCGTAAAGAAGTTTTGTAACTAACTTACATTTGTTGGTAAGTTATGTTTCATTTTTAAATATTTATTTTCAAATTATTTTGCAATTATTCTTAATTACATAGAACTTTTTAGTGTATTATAAATATGTGCAAATATGTTTGTATTTTTAATAAAATAATGTACAATCTATGCAGCAATAGATATTTTTATACTTAATTTATGGGAGGATGGTGACACCATTAGCTTTGCCCCAGGTGGCACCAACTGAAACCCCGCCACTGCTGTAAACATCTGCACGTGACGTTTGGAGCGAAAGGGAGAAACTGCGCATTACAGAAAAGACTTAGGGCAGAATCTCTGCCTACGTGAATAGATGCCGAACATAAATTAGGAAATGTAACTTTGTAATTAATCGCCCCCCCTATCCTCCTTGTAACTGACATATAACACGTACTAGAACACTTCGTAAATAAAAAACGCTTGCGACAACACCACTCTCGTTTACATTAAGTACAAAATTAATTTCATGCCAATTAAGTGTTCGCTGAAAAAAAGAATTAAAATATCTTCCCATGCCGGGAATCGAACCCGGGCCTCCTGGGTGAAAGCCAGGTATCCTAGCCACTAGACCACATGGGAGGGCAGAGTTCAAGTTTCAAGCTCACCAACAGGTCAAAAGTTGGGAATGTATAATGCAAAAATAAATAAATATTTAAATATTTTTTGCCAAATAAAGGAAGGAAAACGAAAATTCTACAACTTGTGAGGAGGGCATGCGCCCCTCCCGGGATCCAGTGATGATGCACAAGTCTGTGATTCTGGACACATGTTGTGTAAGAAGATTCATGGGCGAAGAACTAGAACTTGAATGAACAAAGCCTTTAAATTGGGCGTCATAGCTTATTTTTACTCTTAGCACACTTCTTTTATTTTTTATCAAATGTTAATTATTATTAGTAGAGCCGGACAGACGAAATTATTGTTTCGTTTCTTGCATTCACAGATTTATCATCGTCATACTTTTGGAACAAGTGCTAAAAATTGTTCTAAACACGCCACTCATGCCTTGAAAGAACCGCACTTACTAGTGGCTGTCTCAAAAAAATTATTTTAATATCAAATTTCACCTGGCTAGTTTCCCTCCTTAAGAGGTTATTTCAGGCGTCTACAATGGTGATATTAGATTCTAAAAATCGTATTACCAGCAGAAAAAATTGAAAAATAGAATTTGTTGGTCAACTTGGAAGTCACACCTAACAACTGGAAGGCATGCGGCAACTGGACCCTTTACTTTAGGAAGTATGCTTAAGTCAAGATAGCTTTTATTGCTTCTTAAGCTTAAACTCTTCCATTACACGTTGACACTGCCACAATAGTTGATGAACACCACAACTCGCATCTCTACGAACACACTAGATAACAGACTTTATTACTAAAATCTACTTCCACGAGGTGGATTTGAACCAGAGACCTTCAAATTTGAAATCTGTCACTCTGGCACTGAGCCACTACAACAAGCTCAGTATGGGAGCACGAATGATGTACTGTTACATATCGTCAAACTTCACCTAACGTTGAAGATGTGTTAAGAACATGTTAAACGCGTGAACAAAGGAATCGAACTTTCAGCTGCCACGTATTTTCCTTTCAATAAGAATGACATGATTAGTTTTTACTAAAATCTTTGTGCACATTATTTTACCTGTTTTTCCTAATATTGTCTTTGTTTTATCACAAAGAAAAGTCAGTTTGTCAGTGGCCTGCACACTTGCGAGTGCGGGCATTTTGCGTTATAGTAACAGACTTAATACTCACAGCTCCCGCGGCGCGCAGTCGATGCGTAGGGGGGAGGTGGGGGCGCGGTGTAGCAGCGTGTGCTGCTGGGTAGTCGCGGCGCCGCGGCGTGTAATTTGAAAACGCCAGCGAGGTGGTGAGATTTTATTCGGTTTATGTTCGCCAAAAAAACAGTAGAAATATGTATGTGACGTATGGAGCGGAAGTATAAGTCTGTGCACGTTTTCTTCATTCTCAGAATTCTTGCCCTACTCCTTAATTGTAGCCGTCCATAAATTACATAACGCGAATTTGTATTTCGAAAGCCCTCTGTCCCCCTTGCAACGGACCTAACGCGCACTTGACCACTACAAAAATTATAACGTATTTCTTGCGACAACACTCTCCCGTTTGCAAATAGTAAAAATAAATTATATACCGATTAGTTAGTGTAAGTTGAAAGAAAAGAAAAAAGTTCCCATGCCGGGAATCGAACCCGGGCCTCCTGGGTGAAAGCCAGGTATCCTAGCCACTAGACCACATGGGATATGTAGGGGGGATACCCCTATTTTGTTTAGTACTGGAATTGTTTATGACGAATATTCAGCGAGAATGGCTTTCATAAAAATAATAGTATTCAGTATTGTGTAATAAGTAGAGACCGGATTTTTATGTAATTACATATTTTTTGTCTTTCTACTTACCATTCTGATAATTGTAATCTTGGCGAAACATAGCTCTCCTAACACAATATAGAATTTTTTTCGTTACATATTTTTGCATATTTAGTACAATATTACAAATTTTACATATTTTGCTGTTTCCACAATATATTTTCTTATTTTATCAATTTTTTTCTATTTAATTCCATATTTTTGATGAATTTTTTTTTAAATCAGCATTTTCCCTACATTATTAGGGAAATCTAGGTGTCCAAAGCAGCATTGACACAGCGTTTTGTGATCTGTAAACTTAATTTCCGAGAAAAATTTGCGATCGCCGACGTGTAACACTTCGATGAAGATGGTACAGTGTACGTTTGCTGGTCGTAGATCTCGCCAGTTTGTGCGATGGCTTCTCTTGCTATTAGTCTGGCTGCTGAACTACGGTCCTGGATTACAATAGATTAAGCTTTTACTACTGACGAGAAAGTTGTATGATGTAAAGTGAGCAGTTTTTCGAAATGTAATTTCTTACCGTGTAAATGGTTTTTACTTAGAGAATTTTAATATTACATCCGATTTTAAATATTTACTACATATTCTTACTATTTTCATCACATATTTATGTACATATTTTGACGTTTTATACTACATATTTTTCCGGTCTCTAGTAATAAGACTATTGCCATCTCCGGACCTATCCAGGAATCTCCGTCTGGCCAAGTGAAGGGAAAGGCACAAAGGAATGCTTAACAGCAGCGCGGTGGCAGGGCCCTTGACGAGCCTACCTGCATTTCTTTTTCCTCAGTCTTGTTCCTTACTTGAGTTAGTTTGGCCCGCAATGTACATACAGAATAGAAAGTAAGTTTCACGGGACAAGATGAAAGGATTGTTTGGTCCGCAAAAAGGTTTTTGTCGCCAATTGTTTAGTCCGTCATGCCCCCTCCCCCAAAAGGGCTAGAGTTTTCGTTTACTTTCCTTAATTTGGAAAAATTGATTTAAATATTTATATATGTTCGAATTATGTAATTATTTAAACGTTAATGTTGTATAGTGTTATATCTACAGTACTTAAATAATACGGCCGAATTTTTGAGACAATGAAGGACGGATATGCCGGCAAATTTCCGACAAATCGTGCACATGCAATTGTGGATGACGCATGGAGCAGTCTACTTCACGAGTTGAAGTGCATTCTACATTGGATTCAATATTGGATATCAGTTTTCAAAAGTTTCTTCGAAATCAAACAGATTCAATCAATAAACTATTGATAATAAAAACTTCTATTCATTACAAACATTTCATCAGCTCGCTTTCACTGTCACATACTACCTCTGAGCTAGCTATGAACTGTCACTCGAGTTACTTGAAGTCTAAACTAATAATGAGTACTTCAACGTCGCTTTCTGTCACGACTTCCTTCTCCATAGAATCTGTGTTCAGTCTTTGTGTGTTCTGTACACTTTAAAAGTGCATAAGATTTACTTGAAAGTAAATTCCTCCACGACTCACGAAGTAAATATATTAACAACAATGATAACACATAAAACAATGATATTACAGATGTAACCAATAACTTACAATCATACTTGTAACTAATTTATAACTTGTCAACTCTTTAAATGTTCATATTTTCATGTTTAAACCAGATGTCTGAGGATGGCTATTGAGCGACAGCCGAAACGTAACGCCGTCGCATGAAACTTCGTCGCATACAATTTGTTACTCTTAGGAAAATAAAAAATTGAAAGTCAAAAATTTTTAAGGAACTCTGTGTTTATTTTAATTTTAATTCTTAGTAAATATATTGTATACTATGAACAGAGAAGGAAGTTCCTCTGCGGCCAAAGTACTCCTTCGTGATTGCACGTAAGACACATTAACATATGAACTTGTATGTGTGTAATAGCACTGGCGGATCCAGGGGTGGTCCAGGGGGCCATGCCCTCCAAAAGGCCTACAGCAGGGCTGTCCAAGATCTTTTTGTGCGGCCCGCGACTGCTTTGAAAAGTTTATTATACCGACCAAACACAATACAATAGCACAATTCATCTTATTTTTATTTAATGATATATTAATTTTCTCGTATGCACATTAATAATTAAGTTTGTTGAATATACGTCGTAACTAATAAATATTTGTTTCAGTCTAATCTCACTAGTTGGGATAAAAAACATCTTAAATTTCGGAGCGGCCCGCGGCTTAACTAGAATTTGGTTTATGGCCCATAAGCCCTTCAAGGTTGGACAAGTCCTGGCCTAGAGTTTTCGTTTACCTTCCCTTATTTGGCAAAATTGATTTAATATTTATTTATGATAGTGCGCCCGAATGTTAGGGGATGATAGTGCGCCCGAATTATGTAATTATTTACACAATAATACTGTTTAGTAACAGTACGTAAATAATATACAATGTTCTAACAAATTTATTTATTTTTTAACAAAAATATACGATGTCCCCCGCCTCCAAAATGATCGGTTGGATCCGCCTTTGTGTATCAGTCTCATGTGCTGAAATGAAAACATTATTTGCGTGTAAAATTATTTCGCGTTAAACCATGATTACACATTTCTCAATGTTTTAATTTTTCATAATTAATTTTTTAAAAGAAAAAAAATAACACCGAAATACTATAATAAAAGGTATTATATGAAAAAAATTAAAATAATACTGGCTATTCCCGCTCATGAAGAGTTTTTACGCGCCTAAAATGGGTGATTTTAGAACCTAAAAATCTGATTACACGCAGGAAGAAAAAGGGAAAATGAGGAACTGTTTAGCCAAGTTTTGACTCATCTCTCCCAACAACGGAAGTGACGAAACCTCTCGGCCGCACGTCTACTCTTGGAAGCTTGCTTGTGTCAAGACGCTCTGCCGCCTCTCGACCTTAAAGTACTTCCGCTACCCGAAGACAACTACTGTTACTACTAATCATATCGCACGACTGTACAATGGCAATTGGTAAAGTTACCTCGGAACTAAAATCTACTTCTCTGAACGGGATTCGAACCCGATAACTTGTCAACATGAAACCTCCGCTGTAGCACTGAGCTACCATTACAGATTCCAGGGGAAGTTCAAATAATGTACTCTTATAGCCCCTGACATTTATCCGATTTTTGAAGAACTGTGTTAAGAATGTGTTTTAGACGCCAGTGCAAGTTGAGAAAAGAAAAATTTTCAGCCTCGACGTAACATTGAACGGGGACGTGATTAGTAATTTCCTTGTGCACATGATTACACTTTTCCTTTTGTTTTGTCTCAAACAAAGAAAAGCCGGTTTGGCTCATGCCTGTACACCACATGCGAGTGCGGGCATTCTGCACTTCAATGAACAATGACGCACTTTATGCTCGCAGTTGCCGCGGCGCGCAGTCGATGAGTAGTGGTGGAGGGGGACGATCGTGCGCGCCACTGAGATGTCACGGCGGCAGCGCGTCATTTGAAAACTCTGGCGAGGTGGAAAGATTTGATTTGATTTATTTGAGTAAGAAACAACCACAAAAAACAGTACAAACGTATGTGACGTATGGAACGGAAGTATACATCTGTGCACATTTTGTTCATTCTCAGAATTCCTGCCTTGCTCCTACTATAGATGCCGTCGATAAGTTACATAACGCGAATTTGTATTTTGACCCCCCCCCTCTCGCCCTTGTAACGGACCTAACACTCACTAAAACTCTACAGAAAAATTAACGTATCGTTTGTGACAGCCTCCTGTTTACAAAAAGTAAAAATAAATTAAATGCCAATCAGTTGGTGTTAGTTGTAAAAAATATTCTTCCCATGCCGGGAATCGAACCCGGGCCTCCTGGGTGAAAGCCAGGTATCCTAGCCACTAGACCACATGGGACCGTGGAGGAAGAGGCTCAGGAGAATCCTCAGCAACTCAAAAGCTTGGTATGTATTTTGGCTGGTTCCGTATTAATTGCACTGTTGGTTTCAAGGTACTATATTTAACACTTAAATAATATTACTCCATGTTATTAAAGCTATTCAAAAGTCTTGGCTTTTAAGGAGAAAGGGTGTCAGTATGGAACAAGGGTGTGAAGAAGTTTGGGGGGTGGCAGTCAAAAATTACACAACAAACAGTTGGAGTACTTTGGGAACCCCTTTCTCCTGTAGCACTGGACCCTCGCCTAAATAATTACGTAAGGCTGACGACAGCCCTTACCCCTTTACAAGATGTAAAAATTTATGTTTAAGCAGTGACAAGAAAATGTATTAATTTTATTTGGGTTATAAATTAAAATGTATGGTTCTTAATTTAGAATTACTTGGCGAAGCAGACTGCACCTAACAAACGGATTAAAGACAATGGTTGAAGCAAGGACGGAAACGCCGGTAAACTTCTGACATGCCGTGCACACGCAGTCATGGATGACGCATGGAACAGAGTCTACTGTACCAGTTGAATTGGATTCTAGATTGGATTTAATATTGGATATCAGTTTTCAATAATTTCTTCGGAATCTAACAGATTCAATCTATAACCTTTAACCGACCTTTAACAGATAAACCTTTGATAATAAAAATGTCTATTTATTATAAAAAATTGGGCATGATACTTTTTCCTTGTCCTATCCTCTCCCGTTACTTACCCACACATTTACTTATGTCGGTGCACTACACTACCACACATGCCGCGGGACCACTCGGTAGCTTAAGGCTTGTCCCGTCTAGGGCGTTTCCCTGCTGGGGAGATACCTAGGTGAGGGAAAGACAGCAAACCGACGTGTACGTCGGCGCCGGATTTCAACATTCAATCTTGAAAGAACACCGCCACCTTTCAGGATAGAACATTCACCACACTAACGGCGAAAATATTCCAGGTGGATAATTACTAGACCTCGGAATTTTGGGCACAAAAATTTGATGATTCAGGCTAAGTGCCTGAATCATCACATTTAGTTAAGTAAATTACGAAATTAGGCACAATAGCATGAAAATTGACAATTTAGACACTTAAAATAGGGTACAAAATGTCTAAACCAGACAAAGAAAAAATCTATAGACATAGAAAAGTTATATTTATGGCATCTAAAACTGATCTCAACAGGATTAAATTAGGTATTTTTATTGCGCAGGATGTTACATATTTTTACACTTATGTGAGAAACTACAAGAATATTTTATTCACTTTCATAATTAGCGTTATAGTATGTAATCAATATTTTCTCGAAATTTTCTACAGAAAGTTTGTGTCTTATCTATTAAAATCATTTTGAAAGCTGAAAATGAACTTTCCACTGACATAGGTTTATAGGAACAAACAAATTTTATCACATTGCTCATGCTCACTTCTGGAACGTCTTCACTCTCCCCCCCCCCCAAAACACGTATCATACGACTGATTTAACCATTTGTCTTTTGTAAGGTTTGCGTTTTCAACACTAGGCTTTTCCCTGACTTTCCTCGCCTGGATTTTGAGGACGACGCGCTGCGGCGATAATCCTCAACCTGCCAACAGCGCAGCTGCATAAGGAATGGATGCAATTGCCTCAGAAATGCATGCTGCTAGGAGACGAGCATGGAACATTGTTATGGTGTTAACTTGCAGGGCTCCTTGTGTGGATGAGAGATTTCGGTGCGTAGCCGATTGCGTACTCGATGGCATAATATTTGCGTTTAGGGAAATTCGTGTAAGTATTTGCGTTTCAATAAAACGAATTTCAAAAATTAGCAATTAAAATATTATCATTCTTGAAAATTACTTCTTTTAGGAACTTTGACGCAAAAATGTGTTAAAATAGGCATCAACCGTCTTTCTTAGGACATTTTAGGCACTATTAGATGATTACAGTTGATCAATTTTTCATGATTCGTAAATCATCTGCAATTATTTTCCAGAACATTCTAAAGGAACTAAATAGGGATGTCCTAAAATCCGAGGTCTAGAAATTAGCCACCTAGAATTTTGATAAAAATGGGGAAAAATCCAATTTAACACATTTACTAGCACCATCAAACTGCTGGAAAACATTATTTTCAAAATCGACCAAAAACCTTATTCAATATTCAAACTTCGCGCGGGATGCGCAGTTGAGGTCTCGCGCAATATGTTTATGGCAAGCTGGCTGTGTCCCATTGTATCCAAAGGAACCGATAATGGACCGGTTTATTGTTGTAGGTTTCCGTGGTAAACAAGGAAATGACAAAACTGATGAGTAGGGCTAGGATTTTGATGACCTAAGAGCTACATAAAATACCCTAAAAAGACTGCATTTATGCCCTAAAAATCCTTCAAAATTGCCCTAAAGATGTCTTAAAAATGCCCTAAACATATCTACTTCGTCTGCATATCAATATGACGTAAAGTTCAAATTTGTTGTTGTTGTTCTTGTTGTTTTTTTGCAAAAATTACACAAATATAATTTTTTTGAAAAATTTCTCACACCGTTAATATGCACATTTCCAGCAATTTGTAGACACTATTGTATTCGTTGGTTGATGTGCTTTAAATGACTTCAAATGAAGTTTTTCGAAATCACAAAAGATTCCTGTGAAAGAGAGTTACAATTTTCACATTTACAGCCATTTTCTTAAAACGGGTGCAAATTTTTCAAAGAAAATTGCAATTTAGGAGAAGGTTCTTAAAATAATATTTCCTTTTTACTATTAGGAAACCGAAAAATTAAGAGAATTAAAAAAAAGTAGTGTGGGAGGCGATAGATGGTAGCTGGCAAGAGTATCAAGTCCGAATGGCTAGCCGAGACCAAAGGAAATAAGGGGAAGTCTAGAACGGAAAAACTAATACGGGAAAGTCTGTGCCACTTGTAGCACCACTACTTTTTATTTATTGGAATAATTTATAGACTTCGAAATGTGAAGGGACGTGTATCTGATAATTAGAAACAATTAATCCATTGAAATACCGAAGATATGCAATAAGTGTCACAGCCTTGCGAAAATTGTCACTCAGAGGAGCCTTGTCGTTCACAGGTTGACATCGATGATTAAATTTGGAACATTGGTGTTTGGTCACCTCGACGTTTTGCCGACGATGTCGCCTCTCTAGCTGACGCGTCCGCTCCAAGAGTGAAGAGCGCATGCCCGAGCAACGCCACTCCAGAGGCGTCCGCGTGCGCAGTGGAGGAAATCCGAGCGCCCATGGCAAGGCCCCCTTGCAATGTTTTTTGCGGCGCTGCTTTTAGCGGCAGCCTTCGCCAGCGCGACACGTCTACCCCTCTCGCCTCGACCGTCGTCGCTTCAGACGCCGGGAAACCCTCAAGGCCCATTCACAATGCATACATAAACATAAGCATAACGCATAGACCAGCGTTGTCAAGGTCGATGCCACGAGCGGGAGTCCGTGGCACGAGTGCCACCACGAAATCGCCCCTCCACGCAGTTCATCACCCCGCCACCAGAGACAAGAGCCTCACTAATTGTAAAACAGTGGGGGTACTACTTGTAATAGTTCCCTTTTCCTGACGCTAGTTGCGCAGAGAAGCTCGTGGCATGCCACGGTGCCATGGCGCGTGCCACTGCCACCAGTAGAAGACCTTGACACCACTGGCATAGACGAAAACGTTAATATAAGTGGTAGACTGAAGTATTCACAATGTCTAACATAAAAGCAAAATAAGTTTCTATTGTCTGTGAGACTTCTAGTTTACTATTGGTTGGATATCGACTTCGAGATATCGACTGTGTCCATATCCCATGGGTTCGATTTAAGCTAGTGGCAGAGACAAATAAGACGGTGTGTGAGTTCTCTGTGACTAGTGCGAATCTATAAAGTACTCTTCTGTTGTACTCTTTGGTCTTTTGTTCGTCCAATCGTTCGTTCGATCTGTCGATTTCGATCCTATTTCGATACTTGATTTTGAGTTAACGTGATGTGATTGATTCATTTCTTATGTCTTACTTAAGCATAAGCGCAGAAACTTGAAGCTTGCAAACTTTTAAGTTAAAGTCTTACCTGTTATGCTTATGCAAACGCATTACGAATGACTCCGCTTATGGACGTATACTGCGATTTTTCTAACGTTGCCCCTCAAGGTCATCACGATGGAATATGTCACGGAATTTCGCGACGTTCAGAGTTGTGCCACCAGATATCGCATGATCGTGACCGTATCAAGCAATGCTGTGTGATATTCGTGGCCATAGGGGCTTGAGGGGCAGAGTTAGGAAATTCGCACAACAGTCTTAACTATTATGTTAAAACGCCATATTTATGTTTATGTTTGCATTGTGAATGGGCCTTCAGGGTGACACATAGGCAAAGGGATGTGATATCGATGTCCATGTTTACAAAACATCGATGTTTTAAAGATAGGTATGTTGAATACGATGTTTCTTGAACATCAATGTTTAGTCCTCACTGTGTGTTTTTATGTTTTCAATGTTCGTGGATGAAAAATTATGATCACATTTTTTTTTAAATTGTGTTAAAATAAAAAATAATGTTTAATTAATGATAAATAATGCAATAAGTGATGTTTGTATACCACAGCCTGATTATGTGTTTGAACCAAACAGACGCGGCTTGTACTTCTTCCATCGAGCAAACTATCCCTCGGCAGAGATGATCGTGATATCTTAGTATTTCATAAGTTTTTCATCCTATTCTGCACATGGAGAGGCGTTTTATACCTTTATTTTGAGTTCAATTTTAATTATAAATTAATGGTATCCACGCTGGAATGCTCTAGGTTACCAAACCAGCTTTAAAACATCCATGTTTCAAAACATCGATGGATTCTGTTGATGTATTATTAAGATCCTTTTTTAAATTTTGAACATCGATCTTTTGTTGTTGATGTATCACTAGGCAAATCTAACACATTACGTTTGTAAGGAGTTATCGAAGGAAGTGATTTTTAAATGCCAGCATTTTGTTGGAACTTTTAATTTGTCAAATTGTCTGGTTGATTTTAGGCAACATGTTAACTCGTGTGTTATCTGGTGAAGTCGTAAAAGTGTTCTGAACTTTTTAAAAAAGCAGACACTACAGTATCATTTTTTCAAATAATTTATTACCTTGTCCTCGCCATTTTCGTCGCTACGTTTATCTCTCTATCCAATTCCCCGTCTCCACTTCTGAAATCATCTCCTTAAGAGGCTATTTTTAATAATAATAAAAAAAAATTTCGAACAAGTTAGTTTAAAACTATTTTTATCCATTATATAACAACTTGTTATATTAAGAAATTATTTTTATTACTCTCGCTACATTTTACTGGAAATGTTAACGCGTACCACAATTTTAAACCAGCCCTTTATTGAAATAGTACTTTCTACTCTAAATACTGATAAATGAAAATAATCCAACATATTTTCAATCTTGTACCTCCCATTGTAAAAGCATTAACTTGAATTTGCTATTCGTTCAATATTGGCATGAAGCCTTGTCTTGCGAAGCATTTCCATGCGGAGAATGTAACCTTGTGAACCATGACTAAAACACAAGATTACGCATTACATATGATTCAATTGTATGGGAACGTTTCGCATATTGTTTGATTTCATGTCGATAAATTCTTCCCATGCCGGGAATCAGACAAGGTTAGTATTGCAAAGAATTCTAGCCACTATACCACGAGATCAAGTTTGAGGTTTTCAGGAAGAAAGCAGCGAGTTTCAAAAGCAAACTTAGCCACAAACAACCTGCTTGCCTTTATAATATGCTCTGTTTAAAAACCTTGCTGTGAAAGAATTAGTAATGTAATAAATATGATTTCGTTTAGAAAATGTAATTTCGTTCCACTACATGTAATTATTTAGTACAAATTAATTGGTGTTCGTTGCAAACCAATTCCCATGCCGGGAATCGAACTCGGGCCTCCTGGATGAAAACTAGATTTCCTAGCCACTTGACCACATGACACCCGAAGTTAACGGAATGCATATTGTTTTCTGGCTGTTTTAAAAATCGAGCCCCTGGAAATACTAACTTATTATATTACAAGACAGTATGATATTTTTCCTTACATCCAAATTTGGCGTCCAACAAAATACTTTTTAATACGGCAACAACAATCTTGTACCATTATCAGATTCGCTTCAAATTAGTTGATTACTTGTTTTCAAAAAAAACTTTCCCATGCCGGGAATCGAACCCGGGCCTCCTGGGTGAAAGCCAGGTATCCTAGCCACTAGACCACATGGGATGATGGAGCATATTCGCATGTAAATGAATCAGCTAATGTAAAATTTGAGAACAAGCTCGCTCACTTTTAGCAGATTTTCGGTGTAAACTTTATAAGTTATATATATTGCAGTTACATAATATTATTTAGCAATGTCAAAAATTGCCATACAAAAAGTGTCGACATTAAAGGTGAAAAGGTGACAATAACGAACGAGGGAGAGCAGGGGGGTTAATAAAAAGTGATTTGTTACAAATTGTTTCTTATTACTATTTTTATGTAAAATTAATTTTAAAAGTATCATGCATTTCAAACTTAAAATTGGAAATAAGCTTGTAACTTTGTGTGTTCACTTACTATAAATTTAATTTTCTATAACAAAATATTAATGAATGTTAAAATAACAAAATAACTACTGTTTTCATTAAACAATATGAAAGTAGACAGAAAATCTCACTTTTTAATGATTTTTCTTTCATTTATGTCAGGAAGGGGGGTGGGATCAGGTAAGTGTTAACCAAACGGGGGGGGTGTTTGTGAGAATTAGGAATAATTAAGAGGGATGGAAAAGGGATTGAAAAAGCGAAATATTGTTAAAGATTTTTTAAAAACTTCCAACAGCGAATTAAACGTTTTAATTGATTCGTTCTGATGAGCCAGTTGTTGCCACCAAAATTATTCCCATGCCGGGAATCGAACCCGGGCCTCCTGGGTGAAAGCCAGGTATCCTAGCCACTAGACCACATGGGACCACATGGATGTACCCCAGAAAATTAATGCCCATGCCCCTCATTGTTCAATGTTTCCGCAATAATACTCGAAATTTTAGCAAGAAAGTATGTAAACTTGCGCGCGCACCCTAAAACAAGATGGAGTCGCCTACATTCTGGGACCCCTCTCTCCCCATTGCGCCCCCTTTTGTATTAACCTTTTTTCATTTACAAATAACTTATTTTACTAGTAAATACATACAATATAAATTTTATTTATATTTGTTTTGTAATTGTATAATTGTTTTATATTTGTATCAATTTATTTGAACTACATATTGTCTCTGACTATTTTCTAAAGACACATTTTTCTTTTGCTTCTTTCTCATAAAAATGTTACTACAAAGCGTTTGTTGAAGATAATTTTTTGTAAAAAAAACTTTATACGAAAGAGGCAAAAGACACATTTAATTGTCTTTATAAAATAGCCCAAGAGAATGTACATACACTATAACACAATAAGAGTGAAATAATTTTAATAATACAACTTTTTTTATTTAGAACCATTTACGGGATTACCAGATGGTTTACAGAACCTGCTGCCCAGAGCGATGGAAACTGACAAACTGAGAGCTTCAAAAGGGGCTTAAGTCAGCTATTGATCATATTTAATAAAATGTTTTATTACTGGGACTGCGGCGACCCCTCTCAAAATTTTCTTAATATTTCGGTTTGCTAATAGTGGAACGGAAATATTATTCTAAGAACATTAAAGAACAGTAAAACTTCGTCCTAAATGTCAATTTTCTTCGAAAAATTTGGAGCTGTTTTTAAGAAAATGGCGTTTCAGCGCTACTGTAAAATTCGAAATTTGAATCTCTTTTTCACAGAAAAGTTTTGAGTTTTCGAAAAACTTCATTGAAAATCATTTGAATCACTTTAACTCACAAATAAAACAGTGTTTACAGGTTAGTGGAAAAGTGCATATTAACGGTGTTAGAGATCTTAAAAAATACATTTGTTTAATTAAAAAAACAATAAAAAACAACATAAAATGAACTTTGCGTCATATCAAAGAGTGCAATTTGCACTATCCGTCTGAAATGTTTGAAGAAAAAATTTGGAGCCATTTATGAGAAAATGCCGTTTAAGCGTTTCTGAAAATGCGGAATTTTGAGCTGGTTTTCATAGAAAACGGTTGAGTTTTCGAGAAACATTACTTGGCATTATTTAAAGCACATGTACTCATAAATGTAATTATGGGAACAAATCGCCGCTAATGTAAATATTAACGACGTGGGATAGAAGTCAAACAATTCATCTATCAAATATCAAAATATTCGTCTATCACCAGTTCTTTCCCTTTCTGCGTAACATAAGGATTCACTTCCGTCTTTGATGAAAGATAAACTGTTTTGCTATTTGAAAGCTCGAAAAGCAAATGAGACTATTGTCTTCTCTGGACCTCTCGAAGAATCTCCGCCTGGCAAGTGAAGGGAAATGAACAAGGAAATGCTGGCCAGCAGAGCGGTGGCGGCTCTCTGCACTTTACCTGCACTTTCTGCCTCCTCAGTCCGTTTCTTACCTGAGATGGTTTGGTCCGCATTTTACATATAGGATTAAAAAGTAAGTTTCACGAGATAAGATGAAGGGATTACTTGGTCCCCATTTTGCAAACGCCCAAACAAAGGACAGCCGTTCTTGTTCATTTACTGTTTAAAGAGAACCCAAAAATGATTGTTTACACGTATATTGTGAATTTTCATGTACTATGGGATTCACTTACATGAATGACAATCAATCCAACGAATATTTTATCTATTATTTTATTTGCTTAATTGCACTATAGTCACAACGATTCGCGACACACGATGATGCAATGCTATTGGGGCGCGAGACGTTGTGACTTTAGTCCACTAAAGGCAATAAAATAATTGTTAAAATATTGATTTGATTGTCTTTAATGTTAGAGAATTCTACCGCATAGGAAAATATTTATTTACTGTTATTACTGTTAGTGATCATTCTTCACTTTCTCCTTTTAAATTTACTTCTAATTTCCTTAATAATTTACGCGTAGTATCCAATTGTATACAACACGTAAAATTTACGTTAGCTTTTATCTTGTACCGCCTACAACCCTAATTTCTTTCGCATCCGAGATACTAATTATTTACAAGAACGTGGTGCAGCATTGACGAGATATTGTTTCTATAACATTGTGTACGAATCAGAATCAATCGCATTTTTTTCTTTTTTTCACTTACGTGCCATTCTAATTGAGGGATCAATTCTTTCACATCGTTAACTCCCAAATTCGGAAAAAATAAATGAATTTCTTGAATTTCAGGTTAAAAGGTTCAATAGTCCCTCGGTTAATCTTCGATGTATTTGGTTGGCTCCTTTAGCGATTAGGAAAATCAATTGGTAGTGGAAAAGATGTACGAATTGTCTCCGTTCTCTTCAAATCCGGAATCTCATACGAGTCTACAGATTCCCTCCACAAACGTCCACTTTCTCACCATCTAGAAAGACATTCGAACTAGAAACAAAAAGACCATGGGTGAGTCACCGTAAGACGTCACAAAGGACAATAGCAATTATGGCCAGTTAAAAGAGTTAGTATGGAACGTTCGGAAACTTCAGGCTAACACAAGAGAAAGGAGATTGAGGGGGTTATACACGAGCGTCTATCGATTGTTCAGCTCCGACCAATGTCTGTACATATGGGGAAAAAGCTACGTAAACATAACCTTAGGTATCTCTTATCTTGATTCGATTACCTTAAGAACAGAGCAGGCCATTCTCGATTAGGAGTTTCTAATAATTACGCTGATTATCTCAAACCGCGCGCTATTTTTCAAGCCCGCATCACGGCTGGAGATCACAACAAAGTACTCTTTGTGTAAACTCGACAGAGTGCGGTAGAAAGTGCTTCGAGACCCCTCGTGCGGGAGAAGCAATCCGCAAGGTGTGCCCAATACAGATTGCTTTAACAGCCATTCAATATCTGTTACATCGAGTTCATTGCAGAAAAAAAAAATGTAATATGCATACGTGCTCCGAGAAAATGTTTTTAATGCGCCGTGCGCGAACGCGGTTTCTTCTGCTTATTTTTCGTTTGCGAAACAGCTGATTTTTTCACAGGGTGCGAAACATCGCGAGGCGGGTGCGACCACACAGGTGACCACACAGGTGGGCGATCGTGACCACACAGGTGGGCACGGTCTCTGACGATCACCCGTACCTCGAGTCTCGCGCCCCACTCAGGTCGTTAGCCTAGCGTGTAGGCAGTGAGTAGGCGATGCTAAGCTCCTGGTTGTCGGCAGCTCACCAGTTGGGCCCCTGGCGCGTCGACCTTAAGGCGGGATTGGGTGAAGGAGACCTCTTGGGGAACTCTGGAATCCACACATAGAAGTCCGACGAGAAATTACCTATCGTCAGATTGCCTTGGTTGCGGTCCGACCCAGATCGTTAGCCTGAAGGTGCAGGCAGTGGGGAGACGGGATGGGGACCCCGAGCGGCCTGGACCTTAGTTTCAGGTGGCCCCCAGTTGGGCTCTTGGCTTCGTCGTGGCAGTGGCCCAATACTCTGGGCATAGAGGAGGGACTTGGGCCCACCCTGCGACTTCTGTCCCCTAATGAGCTAGTGAGAAGTGCCGCTAATAGAAGAAGAAGCTAATGTAAGCTACAGTAAGAAGCTAATGAGAAGTGCTGGGGGTGCCAAATACAGCAAGCACGTATATACACTATACCTGACGTCTTTATAATTCACAAACAATAGTAGGGGTATTACGACAGTGACTGAAATATATTTCCTTTTGTAGAAGTAAGGCATTTCTAGTTATTTGATATTTAATTTATATCCCTTTACTTGACGCTCTACGCTCGGACCACAAACTCGACTCGCGCGTGAACCACCTGTTTCACGCCCTTGCACAGTGGGCTAAATGTCGATTCTAGACGAACTAGCCTCAAATCTTGTGTTTTATGTGATTCGAGGGAATGTAAACGGTTGTTTAGGTTGTGAAATTAATACACATTAAATATACTTCAGTTTTACTCATTAATGAATATAATTACTAATGAATACAAATTATTATTAATGAATTGTGTTCGAAAAAATTTTAAAAAATATTGTGACTTCTCCGAACGCAAATATATTTTATTCTCAATAACTAAATCAAAACATAAATGATTTATTAATATTTTATTTTATATTGCACAATTTCTAAAAGATTTATTTAATTTTTCACAATTAATAAGAAATGTTTTTGTTTTTCTTCTCCTTCTTCTTCAGTTTATGACGTTTATGTTTCACATAAAAGACACCAGTCATAAAGTTTTATTGCAGATTAACCCTTTTCTAACCCACTGTTTGTCTATACTTGCCTTTTATACACTACCCATGTTGACCCCTTAAACAATTTCATTGCTACTTAAATTTAATGTTCTTATATCTTTCATTGCTTTGGTTGATTCACACCATTTCCACTGACAATTTGACATTACAACATTACAATTGGCCAAGAAGAACCCAACAATTGATAAGAGTCAGTCTTCTGATAATGCGACGAGTTGTAGCCATCTCCTGCAACATGTTTGTCTTTTAACCCGATGTATGCAGTGATTGCCTCGCTGCGTACACAATTTCTTCCTTCGAGTGCGACGTAAGTAATGTTTCGATGCGGTTTCTTTACCCTCCCCAGTACACTCATTAAAACTTTACCTCGGCCAGCTTGCACCTGAACTAGTAGATTGCGTGCTTCAATCATTTTAGGTGTTATTGCCCTGTATACCACTTCCGGAAACTGAATTACAGCATCTAACCACCCAGAATACTTTTTAATGAATGATGCTCGACGTGCTCGCATTTTCTCCACTTACTTAAAAAATTGTTATAAAATACCCTTACAGCATCTTTAAGGCATTTCTCCATTGTTTTTTTCGCACTCTTGAAAACCTAATCTATTATTTACAGAAGACATTAGCTCTGCTTTCATGTCTCCTCTCTCTCGCGAAACGGGAAACAGATTAAGGTAGGTGACTACTGGATGCGCGCCATCGTCTGAAATAAAACATTGTAGTGTCCGCCATGCGGGCACTCCAGAAGCGATACGCCTCGCCGCACCAGGAGAGCGGCCGAGGCGTGGAAGGCGCCCCCCTCCCTCCTCCTGCAGAAGAGGGGCACGCAGCCGACAACCTTCCCCTGCGAAGGGGGTGGCAAGACGGCGAGGCAGCCGCGGGACGAGGGCCCCGGCATTCGATCACCGACAGCTATCAGTTACAACATTAACTTGACTCGGACATTGTACCCGGCGCAATTACTTGTGATTCTTTGATTAACGGCTTTTCTGTAACTTTTATAACGACCCGGCTACGAAAACATCTCTTTGATATTGTGACTCCTGGCAGCGTTTTTTTGGAATATTCTTTGGGATTTTGGTGAATAATAAATTGTTGTTGCAGACCGCAGAGGGTTGTTTCATTGGTATACAACAAACATAATATCCTCATCTGGACGTGAAACTTAGTGCATCATAAAGTAAAGACACGAAGCTATTTAGTGACATATGTTTTACTGTAATGCAAGTTAATTTACATTGTTGAAAATGTACTTGAAAGTCGAGAAAATGTAAAAATTTAGGTCTCGCGCAACGCTTACTTTGCAGCTTATTTTACAAAGAGAAAAGCAAAGAATTGAAATTATATCACTACTGTTGAAAAGTACATACTTCACTGAACATATTCCATATAGCAGAGTATCGCATTCGCCTTTCATTGAGATCTGAGCGCGTTTGATTCTTCGAGTGGCTGCAGAGCGACTGCCTCACGCAGCGCTTCCTTCAAGATATGATAAGTAATCCACTTCCCCAGCGTAGCAACCGTGAGCCGAAACAATAAACCAACTCTCAAATATCATTCTATTAACATCGATGATCAAATTCACTAACACAAAAAGTCGATATTAAAATGTTAGGGAGAGGGGTCTAGTTCCGCCTAGATTGGCCATTTAGCCCTCTGTGCCTTGTTGCGTAAACTACTATTTCGCTGCTCTTCATCAAGTAAAGATTTAATTTAATTACGTAGAGTTTCTGTCAATCGGGCAATAAAGCTATTGTAAGGTTCATGCGGACACAATATCGAAAGGTCAATAGGTCACTATTTCTCACAGTTGAAGTGTATTTTAAAAATAATGTTTTAAAATGTTCACGAATCAGTAAAAACGGTATCGTTGCTAGACTAATCTGCACGGAATGTTGAAATGTGTTTTCCTTGCATTGGTTTATTTGGTCAATGGTTTAAGCGTTAGACGACCCGGAAGAAGTTTGGTATACTTCACAACCTTAAGAGATAAATACTGTAGTGTGATAATTTTCAGCATCATACATATTTTACAGTGGGAGTATTTGCAAAGGAGAAGGAATTGTACTTGACAAGATTAAAAAATCGAATTCTCTGTTCGAAATACGTTGCAATTTTCCTTCATTCCACACATTGTAGTAAAAGTCGCCATTGCTTTTCAAGAATTGTTTTAAATGTACCGACAAAAAATCAAATTTAGTACATTTGATTATAGTAATACATTTATTATGCGTTCATAATATCTATACTACTAATAGCGCCTTTGGCAGATTCCTCAAAAGGTCTAAAAAATGTTTAATATCACGGTGACGACTCCACCACGAGGAGAGGACTCGCAATAAGAGAACAGAATTGATCGCAGCGCTCCAGGTAGCCTGGATATGAACTACTCTCGGCGTCAGGCGACCCAGTACGTACTCGACCAGTGTGTTCGAATCGAATCGGATCGGTCGGGGAATATTAATTTTGGAAAACGTCCTGTGAATTGTTAGTTAGACGCTAGTTCAGACACGGATGTTTTGAAGAAAGAAAGAAAAAAAGAAAGAAAAAAAAAAACAAAAAAAAAAAAACCACTTTTCGGTATCAGGCAACCTCAAAACGTGTATTTTCGTCAAAATTGTGACATGGATTCTGCAGTATTACATTCATTTCTCACATATCTTGCGTATATTTTTCCGTAATATACGTACGTATGCGAGGAAGTAAAAGCACGAAATGACTTTGAAAAGCTGGAACCATGTTCGTTGACACAACAGTAAGGGCATTAAGGACTGTTACGTGATAATAAATATGCGAAAGTCGAAATGAATGTGATGAATATTAAAATATTGCATCTATCCTTGCTCACAAGTCGGCAGGGATTAATAAAGTTTAACATACATTAAGTAACTAAACCATAAAGATTTTTTTCTGGAATGAATTCATGATAACGTGTTTATTATTCATATTGAAATGGTGTTCCTAGCGTTTCTTTGGTAATTACATTTAAGAATATATATTATACAATTACAATAACCAGAATAAACAAACCCCTCACTCAACACGTCAGGACAGTAACGAGGAAAGAGCTGGTAAACAGAAAAAAAACAGAGGGCTGGATATTCAGTAATTATTAACCCAAAATAGCATGATGGGAATATTAGAGATTCACAAAGCGCGAACTACCACTTACAATATCATAAATTCATTATAATAAGGGCTTTTTTAAATAAAATATTTATAAAAAATTGATTCTCTTGGATTTCGTGTGATAGATGAATAGACCTACTTCATGAGGAAATATAATTTGATTGCTGTACATCCGTGAGTATTGATCCTTTTCTACTTTCAATTACCCACCTTGGAAAAGCATCCTAGCATAGGAGGCCCACGTTTCACAGGAAGTGTATTCATGAAAAAACATGCCAGGAGTCTCTAAAAGACTCTTTCGCCTTACCAAGAAAAGCGAGAAAAAAATGGTAATTCCTATAAACATTTGCAAACTGTTTTCTATTTAAACGAACCATGGAAGTTTGTTCCATTACCGCAGGCCTCGTTTTTACGTTTTTCAAGCTGCGCACAATATCCAAACTTTCACAGTCAGTTCGCTTCGTGTGAAAATCCTGGGCTTAAGAGGCAACAATCGTCACAGCCCCGTCTGGCGTTTTCCCGCGGCCTCGAGAGCGCTTCGGCGGAGCGACATCTGTCACCCGGGGAAGCCCCTTTTCCTGCCCATCTTCATTCTTCTTACATTGTTTGCCCCGGCCGGATAGAAAGCGTCCATCCGCCATCTTGGATTGGATCTTCAAGGGCCCAATGAGCCTCGTTAGGCGGTAGGGTGCCAATAACGACATCTGGCTTGTTCCAAGATTGTAGATAGATCGATTATTTTGTGCTTTTTTTCAGAAGTGTCAACTACTCAGGTCATTTTTCCCGTAAGTATAGGGCATGCTTTTTTACGGGATGTGGCGTTATTCTTCCCTAACTGAATGGCGAGATCCAGCGCCGACCTTCACGTCACCGAATGGTGTTCCCCCTCCAGGATACCGCCCCAGCCGGGACAGGCTCTAAGTCAGTGTTGTCAAGGTCGATGCCACGAGCGGGAGTCCATGGCACGAGTGCCACGACAAATCGCCCCTCCACGCAGTTCATCACCCCCGCCACCAGAGACAACGCCATCCCTATTGGAAAACGGCAAGGTTACTAATAGTTTCCTTTCCCGACGCTGCGGAGACTGCGGAGCGCTGCGGAGACGCTCAGTGGCATGTTACGGTGCCACAGGGCGTGCCACTGCCACCTGTAGAAGACCTTGACACCACTGCTCTAAGCTCTCAACTGATCTCTCGACATAATGTGGTAGTGTAGTGCTTGTAAGCGTATGAAAGGGGTAGGACAAGAGGAAGGAAATATCGCACGCGGTCCGTGCCCGTTTGTTAAGGTTCGGCTCAGGCATTCGACTGGTATTGATCCAAGAAACCACGGCAAACTACCGATCAGAACAGCCGGCCGCTAGAGTTCTCCTCCAGACAGCGACTGAATTCGACCTAGCTGACAAGCTAGCGTCGAAAATCCTGCCGCCGTCGTGACTCGAACCTAGGACCTGCCGGTCAGAGGCACTGCAGTGACATCAGTTGATGCCCTGAGCCACCTCAGCCGCTGGGTGTCGGAAGAAACCGAGAGTATTGACCTTAACGAACGAAAGAGAACGGCTCTGCCTATAGTCTGAGATATTTCAAGAATGCTCAGCGAATGTCATTGGTAATTTGCTCTTACCTTACGGCTTGTGCCGCTAGTCGAGGTTTCACCTTGCATTTACCCTGCCAAAGGTGAAACGTCATCTACAGTTATTTACTCATGCTGCAAGTGTAACTTGCAACGTGAACACAAAACGAGCAGGCACATTAGAGAATTTTAACAAATCAAACGTTTTGAAGATTGAAGTTATAAAAAATATTTAATACTTACCTTTGTGTGTAATATTGTCCACTGCTCGTTACTGGTCATTAATTATTAATCATTAATTATTCATGACTAATTAGCTTTTTTATTCATACATTCACTACAATACATTTCATAAAACTGCTGGGAATTCTTGTTATTTTATGCAACCTCTTCATAGAGTTACAGTTCTATTTTGTCTCGACCTGGGAATGGAACCCAAGATCGTACCCCGGTAAGTTAGTACGTTGTGCATGAGCCACCCGAGTGGCACACATTTTAATAACAATAAAAAATAAATCATGGCAATACTCATTACTAGACATCGGATGTTTAGGCAATAAAAAATCGCCTTTTAGGCGCCTAAAAAGTCACTGAAAATGTCAAGAATAAGGAGAAAAAAGGCACTGTTATTTCACAATAAAATTAAAAATTATTTCTAAAACTCCATACATACTTACAACTCTTTTACATATTATTCTCAATAGTTTCCATTGCAATATATTACTAGTAACTTTTCAAGGATCGTAATGTCAAATCTGCAACGATTGGGAGACAAAATCAGTTTGAATACAGAGAAGGATTTCTTCTAATTCTACTAATTTCTTCTAACATCTACTAATATGTGTGGCATATATTTTAGAAGTCCAAAATTAGCAACACTGAAACCTTCTGGGAATTTATATCTATTTCCACTCAAAAGGTGCCCTCGATGTATTGTCAATCGTCAACTCATAAAAGGTTAATCTTTGAAACTGAAACAAAGAATAATAAAGTGTAAGTGAATATTCCGAATGTAGTAACTGGGAGAAAAAAAAAGAAAACAAAGAAACCGAAAGACGAATATTAGATAACCTTGAAACGCTCATTTCCTCTCTCGCATTTTCAATTGTGTTTTATTTCCGTGAATGCCCATTGCACTGGCGCCGGGCGCTAGTCCTTGTGACCTCCGCCAGGGGTCTTCCGCTCCAATATGGCATTCATTTCCATTAACTATGGGCAAATACTCAAATTTGCTTCCGGTGCCTCACAGTATCGCGTGAAAAATTTAACATTCAGCAGGACGAATCGAGGTCGGAGGGCTTTCGCCGGTTTGGCAACGGCCAGATGTGAAGTGTTCGGGTGAGGGGGTGAGAATTTAATGTTTCCGGGTGAGTCAAACGATTTGGTAATCGTTCGCGTAAGTGTGGTGAATGTTATAGCTCGGGAGATGGAGAAGTGTCCTCCCCCCTGCAGGTGAGATTCGGCGCCGACCTACATTTCTGCTTGTGGGGTTTTTAAATAGATTGGGGTTTATGTCATGCCGGATGAAGTCTTATCAGAAGATCGTTTTGTTTATTAAAATACAGAGCGAAGTAACGACAACAGCATTACCGTATTAGAATATTTGGGATTTAACGTCCTATTAATATATTTTCAGATGGTAAAGCTGTGTTAGATTGGTCTAAGGATTTTGAAATAACCAACAGAAATAAACATATCGTTCGCAGGCTTATCTTGGTAAAAGAAAGCTTATTAAACAATGAAATAATGCTATAACACGTTAAGTCACAGGACATGGAGGCCGATATGCTTACAAAGTACCTTGTCAGAAGCACTCTATGCAAACACGTAAAATCTCTTAATTTATTAAGAAGAAATTTCCTTCAAGAATGGTTCGTTCGTAAATATGTTCTGATTAATAAAATCTATGAAGGAAAGGGGGAATGATAGATTGGGATTTATCAAGCCGGATGCAGTCATCTCAGAAGATCGTTATGTTTATTATAATACAGAGCAACGATAACACCATCACTTGATATTGTTGTCTTCCAGCTGCTTCATTAAAATAAAGTAATGACACTGGTTGCTATGTAATGTATTTCGTAAAATAGTAATGTATGTACCAATTCATATGGAAATAAATCTACTTGTTCATTTTTACTAGAAAGTCTATCAGTGAATATTTCTAACAGTTTTCCCCTCTAGTGGGAAAACCTAAGACCTCTTCATCACCCGCCAAAGGAGCATGAATCCCTATATAGTATTTGAGTAAACACTTATACCGTGCGTGAGTGGAGATTTCCGTGCCTCACGGCTAGACCACTTCCCGAGCACCAATCGAGACATATGAGGTGTCATTGAACGCGTCTCGGTCCCCTGTTGAGGAACTGATAATTTGTTTTCCGATCCGGCCACAATATTCCAAGAAATTGTCAAAAACGTGTTTTTTTTCGTGTTTTGGGTCTACGATCTTTGTATGACGGGAATTAAACAATCGCCACCTAAATAGATCTATGAAGGTGACGTTGATTAAACCCCATTATTCCGTGGTTATTTTCAGACCGCGACACCATAATTTTCTTCCATGAGGATGGCAACAATGATATTTGAGAAACGATAAAAACTAAATGAATATCGCCCGGCAGAATATGTTGTAACTTCTGAACTATTTTAGGTGTAGTGAAGTGTGAAGTAGAATTGGCAACTTGCCTCAGAACATTAAATTTGAAGAACATGAAGTGAATACGAAGAAAACTAAAACTAAACAATTAATTTCTTAAGCGTGGAAAAATAGATTTTCAATTCCATTGACTTACAACGTATCCACATAAAACATACAAAATAATAAACTTTTAAATGCTTGTATATCCGCCTTCAGAACAAAAATCAGGCCGAGTTTGTGGAGTTTTAAAATCTCCAAATAGGGGGACAAAACTATGGAAGTGTTCAGCAACTCAGGGGAATCAAATGTAGTTGTAGAAGATTTTGCGTCAGAAGTTTCCTAACTAATGGAAAATGATATTATATTAGCATTATAGAATAACGCAGAACAACAGCTTAGAGTTAATCATTTATGTTCATATAAGAAAACAAAACGTAAAAAATATAGCTGTAATGTCGCATCATGCATACACCTGTAAGTATATTTTACAGGTTATTTTATTTTTACATGATTATAATTTTGAAATTGCAATATGACCAGTGCATTTCCCGTTTGGAGTTAATATACATGGCCATTGAGTGTTGGGAATTTTTGAACAGGAGTATAACATTAACAGATAACACGATTAATTGGTAGGTCCAATGCCAGATACTCTAAGAACATATTTGAACAAAGCTACGCATGAAAGAAATGAAGTATGACAGAAATTTTCAACACATGAATATACTTTTAAAACAGTTTACAGCGTCGGCGACGCCACATTCAACTAGTAAATTAGTAATTTAGTAATAGTATTACTACTAAATTAGAATAATAAAATTGTGTTTTGTGTAAGATTAATATTTAAATGCGCTGCGTAAATGTTGATTGAATTGTATCACGACGTTCATCTGTTCAGATTGTAGAGAACCGACTCTTTTGTGGTGAACGAAATTTTTCGTTTCAAAGGAACGTGAACTTTCGGCTAGTGAACTGATATACGTACGGGTATAATGAAAAAGATGCACCTCTTCTAACGTCTCAATCGTCAGAGCATCACAGTTACGTTTTCATTAGCACCACATGAATCGTTTCTTCTTTGAGAAATAATGGAGTTTCTCAACAACAAAACTAACAACAATTTAATTTCAAGACTATTGTCTACAGTTCTCAGATTACATCTTTAAACATTTTTTTCTTATTTTAATACCTCAATTTGTTTAGGTAATAAATTGGGAGTTCATATCGGTACAGAATTATCCATTAAGACTAATGTTTTAAACAAATATTGGAATAGAGAACAACTTTATTATCGAGAACAACATTTCGTGAACACGTGTGGTCACCTCACCAGATACCTAACATTTTGTCGTAGATATAGTCTGAACCTGATGAGGAGAACATACCTATTCACGAAACGTTGTACTCTAAAATAAATTACGCTCTTTCAATGTTTTTGATTTTTTAGGGATATTTTTACTTTCCCGTATACATACGTATACACGGAGTGATATACGTAGTATAGGGAAAGTTATGTAATGCTGCGCGAAAAAATGGCCAATTTTCGGCGGAAAAAAATTCATTGCCGGGCCGTGAAAACGAATGTGGATAAAAACAGTTGCTAAATGAAGAAAAAAATCCCCTAACACGTGGTGTAGCCAGAAACCCTGTTTTCTAGGTCCTCGATACCGAAAACCCAATTGAAAGGAAAACGTCCGTCTGTCCGTCCGTCCGTCTGTCTGTCTCTGAACACTGCTAGCGCCTAAACCATACGTACGATTTCTTCCCAAATGGATATTCCCCGGTCGATCTGATTCTAGTCGAAGCTTTGAGATTTTGAAAAAGATTCTTCAAAATTTGGGGGTACTTTATATGAAGCCCCCCGGGGATTTTCAACATTTTCTCAAAAACGGCTCCAATTTTTTTCTTTAAATTTCTTGTATGAATAGAGGAAAATACACTTTTTAACATGGCATAGGTCCGATTTTCACGGATAACTCTGAATTTTCGAAAATTGTGAAAGTTTGAATTTTTTTCGGCGTCTTTCTCCAACTACAAAATGGAAGATAGAGATTTTTTCTTCAAATAAAATTTGTTCTGCATATTGATTTCTTTAATAAAGGTCATGTAAATGTTTTTCACAATTTTGGTAGTTTTCGTGCAATATTGCGTGCAATATGTGCAATTTTAAAAAATTACAAAAACAAAATTTTCTCAAAAACGGCTCCAAATTTTTTCTTTAAACTTTTGGTAGGGATAGGGGTAAATGTACTCTATCAATGACATAAGAGCCATTTTGGTCTATCGGTTGGTTTTTTCAAAAATTACAAAAATGTAAATTTTTTTACTTGTCTCTCACGTCGTTAATATTTACATTATCGGCGAATTTTTCACATTATTATATTTACAAGTATATATGCTTTAAATAATGTCAAGTAAAGTTTCTCGAAAACACTATCGTTTTCTGTGAAAAGTAGCTCAAATTTCGGCATTTTCAGAAATGCTCAAACGCCATTTTCTCGTATATGGCTGCAATTTTTTTCTTGAAACTTCTGTAACGGATAGTGCTAATTACACTGTTTAGTATAGCGTAAAGTTTATTTTGAGTTATTTTTTTGGTTTTTCAAAAATTACATAATTGTAATTTTTTTGAAAGATCTGTCACATCTTTAATATGCACATTACCAGCAATTTGTAAACACTATTATATTTGTGAGTGTAAGTGCTTCAAATAAATTTAAATAAAGTATTTTGAAAACTCAATCATTTTCTGTGAAAATGAGCTTCAAAGTTTGCATTTTTAGTAGCGCTAAAACGCCATTTTCTCTTGAACGGCACACAATTTTTAAAAGAAAATTGCCATATATGACTAGGGTTTACTGTTCTTTAATATTCTAAAATTAATGTTTCCGTTCTACCAATAGGGCCGAAAAATTAAGAAAATTACAAAAAAATGTACTTTTGGCGGTGATAGATGACAGGTGGCAAGAAAGAGTTTGTGGCAATTCAGAATAGCTAGCGAAGACCCAAAGAAATAGAAAACTAATACGGGAAAGTCTGTGCTATTCTCTAGCACCACTAGTTCTTTTCCGATACAGACTCGCAATTTACTGTCTAAAAAAATTAAAGATGCTAAAATAAGAAAATTTATAACAATCATTATGACATTTACAACTTCTTAAACACTTAGAAGTTATTACTGCTAATGCTTCTACCATAACGTGCATACCTTTGCATAAACCCGTATTCTCGTGGAATTGAAATGCTTTCTAACGTGTGTCCACGACCTCGTAAAGCATTCTGCTTGTTATAATACTCCGTTGCTAGGAGAAGACAACCGACAATCAGATATTCTTCATTTTCATTTCTGAGATACATCCACTTTTACCAGCCATTCACAAAAGTTCAATAAAATATTATGCTATGAGACTTCTAAATAACGGGTTCAGCGAACTTTTTTTTTAAAAGGTCAGTGTACTCGGAGTACATGTTTACGCATTAGAGCCAAGCCCTGTTCAGAAAGCAAGCAGTTTCAGGCACGGCTGGACGGATACGACACCACAGCCAATTCTTCCTTTCATTTATGCTGGGGCATCGCCGCGGTAGATGATATCGTTGTTTTCCGAGATTATATCACTGCCATTCAGTGTTACCCGCGACTCGTCAGCCAACTGGGCGCAAAGCGCACCACTTTCATCTGGTGCGAAAGTAAGTAATTTACAAGGTGCAATCTGCAAGAAAGTGAAAGAAGAGGAGTAAAACCTCCGCTGTGAAGCGTTGAGAGCGGCTCAACTCGTGCCAAGCTGTACTTGACGGGAGATGCTCGCGAATTTGTTTGGAACTTTCAAGAACATGCGAGTTATAACATGTTTTGAATGTAAAAATACATCAAGAATTCAAGTAATCTCTAAAGAAAGTAGTGAGAAAATTGTGACTCAAACTGTCTAATGTTGTGTTAATTACTTCTTGATTATTGTGGTGCAGGGTAATATAAGAGTAGGCGGATGGCTCAAAATCAAAACGTGAAATGTGGAGACGTCATCGAATGGGCTCAGAACTTCGTCAGAACACGTACGTTATAGCATGTGTTTGGATATTAGAATCTTCAACATTTCACGTTATCTGTACATATAATTAAGGTGTCTCAAAGTGCCTGTATTGTTAATTTCCCGTGCAGTTCATCACCCCGCCACCAGGGACAACGCCATCCCTATTGCAAAACGGGAGGTTACTAATAGTTCCCTTTCCCGACGCTAGTTGCGCAGAGAAGCTCGTGGCATGCTGCGGTACCACGGCGCGTGCCACAGCCACAGAAGAGCTTGACAGCACTGGTCTATACCATCGACACATAGCCAGGAACTCGGGAAAAATACAAAAATCTCTGTATTACTAATGGGCTCGTAAATTGAAAACTAAACAGCATCCAGCCATGTTAGAGGTGTTTGTGGTTTCGTTACACACAGTACTTGTGTGTTGTTCCGCGTATTCCAGTGGCGTAGGTAGGGGGGCAGGGGGGCGGCGCGCCCCTGAATGACACCATTCTAGGGGTGACACCAATTAACATGTTTTATAGTTGGAATTATGTAATTTAAATAATTTTCTTGAAAATGTATATATTAATCAAAACTAGCTGATTTGGTTCTATTTATTGTCAATAGAAAGCATAGATTTTAATGAAGTTATAAATAAGTTTGCTGCCCTAAAATCTCGTAAAGAGGCTTTATAAATAACATTCATTTATTGATAAATATTTTAAAATGAAACATAACGTATTTAAAAATTAAATTTGCAATTATTCTTAATTACATATGATTTTTTAATATATTATAAATAACTATTAATGTCAAATTTGACATTATTTATATGTATGTGTTTTTAATAAAATATTGTACAATTATACAGCAATAGATATTTTTATACTTAATTTATGATGGAGGTGGGTGACACCAGTAGCTTTGCCCCAGGTGACACCAACTGAAGCTACGCAACTAGCGTATTCTCATTCTAGGAGTACGATACTTACTGCGAGTAATTCTCATTCTCATTGTGTCACTGCTTTCTATACAGCTGACGCCATGCCACAGCAAGAATCCATGGAAGAGCTCTTACAGATTTTATAAAATATGCATTGAATATCTTAAAATTAATAGAATGAACGGTTATATATCGTCACTTCTTTATTGCGTCGTTTTCAAGACTAATTACAGTACAGTAATCCCTCGAATCCGCGGATTCGCTATTCGCGAGTTCAGAACATTCACGATTACAGAAATGCTACCGGTTTTAACATTCGCGAGTGCGTCTTTTGGTCGCAATACATTTTCTTTGAAAGCGAGCACATTTTATTTTCTTTATCATCATCATCATCATCTGGGAAACAAAATCGGCAGACCTCGGAGCTCGAAGTACACATTTCTTCAAAAATTTCACAGATGAAATGTCAATTCACATTTTATAGAATAACACAAATGTAAAATGATTCAATTCAATTGTGTCAATTGGAGGTAAAGGTTTCGGCCAAATGAACAGAAAATCCATTCAGGATCTGTGCAACTCTTATTATAATGAGCTCATTGTAGAGGAGCTTCGGGAAATCATCAGTGAAGAAAACCTCCTCGACGGTAATGATGAAGTAACGGAAGCGAAACTGCGTCCTGGAGCAACTTCAATGTCAAAACTGTTGATGGCGTTCTAAAATCAACAATTTCTGGTGGAACTGGCATTCGAATGTGATCCAAATATGGAAATAACTTCGAAATTTAAGAATAGAAGCAGTATCTCTTCCATATTTGGATATTAGAACAGCGAGAAAGGTGATGAAAAAAAAATTAGCAAAATCTTATTTCCAATCGTTTTGAACTTGAAATACGTTTCAAACATTTTATTTCTTCATTTTGGAATGTTAATTGTGAATTCTGTTTGTAGTAGTGCTTAATAAGTTCTACTGTAATTGTCAAATTTTTTCTTTCTTTTTTAAACAGTTTTTCTATATCCAAGAACCTAACCCACCTTTCTTCATTAAAAGAAGAACTTACTTAACATTCGCGAGGTTTCGTGGGAACCTAACTCTCGCGAATGTTGAGGGATTACTGTAGTTGCTCTTGCATAGATTTTAAACATGAATTCCATTCGATGTATTGAAAGCAGCCGTTTTGTCATCCGGAGTGTAAAAGTCAGGTTACAGTTAATGAAGCAAAGATAAGGAGAATTTTATGTTCGAATATCAATGAATTTTGACTTTTTGTCTGTACTATACTACATAGCATGGCATCGCCCCAGCCGGGACAAGCTCTAAGCTCCCGACCGGTCTCCCGGCATGTGAGGTAGTGTAGTGCATATTGGTATAAGCAAGGGGTGAGGATAGGGCAAGGAAGAGGAAGGAAGGATCGCGCTCGGTCCGTGGCCCGTTTGTTAAGGTACCGCTCCGGCATTTGCCTGGTGTTGATCGGAAAAACCAGGGAAAACTACCGATCACAGCGGCCGGCCGCAAGAACTCACTCCAGACAGCTACTGAATTCGATCTAGGTGTATAGTTGTATCGAAAATCTTGGCACCGTCGGGATCCAAACCTTAGGACCTCCCGGTCAGATGCACTGCAGTGACATCTGTTGATGCGTTGAGCCACCTCTCCTGGTGAAAATTGGTAAATGTCAGTAGAAAGAAGTTGTAGTATGTGTCACAGTAGTTATACTGAAATTTTTCCATAGCTGACTCTCAAGTCCCGTGTTCATGATGGAATATATCACGGCATTTCGTGTCTTTCTCGGTCGTGCTGCTAGATGACGCATGATGAAGCAGCGCTTGATACGGTCACGATCATGCGACGTCTAGCGGCACGAGCGAGAAAAAACGTGAAATACCGTGATATATTCCATGGTGAAGACGGGCCTTGAGTGGCAGCTAATGGAAAAATCGTAGTATAGTAGTTACGTAGTTGTAGTAGTTTCCTAGTGTTGTCAAGGGCGATGCCACGAGCGAGAGTCCGTGGCACAAGTGCCACGACGAAATCGCCCCTCCACGCAGTTCATCACCTCTCCCCACCAGAGACAACGCCATCCCCATTGTCAAACGGCGGGGTTACAAATAGTTTCCTTTCCCGACGCTAGTTGCGCAGAGAAGCTCGTGGCATGCTGCGGTGCCACGACCCGTGCCACAGCCACCAGTAGAAGATCTTGACACCACTGTTGTAGTAGAAAGGAAGTATGAAGCGGATCATTAGTCAAAATCAAAAATTTAAAAAACGAGTTTCTGCTAATTTTTTTGGAAAAAAGGACTTCTTAGCGTGAATTCTATTTTGAAAAGGAGTCAAATTCCGTTTACAGATCGAAAATCGGACCATTTCGATCATTTGAAGTTCGGACGTTATTGGTAAAGTAAATTCTACTAAATTTGGTGCTGCCACGTGGTGGCGACAAATTGAACTAGTGTCGGTACATTTAGCCTTAAGAGGCCCGCCGCTTGGTGGTCGCCAGTGCAAGCTGTAAAGGGCGGAACCATAGACTAGGGATATATCTTTACTCTATGGCGGAACTAAAGCCCTCTGCCAGCTGATGATTTTTAAAGGCCCAGTTTCCCCAGGTGACGTCGACGATTACGACGGTGAGACCACAGTTTAATATAACAGTTTACGAAGCTCCCTATAATTTTTTTCGTCCGCCGCGACCTCAGCGCTCCTAGTGGCGAGCAAGAGGGAGCACCAGTTCTTTGAGGCGCGGCATATATATTTGCATGCTGTTAACATCGGGTTTACTTGGTGGTATGTGATAGCAACACAATTATGATGCAATGAGTTGAATCGAATGAAAATTATTTATTTTCCGCTCTTAGCTCACTTGCCCATGTTAAATTGTGATTGATCACATTTGCGTCCTGCATACATTTACGAATGATTAAAAATGCCAACAACATACGGATATGCCTGTAGTACTATCAATTGTAGCAACTATCAAAAGAATTTGCCAAATGTATCCTTCTTTAGATTTTCTAAAGATACAAAAAGCAAAGCGTTAACAAAATTGTTTGTGAATGTTATTTCAAAGCGCAATGCAATAAACTGATTCCGTTTTCTTGTTTACCTTCTATATTGATTAGTGAATGTTTTTTTGTACTTGAGGTGGTTAAATAATTTAGGATGTTTAGAAAAATTCTGTCAGCTAATAAATACAATGTAAATCTTGATTTATGCTATTTTATCATTTATTAATTTATTATCATATTAAAAAATCACTTATGGACAGGTTCCCCTACAGAGATAAGCAGAACCACCCGTGTGTTCTGACAGGAGGCCCTGCCCTTTTAGAGATTCAATGGCTTATTTCATCATCTTGTTAATATTATTATTATTTTAGAATATTATTGTAACAGTTAGGTGTAGGACCCTCAACTCAATAAGGTTTTTCGTGCAGTTTTCTTTGATTAATAGAGCAAATGCTGAGATGTTTATTTTCTGCTCAGTAAGTGTGGATTTTATCATCTCTCTCTGAGAGTAATACATTTGTATTTTATAATAAACTTCCAATGAGCGTTTTATTATGTATGTGCCAAATGTTGTTAGATGTTGTGCACATGGCTACGTGCTGTTTTAAAAGTGTTCTAAAACGTTAAACATTAAAAATTATGAATTAGTAGGCAGTCCTCTGTTATCTCGTATAGCCTTAAAGACAGAAGCCTCTTGCTGGCCACCAGGAGCGCTAGTGTCAAACGGATGAATTCTCCTCCCATTAGAGCTTCGCAACAGTTATACTAAACTGTGGTGAGACTTTACCTTCGAACGTACGTTATTTTTCCTTGAGCCCTTATAAAAATTCAAGAGTTCATGGAAACAACTTGCGTTTACAGAGTGGCCGGGGAGGAAACGTCGAAAATTGGAAAATATGCTCTTGAGAGAATTTTAAGCATATTTCGTTGAATAAACTACTTGGATATTCTGAAAGACTGAGCCGCAATAAGCACTCAAACGTTGTTTTGGAAAAAATGCTTTCTAGGCAAAAATTTGCATTGCAGAAGCTTATAAACATTCCAGAAACATGTAAATTGTTTATTATTTACAAAAGAAATGAATATATGTTTACAAAAAAAAATAACCGAGAAATAGAAAAGTACCCAATTTACACAATTCAATTGCTTTTTAATTTGTGTTAATTTTTCTTTGTAAATAGAATTTGTTAATATGAATATATTTGATATATTCATTTCTTTTGAACATAATAAACAATTTATACCGCCACTGCACTCCTGTTTTAGCGATCTCGGCCACCGGATCGGCTATTTATTATTATTATTATTATAATAATTATTATTATTATTATTTTGCATATAGGCCTCTACAGACCACGCTACACGTTCTCTTCCAAGGCCCAGTCGTATTCTATCCTGGAGAGAGATAACCGTGTGTAATTCTGGGGATCAGCTTTTCGGCTATATCCCTTTGTATGACAAGGTTGTTACGCCTGGAATTGTAAATTGTGAAATGATAGGATGATAATGAGGGGTGAAAGGACGATCACAAATACGACTATGTCTACGCAAGACTCCAGCAGCCTACACGTGCAGCCTCCTCGGCGCAGATGACGGCTGCCGCAACAGTCTGCGCCACGAGGCCGGCGCTACTTATTATTTATTATTTGCTATTTATTTGAAATACTTTTGTAAGGCTGTCACATAGATTTAATTTAAAAGTTCAAAAAGATCCAACTGAAGATAAAGGTGTATCAGCCTTCGAAACGTAGCCACAAACATAAGTTTTTAATGTAAACTGTTATTATAAATTTGACTGTCCGAAATCTCTTTGTTGGATCTTTTTGAACTTTTAAATTGCTATTTATTTATTTATTTATTTATTTATTTATTTAAATTTGTACGTGTGTGGGTGAGCGTGGCTGGCATTGAAACCTGCCCTCGCCCTCAGGCTGCAGACTGAAGAGGCGAGCGCGGCGGTGCTCTCCCATGCCAGTCACGGCCTCGAGGGGGCGCGACTGGAAGAGGACAGCAGCGCTCCACTCGACGATGCGGATTGTTTTGCTTGCACTCGCCGCCTCCTCGGGCCGCCCACCGCCGTGTAGCTTGGTTGACTTTAGTCCAGTACCAGCGTTTTTAAGTACCACAAATGACGAAATGTAGTTTAAACAGGTATGGTTGATTGGTTATTTCGGGCGCGTCAACTGCTTTGGTAATTCATCCTGTAAGTGTAGTGCATGTTTTTATTAAAGGAGGTGGCGGTGATACTCCCCCGCTGGATGGTGAGGTCTGGTGCCGACCTATAGTCGGCTAGCGGGATTATCCCTAACCAGATATCTCCCACCAGCAGGGCCCCGCCCCAGCCGGGACAAGGTCTAAGCTCCCGACCGGTCTCCCGGCATATGTGGTAGTGTAGTGCATATTGGTGTAAGGGATGAGGCTAGAATAAGGAAGAGGAAGGAATGATCGCGCGCGGTCCGTAACCCTTTTGTTAGGGTACTGCTTCGGCGTTCGCCTGGTGTTTCTTGGAGAAACCATGGAAAACTACTGATTAGAGCAGCCGGCCGCTAGAATTCTCCTCCAGACAGAGGCTGAACTCGACCATTTGCATTTCTAGTGTCGAAAATCCTGCCACCGTCGGCAGTCGAACTCTAACATCTCCCGATCAGAGGCACTGCATGAATATCAATTTCGACGAGTTCGACCCCACAGCTTTTTTCAACATTTATAATTTTTACTATTATTTTTAATATTATTATTACTATAAACAACTTTGTGTATGCGAGTCATGAAGGAGAAGGTACCATGTATACCGCCCACTTTAAATTTGCTTATTGTTGTACCTTTCTAGAAAATGGTTTACTAGAAAATTTTGATATATCACACACTATAAGGTACAGCGTTTCTAATTATTTTTTTGAGTTGATTAAAAAAAATTAGTTTTCTTTCAATTATAACTTTTGCCCCAACGTTTCCAGCATTTTTGGACACATTTTTTTCTTTTATTATTAATTGTTAATTGTGAAAAATAGATTGTGAGAAAAGATACGTTAATTTCAAAATAACAACTAATTAATTATAAATTTTCGGGAAACGCCATTTGAAAAAAGGTTGCACTTATTGCTGCTAACATTCCTCCACCATATTCTGGATCATCTTCTTTAGCGAAAAAGAATAATACTACTTAATAAATACTGAATAAATAATGCTCCTAATGGATTATCAAGAGCATGTTTCATTAACTTATTAACAACTCAACATACGTTCAAAATTACAAAAGTATAGCACATGCACTGCACACACTTGTATGCAGTGTCAAAAAAGGGCTCATGAGCACTAGGTCATTTAAATAACAATTAAAGACAAAGAGCTGGCGACTTAGAAGAAAAATGTTTATATACTCGTAGTTGGAAAGAGCAAAGCTTGAACTATTTATTTAACCAAAAAAAAACAAACAAATCGATAATTTTACCAATTCCATGGTACCCTCTTCCTTTAAGTGTCTCTTTTTCATCTTTAATTTTACTACGGTCATTTTCGTTTTCATTTATTTCGTTTCTAAAGCGGGCGGGGCGCAGCGCCCGTGGCGGCGTTCGTTCATTGTCTTCCCCGTGCGTGACGCCAGAGACCGTCGATGCCCGACGCTCCTTTCGACAACACCTCCCCCCTCCCCTCGCCCCCCCCACGACGGTGCACAATGGGCGCGAACCCATCAAAAACCGCTGCTTAAATATTCACCCTCAGACCGTACTCTCCACCCACTCCCCTGACATTAAATAATGAAATAATAATCTGGCATCCACAGAACAGCACAATTAAATATCTTGGACTGCACATAGACACAAACTCAACTGGAAAAAAACACATACAAAGTAAAGTTAATCAAGCGAAAGTAAAACTACTTCAATTAAAACCTATCATCAATTCCTCACTGCCATATAACACAGCCATTATAATATATAAAACCATCTTAAGACCCCTCCTTTTATACGCATGTCCCATCTGGATCAACGCCGCAAAAACCAATATCCACAAAATACAAATTTTCCAAAATCAGTTCCTCGGAATAATTACTAACGCCCCTTGGTTTGTCACCAACAATCAACTACACAAAGAATTATCCATCGAATTCATTGCTAATCGTATTACCTACCTCTCCTCTAATTTCTACTACACCATCCCACAAATCCCCACTCTAAAGCTCTCAACCTCGGCCGTAACCCAACCCAACCAACCCGAATTCAAAATAAATACCCATTTCACATTTTCCTGCAAAAATTCGCCGAAATTGACCGATAAAAGGTACCAATGGTGGTTTCCTCACATATGAATTAGTTTAAGTTAGTTTGTAAGTTAGTTGTAAGCAACAAAAACATATGTATAGTGTAAGTTCCACTGAACTACGTAATACTCAACAAGAAAACTTTAATAAAAAAAAAGTGGGCGCGAAGGTGGTAGCGATCGACTGATAGATGACTCCGGGCTCGCCGACTGCTGCGGTATGTGTGTATCGTCCATTGACCCTTCATCATCATCATCATCATCATTGCATCTTCCATCCCTCCAAGACTGACAACTACGGGCGACAAAAATCGGATCCAGCTTAATGCTGATCCCCTGATGAATCACATGCACCTGCCACCGAGATAAATTGGTACTCTGCCCCGGTAAGTGCTGGGTGCACGAATGCGTGGTCCAAGATAGCCTACTCGCGAACAAAAAAGAAGAGAAGCTTTTGGGGGAGGGGGTCAAACGGTCCTGTAAGTAAAGTGCATGTTATACCCCGTGATGTGGCTGCGTCCCTCCTATTTTACAGTGCGATTTTTCTAACTCTGCCCCTCAATGGCCACGATGGAATATCACACGGCATTTCGCGTCTTTCTCCGTCACACCGCTAGAAGTTGCTTGATCGCAAGCACTACTTGATAAGGTCACGATCATGCGATACCTGGCGGCACGACTGAGAAAGACGCGAAATACCGTGACATATTCCATCGTGAAGACGGCCCTTGAGGAGTTAAGTTAGAAAAATCACCCTATAGATTGTAAGGCCCGGTGTCGAACTTCAACTCACCGGGGTAAGTCTGATCCAGCCGTGATAAGTCTGAGCTCCTGCCTGTGTGGTATTGTAGAGTATGTAAATATTACATTCCGATTTAAATAGAGTGGCATTTCAAAGACTGGACTGGACAGGCTGGACGAAGAGAGGGACACTTCCATCCAATCGAGAGTTTTGTTTCGAATTAAATTATTGGTATTGGAATTTCCGATTGGATAATAATGTCCCCCTCCCCTTCCAGCTCGTGACCTTGATGTTTAAATCGGAGAGTAGTGTGTGCGTGCGCGTGTGTGTGCGTGCGTGTGCGTGTGTCTGTGTAAAGGGAGATGAGGAAATAAGTGTGGGGAAGGAAAGATCGCGCGTCATCCATGACACTTTATTAAGGTACTGTTCCCGCATGCACCTGCACTATAGATTGAGATATAGTGATGTAATTACTATATGAAGCAGTAATTATTAATGTAATTAATAATTACATTATTAATTAAGAGGAAGTAATTAAGAGGATGCAATTAAGTGTGTAATTAAGTTAGTGTGTGTATGCAATTGATGGAGAACATACGTAAAACTACTGATCAGAGCAGCCAGCAGGTAGAATTGTCCTTCAAAGTTGTTGAATTCTACCCAGCTATGTCCTGTTCCTAGTGTTGAAAATCCGCCATCGTCGAAAGTCCAACCCAATTCACATATTCAACTCAGAGAGGTTGCAGTGGCAACTATTGTTACCCTGTGCCCTTTCAGCCATCCGAGTTCAGTTCGTTGTAACTACTACGGACCTTGGTGGTGATGCAGTCGGGGATCGCAACCACTTATCTCAGTGGTGTCAAGGTCTTCTACTGGTGGCAGTGGCACGCGTTGTGGCAGTGGCACGCGGTAATTAAAATGGATAGGAAAATAGCAGGTTTATTAGTCTATATTTAAAACTCGATGTTTTAAACATCGATGTTTTTATGGCGAAAACCCTTCAGCGATGTATCGAAACATCGATGTATCAATGTTTTGGTAAAATTTGCTATCAAAGAGCTAGGCAACACTCCAACCGGGATAAGCTCTAAGCTCCCGACCGGACTCCTGACATCTGTAGTGTATGCTAGTGTAAGTGTGTAATGAAGTTGTGCTGATAGGACAAGTAAGATGAAGGAAAGAACGCGCGCGATTCGTGGCCCGTTTGTTAGAGTATTGCTCCAGCATTCGTTCGCCTGGTGTTGATCGGACAAATCACAGAAAAGATATGCTACTTGTGTGTGATATCGTATTAAAACAAAATCATAGCTTATTCCTGTCAGTAAACAAAAATTACTAGTCCCATGATGCAAATACATTGGTGAGCTATTGCGCAGTCTCTCTTCCTTTAGCCAATGAGATACAAGAACCAGTTTGAGTCAAAATATTATAGGGAATTTTAAATGCAGCCAAATACCAAAACAATTATAACCTTTAAAAGTCATTGAAACAGATACGTGAAGCACTTTTTTAAAAAAAATATGACATCTTTTATTTCAACTACACCTTCGTGTTTTAATTTTGGTTGAAAACCGTTGAAAATTGTCAGTAAATGCCATTTTCAAAATGTTTCTCAACACTTCTCGCTCTCCATGCAACATGACCATCTGCATCTGGCCTGGCTTTTCAAACGAAGTGACCGTGTTTGTGGCCACGTGGTTCGTGGCATATCTGGTGCTGTGCAGAACGAGCAAAAGTCGGTGAGCCAGACCAGCTCACCCGTTTTCATTATGACGCACCCCATGCTGACAAAACTTTCTAAACACACAACCACATGCCGTCACATTGACAGTCGAAGGGAAACCTTCCTTGTACAAAAGCGATTGCCAGGGAAAAGACTTAAGTGTTGGGATAAGCATTGTGCCCCGTGTACTGTTTCAGAATTTCCTCCGCATTATCATGTAAGTGGCGTCTAATGTGTCATACGTTGTGCCTTACGCAAGCTTCGCGAGGCAAAAAAACATTTCAGCACGTGGACAATGAATTCTATCATGCGATGTCATGTAAACGCTCTTAAAGCATTATTTGATAAGTCTCTTACTCTTCGTTTTGCCAAAATAATATTTCTTTAATCATTTCAACACGGCGGCGGTGTCCAAATTTCTTTTCACAGAAATGGAATTGTTTTCAAGAAACTTCACATTGCAGATCCGACAGAATTTGCAATCAGGTGTTTATTATTTATTTTTATATATTTTAAAACTCTATAAACACTCTCACAAATTTAGTTTTTATTTAATATAAAAATAGTAAAAATCTGTTACTTTCTGTGGTGCTAAGTACAATCTTCACAAGTTCTTGAGCTCTGAGGACTCTGCCATAACTCATATACACATATTAAGTCTACGGTCAGAGTGGATTCGTATTCGGCAGAATTCGCGTTCGGCCGAACACGGCCGTTACGTCCAAATATTTGAAACCCTCACTAGAGCGCAGGCACGGTCACATTGCATCCGACGAGTTCTGTCGAACACGGCCGAACTTCGAAGTCGGCAGACCGATATCGAATGAATTTGATTTATTCGGCCGATTTGAGCTGTCGGAGATGGATGGTGAAAAGCTGGTTTCACTTGTACACAAACGAGATGCTCTGTGGAACACAGAGGATTCCAGATATCTCAAAAGGGCCAAAGGCAGGAAATTATCAGAGGCTTCATATACGCAAGGTACGCACTGCGTACCTTGTAACTTACAAAAAAAATACTTTATTTGCAAAGGAAAATATATCTTACTTTATTTATAACATTAATCTTCTAATTTATCGAACGCGTGGTTTTACACTATCAGTTGTGATATGCTTGTGCTTGCCCAGCATCGCTGTGTGTGAGGCGCGTGGAGCGTCAGGAAGCTCGGGTGCGATCGGGTGTGCTCGGTGCGTTTCGTGGGGGCCTGCAATCGGCTGAGTTGCGGGACCTCGCTTGAACGAAAGCAGTGTTTCAAACGAAAATTTTGTTTTTTAATAATAAATGAGTGTGTACTCTGAAGTGCGTAATTCTAAGTGTAGTATATGAACATGCTTATACGTGCTAATTCAGATTTTAGTTTATCGTTATAGGTGAAACTACTATGTGACCCTAGGGTATGCAATCAGTAAGATTGCGTCCGCTAGTGTTTCGACAGGAAGAGTACGAACATGGATTTAACTACTCCGAAAACCTGTGTAAGTGAATTTATTAGCCAACTTTTCGAAACTAATGAATAGCTTACCGATCATATATATTTCATTGCTTACCCAAACTAAGCTCTTCATCACACGCCACTGGAAATTATGGAATGAAATCGCAGAAGAAGTGAGCGAAACCAGTACAAAACGTATTGTAAACATGTGATATCTTGTGGTTATGAACAGTCGTTCCTCTGTAGTAATGCATTTGATAAAATTCGACCTTTTTGATTTTCAAACAGAAGAAATTTAAGAGCAGAGCTCTCAGCAAGCAGTTGTAATATTCTCGCTTCCATTAGATGCCACTTATACCCAGTAATCCACAGATGTCTATTGCAGTCGGATGCAGTGTGACCACTCAGGTCGGCAGAATCAGTCGGCCGTTCGCGCGCGAACTTTTCTTCGGCCGAAAAAAATCTACTACGACCGTACCCTAAGTTGTATTAAGAAATCAATAAGTAACGAGCGTTTTCGGCTGGAATCGGTACAGTAGTATTCGCTTTGCATTATCAGCGGAGTTAAAAGTTTTCCTGTGTTTCAGCAAACTTACTGATATTTTTAACACAATCGACCAGGAAAACGTACTCGATTATAGTTTACTAATCATTTCCAGGTAGCAGCATCTGATGTTCTTGACATTTTTTATTCCATTGTGCCAACGTGGTACTTTGCACCAGCAGCTGTAAAAGTGTCGATTACGCAAGGTAATATCAGTGATGTGCGTCTACGCGTAAAGAACGCGTAGACAACGGACACTGCCTAGACAAAGGTAATCTATGTAGACATCGGTTATGGACGTTTCTTTGGGGGGCAGGGACGAATATAAGAGGGTCAGGCTTCGCCCCCTAAAGACAAAATTTATTTATAATTATTGGATCACAATTATTGGAAATTGATTGAATCACATCTAAAGTAGTACTAAACGAGTGCAAGTTGGAACAAGTTCCTAATGGTTTCTTGAGATTGATACGGAGGTTGTCATTTCTTCATCAGGAATGGTATATTTTGTTTGACTTACTGAATCGTAAATATTTTTTTATATTACATTAAAACATGCTTCTACTATTATTACTTATTATAAACTTTTTGGGTTATTTGTTGTGGAAAAATAAATAGTCTACACAGAATACATTGTCTACGTAGTCTACACGTAAAAAGATTCACGTAGATGACGCGTAGAAAACACGCGTAGACATAAAATTGCAGTCTACGACACAACTCTGGGTAATATCCTACAACTATCACAAGAACAGGCGTTTGGTAAATCTTAACTTCAATCCCGCGATGGTGGGTTCGGTGCATTGGGGCGGGGGCGGCAGGGGGGCCTTGGCACCCCCAAAAGTCCTAGTTTTCGTTTACCTTCCTTTATTTGGCAAAATTGATTAAAATATTTATTTATATTCGAATTATGTAAATATTTTAACAATAATATTGTATAGTATTGTTTTGTACAGTACATAAATAATATACCATACAATGACAAGAGACCGGATTTTTATGTAATTACGTATTTTTTGTCTTTCTACTTACCCTTCTCAAATTGTAATATTGGCGAATCATAGCCCTCGTAACACAATATCGAATTTTTTCGTTACATATTTTTACATATTTGGTACTATATTACATATTTTATATATTTTGCTGTTTTCACAATATATTTTCTTATTTTATAAACTTTATTCAATATTATTTCATATTTTTTATAAAAGATGTCTTTTTTAAAAATCAGCATTTTTTCTACATTATTGGGGAAATCTGCATGTCCAAAATGTCATTGACACAACGTTTTGTGATCTGCAACCTTAATTTCCGAGAAAATTTATGATCACCGACGTGTAACACTTCGATGAAGATGCTGCAGTGTATGTTTGCTGGCCGAAGATCTGGCCAGTTTGTGGGACTGCTTCTATTGCGATTAGTCCGGCTACTAAACTACGATCCTGGATTACAATAGATTACGCTTTTACTGCTGATGAGAAAGTTGTATGATGTAAAGTGAACAGTTTTTCTAAATGTAATTTCTTGCTTTGTAAATGGTTTTTAAGTACAGAATTTTAATATTACATACTAAATCCGATTTTACATATTAATTACATATTCTTACGGTTTTCATTACATATTTATGTACATATTTTGACGTTTAATGCTACATATTTTTCCGGTCTCTAATAATGACAAACATGTTCATTATTTAACAAAAATCTATGAATCCCCCCTCCCCCCAAAAATAATCTGCTGGATGCTCCCCGCCATTTCTAGTGTGCCGAAGAGCAGTAATTTTTGGGGGGGGCTGCCGGTAACGAGTTTGTAGGTCGATTTTTTTATCCGTGGTTTCTGCAGTTTTTCGTATTCATTCTCCAAGCTTGTCAGAGCAGACCTCTACTCAGCCTCCCATGTACTAAGTTAAAATCGCCAATAATGACTTCAAATACATCAAAGTATTTTCGAATTTTTATGAAATAGCGTATGAGAATCCACTGCAAAGGAATTCACATTTTCGGTGTTTCTTTAAAGACCTTTTTACAAGTCGAGGTGGTTCAGAGCATTAACTGATGTCACTGCAGTGCCACTAACCGCGAGGTCCCAGGATTCGAGTTCCGTCGGTGGCAGGCTTTTCGACACTAGCTACGTAGCTAAGTCGAATTCATCCATTGTCCGGAGGAGAATTCTAGCAGCCTTCTGCTCTGTTCGGCAGTTTTCCGTGGTTTCTCCGAACAACACCAGGCCAATGCCGGAGCGGTACCCTAACAAACGGGCCACGGATCGCGCGCGTTATATCCTTCCCCTTCCTTGTCCTATCCTCACCCTTTATTATACGCACTTGACGCAGAACCACAATACTTTTTCTTTGCCGTGTAAGCACAGAGAAAGAAAAAAACAACAAAGAAATTTGTTTTTTTGCCAATTTTTCGTGAGACCTCACCTCTCTTCCTCCCGTTCACCGCCTCTTTCTCATTCCCCCTCTCTCTTTCTCTTCTCTCTCCCTCTTAGGCCGACTTCCTACCTCGGATTTTCATATGATCAAAAAATTCGTATTGTCCAATGATGTATCAAATACGCACCACTATGAATATGAACATTCTGAAGTTTCTCCAATAAATTACACCACTTTACGTAATTTATAGCTTAGGGTGCCTTCAACACATAAAGCCCCTGAATCCTATGTGTTATTATATGATATTTAGATGAAAACAATAATGATGTTGAGGTGAATGATGGAGGACTGATGGAATGAGAGGCTGGGAAATCGGCAGAACCCCGAGAAAATCTGCTGCGAACCTGCTTTGTTCACAAATTTACGCCACTTTTCTTGCGAACCGGCCATCTGTCCCTTGGTCGTTGCTTCTCTCTCCCCCCTACCTCTCTTGTCACCTTTCCTGCCCTCCGTCCCTCCTTCCCTCTGTATCTCTCAGGCCCAGTTCCCATATGCAATGCGAATCTCAGTGGGAGCAAATGTATTTTCAAATTACACATCATTTCGAATTATCTCATGATGTGTGAATCAGGGACAATGAAGTAGAGATACAAAAACATACAAGTGAATGAAGCAGAGACATAGACTAAGGATGTATACATCTTTAGTCTATGGCAGAGATACAAAAACTCTAACCCATTTTTCCATAGAAATCTACTCCAATATAACTATTTTTATTTTATAATAATGAAATGACAGTTCTGAGGAAAATTACAAATCACACTCTACTGGATAAAGAAAGAAACAGAAACATTAGAGAAGTGTGTAAAATTAAGCCAATTACAGAATGGGTAGCAGACCGAAGAAAGGAATGGAACGATCATATTGAGAGAATGGAGGAGAAAAGAATCGTGAGGATTGCTAGAGACGAAAGGCCGAGGGGAAGAAGAGAAGTTGGTAGACCAAGGAGAAGATGGAAAGACTCGTTATAATTCTTGGAAAGGAAGAAGTCTTAGACTTTTTAAGAAGATGAAGAAGAAGAAATTTTATAATAAGATAATGATGATGATGATGTTAATGAGAATGTTGCTGCAGTAACTACAGAACGAGAGGAGACAAAAGAATCGGGAGAAACCCCGCTAAAACCCGCATCGTGACCTCGCATCGTCCACAAATTTTGCGCCCGCCTCTCTTGTCATCCGACCCTGTGCCCGTGGGACGCAACTCGTCTTCCCTCCCTCTCACTCGCACTCCCTCTCTCTCCCTCTCTCTGTCCCTCTCCCCGGAGCCGGGGCCCCGGGTTTTTGTGCGCGGTGCGTTTCGTAAGAGCGCGTTTAATGTCGACCGGTCCGAGGGGCGCCCGGGTGGCGTTTAATGCCCGACGACGCGTTTCGGCCCCACGGGGAGGCGCGTTGCGTGTTCCTCTCGCCTCCAGGGGGCAGGCCAGTCGCTCGCCGCCGTCGAGTCCCTAGATATAGAAGAATTCACGTAAGAACAAGTGAAAGTGACAGTTCGCTAAACAAGTGAACATCATATGTAATTCAGAGAAGTATCCCTCCGCCGCGGCAGCTGTTCAGAAACACGTGCACCAGTACGCACCTTACATTCAAGACTCGGTTTTAAAATTAACATACTACTTACCACGTAAAAAGTAAATTCCATATAATGTGCATAAAAAAAATTAGTTTTTACAGAAGAGCACATAGCATTGCACTTCCTAATTTCAATTATTTCTAGTGGCGCACTATATTTTCGTCGGACGAGGACATCACAAAAGGAAGCGTCGAAACCATTTACAAGTGAGCCAACTCCAAACGAACGAATCGAGGAAGAAGAGTTCAATGGGATCAAGGACACAACGACCACAGAACCTTCGGTTATGTTGCCAGCACTAGCTGTCAAGATTGCTTGTTCTTACATGAATCTCTCTTTACCGAGAGTAAACGGTTCTTGGTCAGCGTGCTCGCTTTTCAGTACGCAGCCCGGGGTTCGATTCGCGGTGGAGGCAAGACTATAGTGTGCGTTTTCCTTGTTATGTCCCAGTATATGTTGGTGTGTGACGATGAGGAATTCACTTCATAGGTTGAGAAGACCGGAATACGGCGTAGGGTGTCTACGTGCCAACCACACGTAAGCTCTTAACCCATGGTACCAAAGGAAGGGACGTTGCTAGTAGGCCTGAGCCCGTTCACGGGATATTGCACCAAGTACATACACATTTATACTGCGATTTTTCTAAGAGCGACCCTCAAGGCCACTCAAATCCCATCTTCGCGATGGAATATGTCACGGCATTTCGCGTCTTTCTCAGTCGTTCCGCTAGATTTCGCACGATCGCGACCGTATGAAGTAGTGCTTGCGATCATGCGACTTCTACCGGCAAGACCGAGAAAAGACGCGAAATACCGTGACATATTCCATCGGGAAGATGGGATTTGAGTGGCCTTGAGGGTCGCTCTTAGAAAAATCGCAGTATAATATCATAATTATTCCACTACAGTTAAAAAATAACATACCTAATGTGTAAATCGATGGCATCTTACCAAAAAGTTATATCTTTCATTCAAAATTCAGAAAAATTGTAAAAATTGAACAGGTAGAAATAATTTTAAAAAATCCATATTTCTATTTAAACCATGGTTTGAAAGAGATGTGTGGGCTCTTCTGCATCGTATCCGACTTCAGCCAATGAGCTTCAGGCACCAGTTTGCGTCTCAATATTAGAGGGAAATTTAAATGTCAAAATTTTCACTACGTTACAAGTCATTGAAACAGACATGAAGCAGTTTTTTTTTAATATTGCATCTTTTATTTCAATTACACCCTCATCGTGTTAATTTTGGTTAGTTAATTGAAAATTGGCGCTTTCAAAAGGTTTCTCAACACTTCTTGCTCTCCATGCAACATGGCGCCTGGACTGGTCTGGCTTTTTGAAGGAAGTGGCTGTGTTGTGATCACTTGGTTCGTGACGTGAATTGGTGCTGCGCAGAAGAAGCAAAAATCCGTGCCCATCCGTATCCTCTCACCATGAAAATTAACGTTTTAATACAGACTTGGACTTTTAAACAGCCACTAGTAAAAGCAGTTCTTTCCAAGCATACAAAGTTCATTTTAATCCCTGATGCTAAAAGTAAGACTTAGGTGTTCAGATAAGTCTGTGAATACGACAAAGAAAACGAATTACTTACGTGTGACCGCATTATCTACTAAAGAGAATAACGTGCCATTAAGTGACCTGTATACTTAAAAGCAAAGTGGAAGTCAGCGTGTCTAAAATCTATATATTTTTATATATATATAAAAACACGGAGTTGCTCTACAGCTGTCGCCGTTTCTCCGCTCTCAGTCTCCATGCCTCTCTGTTTGACCATAGATCATCTCGAATTTCTCTTGCCGTCATAGCCTCTCGCACTCCCTGCTGCTATGCAAGTCTGAGTCTTCCTCTTTTCTGCCTTTCTGTCGGCACCAAATGCAGGACTCGTTTTGGCCATCTTTGCATCTGTCATTCGCATAACATGACCGTACCAAACGATTTGTGTATTCTCTGTTTCCTCGAGGATAGATTTCTTTATATCCATTTTCTTTCTTATGCCATCGTTTCTGATTCTGTCACGTCTGCTGTAACCGCAACTTCTACGCCAGTAGTCCATTTCAAGGGCCAACAGCTTCCCTCTTGTTCTTTTATCAACCTCCCAAACTTCTGAACCGTAAGTTGTAACACTCTTGACTAGTGTGGAGTAAAGACGTCTTTTAGTAGTGTTAGTGTTGGTTTTGTTCCATAAGAGTTTACACTTCGAGTCACATTTCTCCCCAAGCTTATTCGTCTTTCAATTTCTTCTTGGCTATTTCCCTTTTTGTTAAAGACTACACCCAAATATTTATATTTGTTTACTCCTTTCATTTTTACTCCATTTTCCAGAAGAAAATCTTCTATCTCATTGTCCCCAACTGCCAGATATTCAGATATGTTCATGTTAATAGTAAGTCCTGCTTTTAAAAAGTGTTCATTGAGTTTCCGGATCATGAAACTCAAATCGTCTGCATCTTCTGCAATTACTACCTGGTCATCGGCGAAATATAATGTGTATAATTTATCATCTTCGATCGTCATTCCCATTATTCTGCATTGTTTCTCCCAATGCTGTAAAATTTGATGCAGATATATTTTAAACAGTGTTGGGGAAAGACAGCAACCCTGACGAAGACCTTCACCGACTGGGAATGGATCCGAGAACCTACTGTAGATCATAATCTGAGAGGTGTTGTTCTTATATAGATTCTGTGTGGCTCCAATTAAGTTCTCACTGATTTTAAGTCCATCCATTTATTCCCACACTGTAGCAACTGGTACATTGTCATACGCGTTCTGATCAATGAAACCTAGATGAACTTCCCTTCATCTCCTTGTTCTCTTTTCTATAAGTTGTTTTAATGTAAATATATTGTCTATGACCGATCTACCGGCAGTAAAACTACATTGTTCCTCTCGGATTTTTCCTTTTATCTCTTGTTCTTTTTTATTTCGGATTATTTTGCTATATAGTCTACCTATATATCCAATAACTGCTATTCCTCTGTAGTTTGTTTCATCGTCTCTAGATCCTTACTTATGGATCGGTGTCAGGTAAGACGTTCGCCACTCCTGAGGAGAATCTTCTCCAATCATGCACCTTGAAAACATGTGTTTGAGCATTTGGTGCAGCTTATAGGGACCATATTTAAGACGTTCTGCCGGTATATCTCCCGGTCCTGATGACTTATTAGATTTCATGGTCTTAAGCGCTTTTTCTAAATCCTGGAATGTCAGATCTACCATTTGCTCAAAGTTCACTACCTTGTTTGACTGGAAGTTTCTGTTTTCTAGCAGCAGTCTTCCAAAATATTCTTTCCATTTATTGATGCTGATGTTTGATAATGCGATATTATTTTCTTCATTAATTTTAATAGATTTAATTAATCGTCAGGCTTCAGAGCTCCTTGCTCCACCTATGAATTGTTCTAATCATATTTATCACATTTATCCAGCCACAATTTACTCTTCCGTGATAATACATCTTGTTTTACTTCTCTACATATTTTCTTGTACTGTAAACTAGTTTCATATTTCTTGTCACTAAGCCATTTTAAATACAGTTCTCTTTTCGTCTTGATCTTTTCTTCTAGACTTGTGTCCCACCAATACTGTTTCGGTTTTATCTTACAAGTACCTAAAGCCTATTCTGCGGCTTGGTGAATACATTCTTTTATGTATTCATATTCTTTTTCTATTGGCCTGTGTTTTACTAATAGCTTAGCTTCAAGTCTTTTTCTGTAAAGATATGCTGAACATTCATCAAGGGGACTCTTAAATTGTATTTGGTAGTTTTCATGACAAATCAATCTTTACCTTCTTTATCCGTGCAATTTGATGTAAATGGAATGTATATTTTAGCATCTATATATTTAACATGTGGTAAAAGTGATTTCACTTTTTTCGAAGGATAGCTTCAATCAGTCTATCAAACTCATGTCACTTTTAACATATAGTCTCATTTTTACCATTCGTATCATAAATAACTGTTATTAAAGCCCATGCTTTCTGAACATCCATGTTCTGTGATCGATGTTTTTACTTTACAGTGTTTTTGTTAGTGAATGAAATATGCCCATTACCTCAATTTTTTAAAAGTTACTTTTACAAAATAAGAACTTCTGATGCCGCTGTCACTAAACGAGTTCGACACCAAAATGACGCTGATTGTACTATCTTTAAGAAGCATTCTCTCTCTCTCACTCAAGATGACCCCGTTGCCCTGCTAAGCACTATGTCTTTCATCGTATTTCACTCACGGAGAGGCGGTCAATACACATGCGTAGGCGCTTCCCGCACCATTCTTCCGTGAAGTATAGTGCAATTTTTATAACTTTGCCCCTCAAGACCCTACCGTCAAGATGCAATCTCACGCCGCATTTCGCCACTTAACCGGTCCTGCCGCTAGATGTAGCATGATTGCAAACACTGCTTGATAAGGTACCAATCATACGATACCTAGCAGCACGACTGAGAATGACGTAAATTTCCGTGACATATTCCATCAAAGAGTGTGAGGTGTTGCTACCCCAGTAGTGGACTGTAGAAAGGATCTTGGGGTGGGGCAGCTAACTTCACATTCCTCGGTGGATCAGGGTGGTAACAAATAATCCACATTTTATCATTTAGTTTAATTATACGAGAAATGATGAAATTACAGAAACAAATATGCTGTGTAAATAGCATTCAAACCATGTGCGGTGTTAATAGAGTCATCAGTACAATATCTTGAACAATGAGTAATTAATGCATAAAGCGTCACAAACACCTAAAGACACAAATAAAAAACACATGCAATTAAACAACCAAACATGACAGTTTTCTTGAAAACAGTGCAGCTCCTGGAGTTTGCCAGTAAGACGTACGCAAGCACTCAATTTCCCGGACGTGATCTATCCGTAGTGACCCTGGACGAGGAAATGCCACACAGAGCGGTAGTATTTGAATACAGGTCTGCTTACGTGTGAGTCTTGACAGTGGGTTAATAGCAAGTGGCAAGAGGAGGCATGCCTCCTGCCCATGTAATTCACACGTGCCCAACCTTTTCACACGTTATTCAAAAAAAGGAGTAAAACGAACTATCGTGTCCGTTCTTAAAGTTTGCGACACTCTGACGAACATATAATTAACGTCGCACTCAGAAAAATACACCAGATGTATGAGGATCAAGGGCGGTATGTTGATCGACCCGCCACCTCGCCATTTTCTCACACAACATCCATGTGCTCGCCACGACTGCCGGAGACGAAGTGAATAGAACTTCCGGTCTGGAGATTGTTAGGCTTCTAAGCCCGTCCGGTGAAAGATGTGTCACTCGGCGCAGGTCAAGGAGGGTTAAAGGGGCAGAGGGGCATCTTCGCTATATCCAACAAACAGACTAGCCATGCCGGGCGAAGATACAAAACTCGCGCGGTAAAGAAGGTAAGACCAGGGAAATTACCGTAAGCACTCACGCTTTCAGGATCACTTTTGTCCATTGTTCGGACTATTCTTCATCTTTCCTTTTACCAGTTAAATCTTAATTAGAAATTAAAAAAACTGCATCAGTAACTTCAAAGTTTGCTCTGCGCGGGTAAGATTTAAAATACTAATTGTGGTGTGACTAAAATCCGGGGCACACAAGTGCCTTAAACAATAACATTTCAAAACTTAATTTCATTCCTTAAATTAAAAACTATCTATTAAACACCTGGTAAAAGTCAAATAAGTCTAATATAAAATACACATTAATTTACTCAACTGAATGTTTATATTCCTAGGGCTAAATTCTAAATGGGGTCAATGTAAAGTTTTGTGCTTGCGGGAAACGCAATGGCTATATCCGGTTTTAGTTGATTTCCGTACAAGCCGAATGAATGCCAGATTTCTTAAAACATGATTTCTTCTAATAAGAGAAAACGAGTAACACGCTTCCCCCGCCTTCCCACGTGGTTCTGGTGGCTAGGATGCCTTGCTTTCACCCAGAAGGCACGTGTTCGATTCCCGGCATGAAGAATTTTGTGGTAAGAATCATTATATACACGTCGCAAACAGAAACATCCGAGCCGAATGAATGAAAATTTATTAGAACATGATTTGTCCTCAACTAGAGCAAACGCGTGACACGCTCCCCGCCGCATCCCATGTGGTCTAGTGGCTAGGATACCTGGCTTTCACCCAGGAGGCCCGGGTTCGATTCCCGGCATGGTAAGTTTTGTGGAAAGGAACGCTATACACAGGTCGCAAATGGCAACATCCATGCGGAATAAATGCAATTTTCATAGAACATGATTTGTCCTTATTAAGGGCAAACGCGTGACACGCTTCCCGCCGCCTCCCATGTGGTCTAGTGGCTAGGATACCTGGCTTTCACCCAGGAGGCCCGGGTTTGATTCCCGGCATGGGAACTTTTGTGGAAAGGAACGCTATATACAGGTCGCAAATGGCAACATCCATGCGGAATAAATGCAATTTTCATAGAACATGATTTGTCCTTAACAAGAGCAAACGCGTGAAATGCTTTCCCGCCGCCTCCCATGTGGTCTAGTGGCTAGGATACCTGGCTTTCACCCAAAAGGCCCGGGTTCGATTCCCGGCATGGGAACTTTTGTGGAAAGGAACGCTATACACAGGTCGCAAATGGCAACATCATTGCGGAATAAATGCAATTTTCATAGAACATGATTTGTCCTTATTAAGGGCAAACGCGTGACACGCTTCCCGCCGCCTCCCATGTGGTCTAGTGGCTAGGATACCTGGCTCTCACCCAGGAGGCCCGGGTTTGATTCCCGGCATGGGAACTTTTGTGGAAAGGAACGCTATATACAGATCGCAAATGGCAACATCCATGCGGAATAAATGCAATTTTCATAGAACATGATTTGTCTTTAACAAGAGCAAACGCGTGAAATGCTTTCCGCCGCCTCCCATATGGTCTAGTGGCTAGGATAACTGGCTTTCACCCAGGAGGCCCGGGTTCGATTCCCGGCATGGGAACTTTTGTGGAAAGGAACGCTATACACAGGTCGCAAATGGCAAACATAATTGCGGAATAAATGCAATTTTCATAGAACATGATTTGTCCTTATTAAGGGCAAACGCGTGACACGCTTCCCGCCGCCTCCCATGTGGTCTAGTGGCTAGGATACCTGGCTTTCACCCAGGAGGAACGGGTTCGATTCCCGGTATGGTAACTTTTGTGGAAAGGAACGCTATACACAGGTCGCAAATGGCAACATCATTGCGGAATAAATGCAATTTTCATAGAACATGATTTGTCCTTATTAAGGGCAAACGCGTGACACGCTTCCCGCCGCCTCCCATGTGGTCTAGTGGCTAGGATACCTGGCTTTCACCCAGGAGGCCCGTGTTTGATTCCCGGCATGGGAACTTTTGTGGAAAGGAACGCTATATACAGGTCGCAAATGGCAACATCCATGCGGAATAAATGCAATTTTCATAGAACATGATTTGTCCTTAACAAGAGCAAACGCGTGAAACGCTTTCCGCCGCCTCCCATGTGGTCTAGTGGCTAGGATACCTGGCTTTCACCCAGGAGGCCCGTGTTTGATTCCCGGCATGGGAACTTTTGTGGAAAGGAACGCAATACACAGGTCGCAAATGGCAACATCATTGCGGAATAAATGCAATTTTCATAGAACATGATTTGTCCTTATTAAGGGCAAACGCGTGACACGCTTCCCGCCGCCTCCCATGTGGTCTAGTGGCTAGGATACCTGGCTTTCACCCAGGAGGCCCGGGTTCGATTCCCGGTATGGGAACTTTTGTGGAAAGGAACGCTATACACAGGTCGCAAATGGCAACATCATTGCGGAATAAATGCAATTTTCATAGAACATGATTTGTCCTTATTAAGGGCAAACGCGTGACACGCTTCCCGCCGCCTCCCATGTGGTCTAGTGGCTAGGATACCTGGCTTTCACCCAGGAGGCCCGTGTTTGATTCCCGGCATGGGAACTTTTGTGGAAAGGAACGCTATATACAGGTCGCAAATGGCAACATCCATGCGGAATAAATGCAATTTTCATAGAACATGATTTGTCCTTAACAAGAGCAAACGCGTGAAACGCTTTCCGCCGCCTCCCATGTGGTCTAGTGGCTAGGATACCTGGCTTTCACCCAGGAGGCCCGGGTTCGATTCCCGGCATGGGAACTTTTGTGGAAAGGAACGCAATACACAGGTCGCAAATGGTGACATCATTGCGGAATAAATGCAATTTTCATAGAACATGATTTGTCCTTATTAAGGGCAAACGCGTGACACGCTTCCCGCCGCCTCCCATGTGGTCTAGTGGCTAAGATACCTGGCTTTCACCCAGGAGGCCCGGGTTCGATTCCCGGTATGGGAACTTTTGTGGAAAGGAACGCTATACACAGGTCGCAAATGGCAACATCATTGCGGAATAAATGATATTTTCATAGAACATGATTTGTCCTTAACAAGAGCAAACGCGTGAAACGCTTTCCGCCGCCTCCCATGTGGTCTAGTGGCTAGGATACCTGGCTTTCACCCAGGAGGCCCGGGTTCGATTCCCGGCATGGGAACTTTTGTGGAAAAAAACGCTATATACCGGTCGCAAATGGCAACATCATTGCGGAATAAATGCAATTTTCATAGAACATGATTTGTCCTTATTAAGGGCAAACGCGTGACACGCTTCCCGCCGCCTCCCATGTGGTCTAGTGGCTAGGATACGTGGCTTTCACCCAGGAGGCCCGGGTTTAATTCCCGGCATGGGAACTTTTGTGGAAAGGAACGCTATATACAGATCGCAAATGGCAACATCCATGCGGAATAAATGCAATTTTCATAGAACATGATTTGTCTTTAACAAGAGCAAACGCGTGAAACGCTTTCCGCCGCCTCCCATATGGTCTAGTGGCTAGGATAACTGGCTTTCACCCAGGAGGCCCGGGTTCGATTCCCGGCATGGGAACTTTTGTGGAAAGGAACGCTATACACAGATCGCAAATGGCAACATCATTGCGGAATAAATGCAATTTTCATAGAACATGATTTGTCCTTATTAAGGGCAAACGCGTGACCACGCTTCCCGCCGCCTCCCATGTGGTCTAGTGGCTAGGATACCTGGCTTTCACCCAGGAGGCCCGGGTTCGATTCCCGGCATGGGAACTTTTGTGGAAAAAAACGCTATACACAGATCGCAAATGGCAACATCATTGCGGAATAAATGCAATTTTCATAGAACATGATTTGGCCTTATTAAGGGCAAACGCGTGACACGCTTCCCGCCGCCTCCCATGTGGTCTAGTGGCTAGGATACGTGGCTTTCACCCAGGAGGCCCGGGTTTGATTCCCGGCATGGGAACTTTTGTGGAAAGGAACGCTATATACAGATCGCAAATGGCAACATCCATGCGGAATAAATGCAATTTTCATAGAACATGATTTGTCTTTAACAAGAGCAAACGCGTGAAATGCTTTCCGCCGCCTCCCATATGGTCTAGTGGCTAGGATAACTGGCTTTCACCCAGGAGGCCCGGGTTCGATTCCCGGCATGGGAACTTTTGTGGAAAGGAACGCTATACACAGATCGCAATTGGCAACATCATTGCGGAATAAATGCAATTTTCATAGAACATGATTTGTCCTTATTAAGGGCAAACGCGTGACACGCTTCCCGCCGCCTCCCATGTGGTCTAGTGGCTAGGATACCTGGCTTTCACCCAGGAGGAACGGGTTCGATTCCCGGTATGGTAACTTTTGTGGAAAGGAACGCTATACACAGGTCGCAAATGGCAACATCATTGCGGAATAAATGCAATTTTCATAGAACATGATTTGTCCTTATTAAGGGCAAACGCGTGACACGCTTCCCGCCGCCTCCCATGTGGTCTAGTGGCTAGGATACCTGGCTTTCACCCAGGAGGCCCGGGTTCGATTCCCGGCATGGGAACTTTTGTGGAAAGGAACGCTATACACAGGTCGCAAATGGCAACATAATTGCGGAATATATGCAATTTTCATAGAACATGATTTGTCCTTATTAAGGGCAAACGCGTGACACGCTTCCCGCCGCCTCCCATGTGGTCTAGTGGCTAGGATACCTAGCTTTCACCCAGGAGGCCCGGGTATGATTCCCGGCATGGGAACTTTTGTGGAAAGGAACGCTATATACAGGTCGCAAATGGCAACATCCATGCGGAATAAATGCAATTTTCATAGAACATGATTTGTCCTTAACAAGGGCAACGCGTGAAACGCTTTCCGCCGCCTCCCATGTGGTCTAGTGGCTAGGATACCTGGCTTTCACCCAGGAGGCCCGGGTTCGATTCCCGGCATGGGAAGTTTTGTGGAAAGGAACGCTATATATATATGCAGCGAGTTTTTTACGGCTGACGCCGCATCTCGCTTCCCGGTCTCCGTTTTTCTCTATCATCCCAATCTCCTTCCTGCAGTCCTCTGGCAGCCATCGCGTCTTGTACGTCTTGGGCCCAGCTTCTTGGTGGTCGACCCCGTTTTCTTCTCTCGGGAGGAATCCATTTCCATATTAATTTAGGCCATCTAAACTCCTCCATTCTTTCTAGATGACCATACCAGAGGAGGCGTTTGGTTTTAATTTTGTCGATAATATTTCGTTAAACGCCCATAATATCCCTTATTCTCTCATTACGCACATGTTCCAATTTGGAAATGCCACTGCTTCTTCTCCAAAAATCCATTTCAAGTGCAAGAAGTCTGTCTCGTTCTCTTTTATTCAGTTCCCAAACTTCTGCACCATAGGTAGTAATACTTTCAACCACTGAGGAGTAAATGATCTGCTTTGTTCTTTTTTTTATTTTGTCATTCCACAGAATGGGGTTTAGTTGCCGTATCGCTCGTTTACCTTGTCCAATTTTATTATTAATGTCATCACTGCTTTTACCATTACATGATAAAGTGACCCCTGAATATTTAAAAGTTTTACAACCTTTAATTTTTTCAGTCTCTATCTCTATATCTTCCAGCTCGTCATCTCCCACTTTCAAATACTCAGTTTTAGACATATTAATCTTTAGGCCCCATTTTTCATATTCGTCTTTCAACTTACGGAGCATGTAACTCAAGTCATCCATATCCCCGGCCACGATGACCTGATCGTCGGCAAAGAGTAGGGTATACATAATTTCACCGCCGACTGGAATGCCCATACCACTACATTTCCTCTTCCACTCTCCTAGGGCTTCCTCTAAATAGATCTTAAAAAGTGTCGGTGCCATAGTACATCCCTGTCGAAGGCCCTTCGTAACCAGGAATTCTGAGGAAACTTTATTGCCTATTTTGACCATGCTCATACAGTTGCTGTAAAATTCTTTTACGGCTCTAACATAAGTTGTCGACACTCCATTCTTATATAAACTGGTCCACAACTTGTTTTGTGGGACATTGTCGTAAGCCTTGTGTAGATCTACAAACGCTAGATGAGTTGTTAAACCTCTACAAACTCTTTTTTCAATCAGGTTTCGTAATGTAAATATCCCATCTATACATGAGCGCCCTGGTCTAAATCCATTTTGTTCTTCAGAATCCTTCACTTCCCTCTCTATTCTGTCTTTCAAGATACGGCCGTAAAGTCTAGCTAATGACGGCATTACACTGATTCCACGATAGTTGGAACAGTCTTTCCTATTACCTTTCTTATACAGAGAAGTGATTATTGCAGTTTTCCACTCCCGAGGTACGATATCCCCTTTCAGACACTTATCATACATCTTGGCCAGGATCTCGTAGAGTATAATTGGTGCGGACTTTATTAATTCGTTATATATATTACCAGGACCAGGTGCTCGGCCGTTCTTACTTAATTTTACAGCTCTGATTACTTCTTGAGTCGTTACCGGTGGGATGTGTAAATTTTCTTCATTTGTACTATTCTCATTTACCATGTCCAGCAAAAAGTTTGGTCTATCTTCAGTAAGCAGTGCCTTATAATATTCCCTCCACTCTTCCATGCTTATTGGGCTAATACCTGCACAGTCATTATTTTGTTTTCTCATTGACTTCAGTATGCCCCATGATTTATTTGCTCTAGTGTTACCAAAACATTTTTCTATATCCTCCCCTATATTTTGCCATATCTCGTTTTTTGCTGCAGTAACTGCTTTTTGCGATTCTTTCCTCCTATCTCTATATATATGAAGGTCTTCGTCACATTTTGTAGCGAGCCACTTATTATAAGCCATTTTCTTCTTATATACTAACTTTTCTAGACTTTCATTCCACCACATTTCTTTTTTTCCTATTCCTTGCATGTTGTTGTTCTCGTTCTCCTAATGCCTCGAAGGCAGATTCGTGTATCTTCTTCTTAACTACCTCATACATTTTAGTAGCAGAATCATCTGCAAACGTCACACAGTTTTGTGGCTAATCTCATTTTATAAAGAAAACAAGTAGACTCATCTTGAAGTTTTTGCAAATTATAATTTATTTTTAAAATATTGTTACCATCTTCAATTTTGTAAGTATTTTTTGTACTTTTAAAAGGAAAGAAAATTCTGGACACCAGTAAATGATGATCTGATCCACACTCAGGGCCTCTCAATACTCTTACGTCTTTTATCCATAATTTTGACTTTTGTCTTAATATAATATAATCAATTATAGATCTTAAATTCCGAGTTGGTTGTATCCAGGTATACTGATGTATCTGTTTATGCTTGAACCAACCATTCATTATTCTGAGAGTATTTTGATGACAAAATTCTATCAACCTCTCTCCATTATTATTTATTGTATTTTCCCCATGTTGCCCTACTATAGGATCGGCAATTCTCCATCCAGTGCGAACATTTAAATCACCGAGTAATAAAAGTTCTTTTCTGTCACTTACTTTCTCCAGTGATTTTGTCAATTCTATATAAAATAAATCCTTACTTGCAATATCGGCATCATCATTTGGCGCATAAGCAACTATAATAGTAATTACATGGCTTTTAATCTCCAATTGCATCTTCAAAATTCTATCATTAATTTGTTCCCAGCTGGTGATATTGTTTTTATATTTATTTTTGATAGCTATAGAAACCCCACTTCGAGCTCTCTCTTCCTTAGGCACCCCACTATAAATGTGGATGTACCCATTCCTTTCTTCCGTACCCCTTCCTTTTTTCTTAGTTTCTGTGAATCCTACTATGTCCATATCATACTTTTTGATTTCTCTAAATACCTCCTCAGTTTTCGTGGCAATTCCCTGAACGTTCCAAGTTCCGATATTCAAAGTCCGTTTCCGCGCATGTTTTCGTCTTGATGATCCATCCTGATCCGAGGCTTTGCCGGGAAGTTTTGCAGTTTATTTCATTTTTTAAGGGTGACGGAGTGCAGGTCCGACGCCCCAACCCCCAACCTGGAGGACCAGAGATTTTCTTTTTGGGGTTACTTTCCCCTAGACAGGTTGGCTTCCCTCTCGCCTATAGAGTCCTGTCCACCCTACCTCCATAAGAAATAGGAAGAAAAGAGATTCGAAGAAGAAGAAAAGAGCGAGTATACAAGAAAAGTAGAAGCGAAATGAATGACTCCCTAGCCCTCGCAACCTAATAGCAACGGGGTCGAAGAACACAAGGGTCAAGAGAGACCAAATAGGAAAGTTAAAGAAGTATTGCACAAATAAGTGGAAGTAATGCCACACTAGTGACCCTCCTCCTTTATCCGGGCTTGGGACCGGCGGTGCCCGCTGCCGCCGCACTGCTCGCCCCACCCACCACCATATAGCCGCAGGTGCGACGAACAGCCCAGCACCAGCAACAGACACAGGCGGAGTTGGAACGCTATATACCGGTCGCAAATGGCAACATCATTGCGGAATAAATGCAATTTTAATAGGAACGCTATACACAGGTCGCAAATGGCAACATCATTGCGGAATAAATGCAATTTTCATAGAACATGATTTGTCCTTATTAAGGCCAAACGCGTGACACGCTTCCCGCCGCCTCCCATGTGGTCTAGTGGCTAGGATATCCTGGCTTTCACCCAGGAGGCCCGGGTTCGATTCCCGGCATGGGAACTTTTGTGGATAGGAACGCTATACACAGGTCGCAAATGGCAACATCATTGCGGAATAAATGCAATTTTCATAGAACATGATTTGTCCTTATTAAGGGCAAACGCGTGACACGCTTCCCGCATCCTCGCATGTGGTCTAGTGTCTAGGATACCTGGCTTTCACCCAGGAGGCACGGGTTCGATTCCCGGCATGGGAACTTTTGTGGAAAGGAACGCTATATACCGGTCGCAAATGGCAACATCATTGCGGAATAAATGCAATTTTCATAGAACATGATTTGTCGTTAATAAGAGCAAACGCGTGACACGCTTCCCGCCGCCTCCCATGTGGTCTAGTGGCTAGGATACCTGGCTTTCACCCAGGAGGCCCGGGTTCGATTCCCGGCATGGGAACTTTTGTGGAAAGGAACGCTATACACAGGTCGCAAATGGCAACATCATTGCGGAATAAATGCAATTTTCATAGAACATGATTTGTCCTTATTAAGGGCAAACGCGTGACACGCTTCCCGCCGCCTCCCATGTGGTCTAGTGGCTAGGATACCTGGCTTTCACCCAGGAGGCCCGGGTTCGATTCCCGGCATGGGAACTTTTGTGGAAAGGAACGCTATACACAGGTCGCAAATGGCAACATCATTGCGGAATAAATGCAATTTTCATAGAACATGATTTGTCCTTATAAGAGGCAAACGCGTGAAACGCTTCCCGCCGCCTCCCATGTGGTCTAGTGGCTAGGATATCTGGCTTTCACCCAGGAGGCCCGGGTTCGATTCCCGGCATGGGAACTTTTGTGGAAAGGAACGCTATACACAGGTCGCAAATGGCAACATCATTGCGGAATAAATGCAATTTTCATAGAACATGATTTGTCCTTATTAAGGGCAAACGCGTGACACGCTTCCCGCCGCCTCCCATGTGGTCTAGTGGCTAGGATACCTGGCTTTCACCCAGGAGGCCCGGGTTCGATTCCCGGCATGGGAACTTTTGTGGAAAGGAACGCTATACACAGGTCGCAAATGGCAACATCATTGCGGAATAAATGCAATTTTCATAGAACATGATTTGTCCTTATTAAGGGCAAACGCGTGACACGCTTCCCGCCGCCTCCCATGTGGTCTAGTGGCTAGGATACCTGGCTTTCACCCAGGAGGCCCGGGTTCGATTCCCGGCATGGGAACTTTTGTGGAAAGGAACGCTATACACAGGTCGCAAATGGCAACATCATTGCGGAATAAATGCAATTTTCATAGAACATGATTTGTCCTTATTAAGGGCAAACGCGTGACACGCTTCCCGCCGCCTCCCATGTGGTCTAGTGGCTAGGATACCTGGCTTTCACCCAGGAGGCCCGGGTTCGATTCCCGGCATGGGAACTTTTGTGGAAAGGAACGCTATACACAGGTCGCAAATGGCAACATCATTGCGGAATAAATGCAATTTTCATAGAACATGATTTGTCCTTATTAAGGGCAAACGCGTGACACGCTTCCCGCCGCCTCCCATGTGGTCTAGTGGCTAGGATACCTGGCTTTCACCCAGGAGGCCCGGGTTCGATTCCCGGCATGGAACTTTTGTGGAAAGGAACGCTATACACAGGTCGCAAATGGCAACATCATTGCGGAATAAATGCAATTTTCATAGAACATGATTTGTCCTTAATAAGAGCAAACGCGTGACACGCTTCCCGCCGCCTCCCATGTGGTCTAGTGGCTAGGATACCTGGCTTTCACCCAGGAGGCCCGGGTTCGATTCCCGGCATGGGAACTTTTGTGGAAAGGAACGCTATATACAGGTCGCAAATGGCAACATCATTGCGGAATAAATGCAATTTTCATAGAACATGATTTGTCCTTAATAAGAGCAAACGCGTGACACGCTTCCCGCCGCCTCCCATGTGGTCTAGTGGCTAGGATACCTGGCTTTCACCCAGGAGGCCCGGGTTCGATTCCCGGCATGGAACTTTTGTGGAAAGGAACGCTATACACAGGTCGCAAATGGCAACATCATTGCGGAATAAATGCAATTTTCATAGAACATGATTTGTCCTTATTAAGGGCAAACGCGTGACACGCTTCCCGCCGCCTCCCATGTGGTCTAGTGGCTAGGATACCTGGCTTTCACCCAGGAGGCCCGGGTTCGATTCCCGGCATGGGAACTTTTGTGGAAAGGAACGCTATACACAGGTCGCAAATGGCAACATCATTGCGGAATAAATGCAATTTTCATAGAACATGATTTGTCCTTATTAAGGGCAAACGCGTGACACGCTTCCCGCCGCCTCCCATGTGGTCTAGTGGCTAGGATACCTGGCTTTCACCCAGGAGGAACCGGGTTCGATTCCCGGCTATGGTAACTTTTGTGGAAAGGAACGCTATACACAGGTCGCAAATGGCAACATCATTGCGGAATAAATGCAATTTTCATAGAACATGATTTGTCCTTATAAGGGCAAACGCGTGACACGCTTCCCGCCGCCTCCCATGTGGTCTAGTGGCTAGGATACCTGGCTTTCACCCAGGAGGACCGGGTTCGATTCCCGGCTATGGTAACTTTTGTGGAAAGGAACGCTATATACAGGTCGCAAATGGCAACATCATTGCGGAATAAATGCAATTTTCATAGAACATGATTTGTCCTTATTAAGGGCAAACGCGTGACACGCTTCCCGCCGCCTCCCATGTGGTCTAGTGGCTAGGATACCTGGCTTTCACCCAGGAGGCACGGGTTCGATTCCCGGCATGGGAACTTTTGTGGAAAGGAACGCTATACACAGGTCGCAAATGGCAACATCATTGCGGAATAAATGCAATTTTCATAGAACATGATTTGTCCTTATTAAGGGCAAACGCGTGACACGCTTCCCGCCGCCTCCCATGTGGTCTAGTGGCTAGGATACCTGGCTTTCACCCAGGAGGCCCGGGTTCGATTCCCGGCATGGGAACTTTTGTGGAAAGGAACGCTATACACAGGTCGCAAATGGCAACATCATTGCGGAATAAATGCAATTTTCATAGAACATGATTTGTCCTTAATAAGGGCAAACGCGTGACACGCTTCCCGCCGCCTCCCATGTGGTCTAGTGGCTAGGATACCTGGCTTTCACCCAGGAGGCCCGGGTTCGATTCCCGGCATGGGAACTTTTGTGGAAAGGAACGCTATACACAGGTCGCAAATGGCAACATCATTGCGGAATAAATGCAATTTTCATAGAACATGATTTGTCCTTATTAAGGGCAAACGCGTGACACGCTTCCCGCCGCCTCCCATGTGGTCTAGTGGCTAGGATACCTGGCTTTCACCCAGGAGGCCGGGTTCGATTCCCGGCATGGGAACTTTTGTGGAAAGGAACGCTATACACAGGTCGCAAATGGCAACATCATTGCGGAATAAATGCAATTTTCATAGAACATGATTTGTCCTTATTAAGAGCAAACGCGTGACACGCTTCCCGCCGCCTCCCATGTGGTCTAGTGGCTAGGATACCTGGCTTTCACCCAGGAGGACCGGTTCGATTCCCGGCATGGGAACTTTTGTGGAAAGGAACGCTATACACAGGTCGCAAATGGCAACATCATTGCGGAATAAATGCAATTTTCATAGAACATGATTTGTCCTTATTAAGGGCAAACGCGTGACACGCTTCCGCCGCCTCCCATGTGGTCTAGTGGCTAGGATACCTGGCTTTCACCCAGGAGGCCCGGGTTCGATTCCCGGCATGAGGAACTTTTGTGGAAAGGAACGCTATACACAGGTCGCAAATGGCAACATCATTGCGGAATAAATGCAATTTTCATAGAACATGATTTGTCCTTATTAAGGGCAAACGCGTGACACGCTTCCCGCCGCCTCCCATGTGGTCTAGTGGCTAGGATACCTGGCTTTCACCCAGGAGGAACGGGTTCGATTCCCGGCATGGGAACTTTTGTGGAAAGGAACGCTATACACAGGTCGCAAATGGCAACATCATTGCGGAATAAATGCAATTTTCATAGAACATGATTTGTCCTTATTAAGGCAAACGCGTGACACGCTTCCGCCGCCTCCCATGTGGTCTAGTGGCTAGGATACCTGGCTTTCACCCAGGAGGCCCGGGTTCGATTCCCGGCATGGGAACTTTTGTGGAAAGGAACGCTATACACAGGTCGCAAATGGCAACATCATTGCGGAATAAATGCAATTTTCATAGAACATGATTTGTCCTTATTAAGGGCAAACGCGTGACACGCTTTCCGCCGCCTCCCATGTGGTCTAGTGGCTAGGATACCTGGCTTTCACCCAGGAGGCCCGGGTTCGATTCCCGGCATGGGAACTTTTGTGGAAAGGAACGCTATACACAGGTCGCAAATGGCAACATCCATGCGGAATAAATGCAATTTTCATAGAACATGATTTGTCCTTATTAAGGGCAAACGCGTGACACGCTTCCCGCCGCCTCCCATGTGGTCTAGTGGCTAGGATACCTGGCTTTCACCCAGGAGGCCCGTGTTTGATTCCCGGCATGGGAACTTTTGTGGAAAGGAACGCTATACACAGGTCGCAAATGACAACATCATTGCGGAATAAATGCAATTTTCATAGAACATGATTTGTCCTTAACAAGTGCAAACGCGTGAAACGCTTTCCGCCGCCTCCCATGTGGTCTAGTGGCTAGGATACCTGGCTTTCACCCAGGAGGCCCGTGTTTGATTCCCGGCATGGGAACTTTTGTGGAAAGGAACGCTATACACAGGTCGCAAATGACAACATCATTGCGGAATAAATGCAATTTTCATAGAACATGATTTGTCCTTAACAAGAGCAAACGCGTGAAACGCTGTCCGCCGCCTCCCATGTGGTCTAGTGGCTGGGATACCTGGCTTTCACCCAGGAGGCCCGGGTTCGATTCCCGGCATGGGAACTTTTGTGGAAAAAAACGCTATACACAGGTCGCAAATGGCAACATCATTGTGGAATAAATGCAATTTTCATAGAACATGATTTGTCCTTATTAAGGCAAACGCGTGACACGCTTCCCGCCGCCTCCCATGTGGTCTAGTGGCTAGGATACCTGGCTTTCACCCAGGAGGCCCGTGTTTGATTCCCGGCATGGGAACTTTTGTGGAAAGGAACGCTATATACAGGTCGCAAATGGCAACATCCATGCGGAATAAATGCAATTTTCATAGAACATTATTTGTCCTTAACTAAGAGCAAACGCGTGAAACGCTTTCCCTCCGCCTCCCATGTGGTCTAGTGGCTAGGATACCTGGCTTTCACCCAGGAGGCCCGGGTTCGATTCCCGGCATGGGAACTTTTGTGGAAAGGAACGCTATACACAGGTCGCAAATGGCGACATAATTGCGGAATAAATGCAATTTTCATAGAACATGATTTTTCCTTATTAAGGGCAAACGCGTGACACGCTTCCCGCCGCCTCCCATGTGGTCTAGTGGCTAGGATACCTGGCTTTCACCCAGGAGGCCCGGGTATGATTCCCGGCATGGGAACTTTTGTGGAAAGGAACGCTATATACAGGTCGCAAATGGCAACATCCATGCGGAATAAATGCAATTTTCATAGAACATGATTTGTCCTTAACAAGAGCAAACGCGTGAAACGCTTTCCGCCGCCTCCCATGTGGTCTAGTGGCTAGGATACCTGGCTTTCACCCAGGAGGCCCGGGTTCGATTCCCGGCATGGGAAGTTTTGTGGAAAGGAACGCTATATATATATGCAGCGAGTTTTTACGGCTGACGCCGCATCTCGCTTCCCGGTCTCCGTTTTTCTCTATCATCCCAATCTCCTTCCTGCAGTCCTCTGGCAGCCATCGCGTCTTGTACGTCTTGGGCCCAGCTTCTTGGTGGTCGACCCCGTTTTCTTCTCTCGGGAGGAATCCATTTCCATATTAATTTAGGCCATCTAAACTCCTCCATTCTTCTAGATGACCATACCAGAGGAGGCGTTTGGTTTTAATTTTTGTCGATAATATTTCGTTAAACGCCCATAATATCCCTTATTCTCTCATTACGCACATGTTCCAATTTGGAAATGCCACTGCTTCTTCTCCAAAAATCCATTTCAAGTGCAAGAAGTCTGTCTCGTTCTCTTTTATTCAGTTCCCAAACTTCTGCACCATAGGTAGTAATACTTTCAACCACTGAGGAGTAAATGATCTGCTTTGTTCTTTTTTTTATTTTGTCATTCCACAGAATGGGGTTTAGTTGCCGTATCGCTCGTTTACCTTGTCCAATTTTATTATTAATGTCATCACTGCTTTTACCATTACATGATAAAGTGACCCTGAATATTTAAAAGTTTTACAACCTTTAATTTTTCAGTCTCTATCTCTATATCTTCCAGCTCGTCATCTCCCACTTTCAAATACTCAGTTTTAGACATTTAATCTTTAGGCCCCATTTTTCATATTCGTCTTTCAACTTACGGAGCATGTAACTCAAGTCATCCATATCCCCGGCCACGATGACCTGATCGTCGGCAAAGAGTAGGGTATACATAATTTCACCGCCGACTGGAATGCCCATACCACTACATTTCCTCTTCCACTCTCCTAGGGCTTCCTCTAAATAGATCTTAAAAAGTGTCGGTGCCATAGTACATCCCTGTCGAAGGCCCTTCGTAACCAGGAATTCTGAGGAAACTTTATTGCCTATTTTGACCATGCTCATACAGTTGCTGTAAAATTCTTTTACGGCTCTAACATAAGTTGTCGACCACTCCATTCTTATATAAACTGGTCCACAACTTGTTTTGTGGGACATTGTCGTAAGCCTTGTGTAGATCTACAAACGCTAGATGAGTTGTTAAACCTCCTACAAACTCTTTTTTCAATCAGGTTTCGTAATTGTAAATATCCCATCTATACATGAGCGCCCCTGGTCTAAATCCATTTTGTTCTTCAGAATCCTTCACTTCCCTCTCTATTCTGTCTTTCAAGATACGGCCGTAAAGTCTAGCTAATGACGGCATTACACTGATTCCACGATAGTTGGAACAGTCTTTCCTATTACCTTTCTTATACAGAGAAGTGATTATTGCAGTTTTCACTCCCGAGGTACGATATCCCCTTTCAGACACTTATCATACATCTTGGCCAGGATCTCGTAGAGTATAATTGGTGCGGACTTTATTAATTCGTTATATATATTACCAGGACCAGGTGCTCGGCCGTTCTTACTTAATTTTACAGCTCTGATTACTTCTTGAGTCGTTACCGGTGGGATGTGTAAATTTTCTTCATTTGTACTATTCTCATTTACCATGTCCAGCAAAAAGTTTGGTCTATCTTCAGTAAGCAGTGCCTTATAATATTCCCTCCACTCTTCCATGCTTATTGGGCTAATACCTGCACAGTCATTATTTTGTTTTCTCATTGACTTCAGTATGCCCCATGATTTATTTGCTCTAGTGTTACCAAAACATTTTTCTATATCCTCCCCTATATTTTGCCATATCTCGTTTTTTGCTGCAGTAACTGCTTTTTGCGATTCTTTCCTCCTATCTCTATATATATGAAGGTCTTCGTCACATTTTGTAGCGAGACCACTTATTATAAGCCATTTTCTTCTTATATACTAACATTTCTAGACTTTCATTCCACCACATTTCTTTTTTCCTATTCCTTGCATGTTGTTGTTCTCGTTCTCCTAATGCCTCGAAGGCAGATTCGTGTATCTTCTTCTTAACTACCTCATACAATTTTAGTAGCAGAATCATCTGCAAACGTCACACAGTTTGTGGGCTAATCTCATTTTATAAAGAAAACAAGTAGACTCATCTTGAAGTTTTTGCAAATTATAATTTATTTTTAAAATATTGTTACCATCTTCAATTTTGTAAGTATTTTTTGTACTTTTAAAAGGAAAGAAAATTCTGGACACCAGTAAATGATGATCTGATCCACACTCAGGGCCTCTCAATACTCTTACGTCTTTTATCCATAATTTTGACTTTTGTCTTAATATAATATAATCAATTATAGATCTTAAATTCCGAGTTGGTTGTATCCAGGTATACTGATGTATCTGTTTATGCTTGAACCAACCATTCATTATTCTGAGAGTATTTTGATGACAAATTCTATCAACCCTCTCTCCATTATTATTTATTGTATTTTCCCCATGTTGCCCTACTATAGGATCGGCAATTCTCCATCCAGTGCGAACATTTAAATCACCGAGTAATAAAAGTTCTTTTCTGTCACTTACTTTCTCCAGTGATTTTGTCAATTCTATATAAAATAAATCCTTACTTGCAATATCGGCATCATCATTTGGCGCATAAGCAACTATAATAGTAATTACATGGCTTTTAATCTCCAATTGCATCTTCAAAATCTATACATTAATTTGTTCCAGCTGGTGATATGTTTTATATTTATTTTTGATAGCTATAGAAACCCCACTTCGAGCTCTCTCTTCCTTAGGCACCCCACTATAAATGTGGATGTACCCATTCCTTTCTTCCGTACCCCTTCCTTTTTTCTTAGTTTCTGTGAATCCTACTATGTCCATATCATACTTTTTGATTTCTCTAAATACCTCCTCAGTTTTCGTGGCAATTCCCTGAACGTTCCAAGTTCCGATATTCAAAGTCCGTTTCCGCGCATGTTTTCGTCTTGATGATCCATCCTGATCCGAGGCTTTGCCGGGAAGTTTTGCAGTTTATTTCATTTTTTAAGGGTGACGGAGTGCAGGTCCGACGCCCCAACCCCAACCTGGAGGACCAGAGATTTTCTTTTTGGGTTACTTTCCCCTAGACAGGTTGGCTTCCCTCTCGCCTATAGAGTCCTGTCCACCCTACCTCCATAAGAAATAGGAAGAAAAGAGATTCGAAGAAGAAGAAAAGAGCGAGTATACAAGAAAAGTAGAAGCGAAATGAATGACTCCCTAGCCCTCGCAACCTAATAGCAACGGGGTCGAAGAACACAAGGGGTCAAGAGAGACCAAATAGGAAAGTTAAAGAAGTATTGCACAAATAAGTGGAAGTAATGCCACACTAGTGACCCTCCTCCTTTATCCGGGCTTGGGACGGCGGTGCCCCGCTGCCGCCGCACTGCTCGCCCCACCCACCACCATATAGCCGCAGGTGCGACGAACAGCCCAGCACCAGCAACAGGACACAGCGGAGTTGGACGCTATATACCGGTCGCAATTGGCAACATCATTGCGGAATAAATGCAATTTTAATAGGAACGCTATACACAGGTCGCAAATGGCAACATCATTGCGGAATAAATGCAATTTTCATAGAACATGATTTGTCCTTATTAAGGCCAAACGCGTGACACGCTTCCCGCCGCCTCCCATGTGGTCTAGTGGCTAGGATATCCTGGCTTTCACCCAGGAGGCCCGGGTTCGATTCCCGGCATGGGAACTTTTGTGGATAGGAACGCTATACCAGGTCGCAAATGGCAACATCATTGCGGAATAAATGCAATTTTCATAGAACATGATTTGTCCTTATTAAGGGCAAACGCGTGACACGCTTCCCGCATCCTCGCATGTGGTCTAGTGTCTAGGATACCTGGCTTTCACCCAGGAGGCACGGGTTCGATTCCCGGCATGGGAACTTTTGTGGAAAGGAACGCTATATACCGGTCGCAAATGGCAACATCATTGCGGAATAAATGCAATTTTCATAGAACATGATTTGTCGTTAATAAGAGCAAACGCGTGACACGCTTCCCGCCGCCTCCCATGTGGTCTAGTGGCTAGGATACCTGGCTTTCACCCAGGAGGCCCGGGTTCGATTCCCGGCATGGGAACTTTTGTGGAAAGGAACGCTATACACAGGTCGCAAATGGCAACATCATTGCGGAATAAATGCAATTTCATAGAACATGATTTGTCCTTATTAAGGGCAAACGCGTGACACGCTTCCCGCCGCCTCCCATGTGGTCTAGTGGCTAGGATACCTGGCTTTCACCCAGGAGGCCCGGGTTCGATTCCCGGCATGGGAACTTTTGTGGAAAGGAACGCTATATACCGGTCGCAAATGGCAACATCATTGGGGAATAAATGCAATTTTCATAGAACATGATTTGTCCTTATTAAGGGCAAACGCGTGACACGCTTCCCGCCGCCTCCCATGTGGTCTAGTGGCTAGGATACCTGGCTTTCACCAGGAGGCCCGGGTTCGATTCCCGGCATGGGAACTTTTGTGGAAAGGAACGCTATACACAGGTCGCAAATGGCAACATCATTGCGGAATAAATGCAATTTTCATAGAACATGATTTGTCCTTAATAAGAGCAAACGCGTGACACGCTCCCGTAAGAGCAAACGTCCATAATAAGAGCAAACGCTTGATGTTGCCATACTCGTAATCGTTAATATTTGTCCTATGCCATTTTAATAAGTGTTTCTTTACTCTATTTAAAAGAAATTTAAAGAAAAAATATTGGTGCCTTTTTGAGAAAATTTTGAAAATGTCTGGTTGGCTCCATATAAAGTATCTTGAAAAATTAATAAATGTTTTTTAAAATCTGGAAGCTTCGACTGTGGCGAGATGGACAGGGTTATCTTTAATTTGGCATTCACTATTCTTCTATTCGTACGCCCAGTTGAGGCGCTAGTATTGTTCACATACACCGGTCGGACTGACGGAAGGACGGACGTTTTGCTTTCAATTGGTTTTTTTCGTATCAAGGACTTTCAAAACAGGGATTCTGGCTACACCACGTGTTAGGGTACTGTTTTTTCTTAATTTAGCAAGTGGATTGATCCACTTTTTCATTATCAGGGCTGGGAGATGAATTATTTCTGCTGAAAATTCGCGGTTTTTTTTGCACGGCATTTCATAACTTTCCCTATTCTACGTAAATACGTACTTTATGTTCCCAATACTACGTATGTTACTGCGTATATACGTACTTATATGGGAAATAAAAATGTGAGTGAAAGAGAAGAAGAAGAAGAAGGGAGATTGAGGGAGAGGGAGGAGTAAACAGGGCGCGCAGGCTCCGAGAGAAGCAACATCTCCCCCACCCCTCCAAAAAACACGCAACAATGAGTGTTGTGGTTAGGCGGAGTGCCCTACAATACACGCGAGAGAGGATGATTCTCCTTTTGTAGGGTATCGGTGGCAAAGCTGCCAGACGGAGAACATGCCCCGCTTCACTGCTCCTTGCCACGTGAAGTTGTCCTCGGATGGCCGTTGTTCTCGGCTCTCGTGCGTTGTTCTCGGATGGCCGGCGGCAGACAGCGGCGCGGCGTGGAGGTGATCTTAAAAAGAAGTTATATAAGTCGATATGACTGTTGTGTTTATTGTTGTAGTCGGTGGCGTAGTTTAGGAGGGGCAGGGGGGCGGTCCGCCCTGGGTGACAGCATTTTAGAGCAGACACCAATTAGAAAATTTTATAGATTTTGTGTAGATTACAGATTGTAGCATAGATTTTGATGAAATTGTGGATAATTTTGACGCCCAAACCGTGAAAAGTGCTTTTTTATAAAAACATGCATTTGTTTATTAGTAATTTTTCGTTTTAGGTTAATTATTTAAAAATAATATTTCAATTATTCTGAACAATATAGTTTTTTAATCTATACTAATATATAAAGACGGAAGTGCATTGACTTACAGCGTGATAATCTCTGAATGTACTGAACCAATACCGATTAAACTTTTGTGCTAGCTTCCTTTAATGGTCTGGAGAACTATAGGCTATGATTTATGATCACAAACCTTAATACATTTACAAAATAATTACTTTTCTGGACTATTTTTTCGCCTAGCATTACATCACAGATTCAAAACTGCATCAATGTGCAATTGTTTAGCTGCGCGTCACCAGAGGATGACAACTGAGATCTACGATTGAGTTCATCTATGCACGAATTGCGAGTTTATCTCGAAATATCCCCATTTTTTGATGATTTTTTAACCAATTTAATTTGTATCAATTATAGCGCCATCCGTCAGCCATAATGACTTTAATGAGGTAATTTTTTCTATCCAAATCTTCAATAAAAAACAGGGGTTCCTATTTAATTTTTTTTCTTCTCCCTCCACCACTCCCAGGGGGTGTGGGTAGGGGTAGAGTTTGGTATCATTGGATGTCCCCCGCCAACATATTTACGCAACTTGTATTACCATTTTTTTTTTTAATTCGATGTGTTGGTTTCCGAGATATTTGCTCCGATAGATTAAAATGGCCCACTCTGTATCACTGGTGTCGAAAATTCTCCACCATCTAGACCATAATCTAGAGTCACTGCCGACCATCGGTAATGGTGACTGAGCTAATCACAGCGGCAATGCTGACTTCCAACGGACGTCCTCTGTCGTCTGTACCGAAAGTTATCACACATTCTTATTCACTTGAGGGATGTGTTGTCGATTCTGCAACACAAGACTTATCGTACCCTGACGCAGACCCTTTCAAACATTTCAAACATTCGAAACATTATCGAACCACCCTGTATTTGCTGTGACTTTCTAATAATTTAGCGAGATAAAATTTAACCCTAGCAATTGGGGAAATTTCATAAGGATGTACTTTGAACTTTTAGTCAGTCATGCGTTCAGGGTACAATTACTAAATAGTTACGGAATTTCTCGTATAAATCTCCATTCGTCATTTCATAATCAGCCTGTAAATCTAAGTTATTTCTCAGTACTTGGTTTGCATCATGTAGTTATCGACATGGTACTACTAGAGGTTGAAAATACAGAGGAAGCCAAATTATTAGCCCTTAAATTTTACACTTATTCAGTTATATGTAAATATAACGGTGGGGTCTGTCAGACCCCAATTTTAAAGTATGTATTTTTTTACCTGAAGGTTTTCGAAAGTTCTGTAAATATTTTTTAATTATACTTTTAAGTCCTTTTAGTAGAGCTAACACCGTTTTGGGGGAAATTAATGTTATTTTATTAAGATAGCACCATTCATAAAAAATTACACATTTTTTGACAAATGTGTAGAGATTTGGATAAATATTTTTTGTTTTTAAAACAAACTATCACTGTTAAACTTTATATTTTATTAAAGGTCATAAAAAGTACTGTAACCCAGTATTATCATTATCTTAAAAATGTAAACAGTTTTTCTTATAATACCTTAGGAAACGAGACGTTTTTTAGATAAAAAACAACTAAATAATACTTCATTAGAAATTTGATAGAAGTAAAATTTGACTGAAAAATGAAAACAAATCAAATTTTAACTATTATTTTTAATTTACACACTTAAAAATAACATTTGTGTAAAAAATAAGTTAAAACTATTGCAAATCGTATTCTGAAACAAAATAAGGATCCAAATCCGAGTGATCACCAAACAAGCTCTCCGATGTTTCTTCGTTATCACTCTCATCTAGTAAATCTCGTATTAGGTGTAAATTATCTTTAATATTTGATGTTATTTTGTTTAGAAAAAGTCTTAAAAACAAACGAAAACCAAAATTGCAACTTAGAAAAAAGCACACGTAAATATAACACTGGGGTCCTGCAGACCCCAAAGACACTTTCGCACTCTACTGCGAGGTTAGTAGCAGACTATTAGAAGGCGGAAACTGTGCAAACCCTTCCCAAACGTTCTAACTGAATTTACGTGGGAGTAATATATCCCAAATATTTATTTTCCTATTAAACTTATATAATGAAATTTGGTTTGGGTCCAATTGACCCCAGGGTTGCATTTAAAGTTAGACTAATGTTACTGAATGAGGAAGTTATATATTTGTGATCTTAGATCGTGACAGTACATCATTTCTAATGTTTTACAAAAATGTCCTTATTCATAATTAACACATAGAAAAGTTGAAATTCAACATTTAATCCAATCTTTCAATGAGTTATTTTTAGCTACTTTTTATGTTCTCTCCACCACTTTTTTTAACTACAGACTGGACATTTTGAATGGGATTCATTTCTATTTGCGGACCATTGGAGCGTAGGCTGGTCAATGTCTGGGATCAGTTTCATTCAGTGTGACTTGAAGCATAGTTAGGCAGGAATATGCATATATTTTTTTCCAAACCAATCATTTATTTGAGAGAACTATTGGTTCTTTAGGGCCTCGAGGTATTGGTCAGATCCCATTATACCATTAACAATGTATGTGTTTCCTGTGTGATGAACAGACATACACTTCACACCATTTTTTTGTCAGGTACTTACGAGGTCACATTATCATCTGTTAGATCAAGGGGAAAACATTTAGTCTAAAATCTTAGCCACCTTTATATTTTTGTGAGAATCGTTTCCTCAATATTACACAGCTTGCACCTACGAAAATAGAGACGACTCACACAACTGGAATCGCCCTATAAAGCTAAGTTATTTCTCAGAACTTGCTTTTCATCATTATCGACATCGTACGTCTACAAGAAATGAAAATAAATTTGGTAGAATCGTTTCCTCAACATTGCATAGCTTGCACCTACGAAAATACAGATGACTCACACAACTGGAATCGCCCTTCAAGCTCAGCTAGTTCTCGGTACTACTTCTTTGTTATTATTATCGACATGGTACTAGTAGAAGAAGATGAAAATAAATTTGGCAGAATCGTTTCCTCGACATCGCACAGCTTGCAACTATCAAAATACAGATGACTCACGCAACTGGCTTCAAAGCAACCTGGACGTGCAACTCGCAAACTCCGGACAATTGTGCGGCATGCTTTATTCTCCCCCCTCCCTTTCCCTTTTCGTTTCGTGTTGTTTTTGTTTTGGGCCCGACGTCGTCGTGACTGCCGCGCGGGACAGCTGAATAACGTAACGTTTTATCAATGGCTACGCGACAACAGACAGCGAAACCCCTTTCCCGCGGGCTCGCTGCTCAAGGTCACGCGGTCACCTCTGCGACGGCGGCGCTGTGGGCGGAGCCCTCGCGAACTACTGGACCGCGGGAGGGGAGAGTAGAAAACAAACAAGAGAACGCCGCCTAAAAGAAGCCCAAGCGATGGGCAGTGAGATGGTTCTTCCTTCGGCCGCTTCAAGGCTGCAGGTGTGGTTCAGTCGTAAAGGTTCAAATTTTTAGTTTTTCTTGGATGTTGGTATTACTCGTTCACTTTACATTTGCAGACGGCAGAATTAGGAACTAATGTTGTTTTGAAAGTGAAGGCCCGAACTCACAACCGAGAATACACGAATGGTCCCGATATAATCAGCATCTGACCAATCAGCTGTCTCCGAAAGGCAGAACAAACGCTACGGACACAGCTGACGAATTATGACTTTCTGACAGTAAGCTGGAGTCGTTCCCTTAAATAATTGAGGTAATATACAATAAAATAGATCACACCACTCGCTATTCATAACATTCCCGTACAATATTTTTATTTCTTCTTTGCACTTATCTACTGCTTAATGGTTATGTTCTTGCCCCGCCGGGGTTCTGTGTGCTGCTCACCGCCATCTATATCATATTAAACGGTCAGTATCTACTACAGACGCGCGTTTCTCATTCAGTCGGCGGAGACTTCATGTAAACAGATCGCAGCGCTCCGTCTGCAAATGTAAAGTGAACGAGTAATATACATGCATTACGTACTACATGCCTACAGGGGCTTTGGTGATATAACGGTTAACGTATCGAGATTTTGCAATCATGTTGTAAGCGGATTCAAAACCGATCGATGCAGTGGATTTTTTAGAGAGAAAAAGTCTCTCGAACGCCTTCGTTCGGAGTGGAAGTAAAGTCGGCTGTTCCATGATGTAGATATACTTCATGTAAAAGGTCCTCAAGCCTAAAAGAAGCTTCTGAGTTTCCTTCAAAACGGCTTATTCATCATACGAGTGATACTTTCTTTTTCCATTAGATGGCGAAAGGACCGTAGCGAAATTTGCGTGGTCAGACGGAAAAGTAAGCCTGATGAACTAGGTCCCGCCGCGTAAAAAACGGCATCATTGGATTGAAATGAATTGAACTGAATGAAATAATGGTACGTGACGCTGATGGTCTGCAGAATGTTTTTTCGATAGATTGCAATGCATTATGATTTGTTGTGATGTTTATGTGGTGAATTTTGGTTTCTTGTATCAACATACGGAACTTTCAACTTGCAAGAAAGGCTACAGTGAATCAAGTATGATGGATAAAGTAGATATTTTCATTGTTACCAAGAAATTATTGTGTTAAATTTAATCACGTATAATTACTTCACTTCTCAAGAAGATATTCTCAAACCTTCTTATGGGCAAAGATTTCCTTTGCCTTCATTAAACTGTTGATAAATGGTGCGTATTAAGTTCATGGAACATACTTCTTATTTTTATCCTACATTTTGACACTACACGAATCGGAACACTAACTAGGATTCTTATGCATACGCCAGAAAATCTGTTCAGCGAGAAATCTGCGAACAATCATTATCGTATTGTGAGGGTAGCACTAGGAAGAAGGGTGACTTTGACACTGAATTATTTTTCAATGTAATACAGGGGTTCCCAATTTTTTTTTACCACGCCCCCATCTGTCCAATGGTACATTTTCCTTTACCCCCTAGCACTTTTATTTGTTAATGAATAAAGCAAGTGAATACATTTAATTATTTTTACTCTGCAATTTTACTAGTTAATTATGGTCCTTTGACCTCATTTGAAATGTTCCTTTTTTTAGGTTAAGTCAAAAAATGGAATTCGATTTATGCCTAATTAATATTACAAGTTGAAATTTAAATTAACAGGAGACAAGAAAAATCAGAAAGGATGATGAGCTTGCATTTTTTACTAGATTCCCTATCCTTGGTTGAGTAGCAGAAAAATCACAGTGTAAATCATTAGTCAAGTTTTCTCCGATACTTTATTTTAATTGCAACAAGTGTTGATAATGTTTTTTAGCACAAATTGTTAAATACTGCATAGCATATAACTCTCTGAGGAGGTTCGACGCTATCCTTAAGCATGCAAATAAACCCGTATTTAATTGTTATACTTACGATTTTTTTCTAATGTCATTTTGTCGATATCTTATGTCACTAATCACACAATGCAACAAGGCAATTCTGACAAAATTCATATCTTCCTAACGTGCCAAGTCCTCGGGAATTGTTCCGATGGCACCGCATACCCCTTGACTTGTCTCTATCTTGTCTCTATGTCGCGTATCTTGGAGAGGGCGCCCTCCCTTTAGGAATCAATGGTCTAAAGGGAGATAAAAAAAAGCTCAAATTATTTCAACTGCGAAGTTACACAACTGCGAAGTTTTGTAAACAACGATCGCATATTGTTCCTTTGAAGAAATAAGCACAAATAACCCAATTAATCGATTGGTTGATTTTCCCAGGCACGTCAAAGGCTATTGCCATTAGTCCCGTTAGTGTAGTGAATAATTTATCGCGGGAGGTGGCGGTGATCTTTCCCCGCCTGAATGGTACGATCCGTCAGCGACCTACACGGGGCTTGAGGGGGTTTCCCAAACCAGGTATCTCCCTCCAAAGACATCATCGCAACCGGGACAAACTGTAAGTTCTTGACTGGTCTCCCGATAACTCTGGTAGTGTAGGGCATGTAAGTGTAAATAAATGTAAGAGGCGAGGAAAGGGCAAGGAAGGGGAAGGAAAGATTGGGTGCGACCCACGACCGATTTTGATAGTACAGCTGCGGTATTCGCCTGTTATTGGTCGGAGAAACCACGTAAAATCACCGATCAGATCTGACCGCTACAATTCTCCTCCAGACCGAGGCTGAATTTGTCCACCTTATGTAGCTTATGTCGAAAATCCTCCTATTGTAGGTATTTGAACCCTAGGACCTCCCGGCGAGTCTTAAAGACTCACTTTCTTTGTGAATGCTTCTCAGACATTTTCTTTACAATATTAAGAACAAAATAGGAAGATAGGGCAAGTTGTTCTGCGGTATTGATGTTCCAGACATAAAATGAAGAACAGGCAAATTTTATTTCGTTACATGCTTCGAGTTATTTTTTAAAATCGATTTCCTGAAACACGTAATGAACAACTTAACAATCTTCACGCACATCCAAGCTCTTCTCCAGTGCTTGTGAAATTAATTTGTTTTTCACAGGAACCACACATTCCGAAACCCCCATTTAGAGACTAAAAATAATTCTCAAAATTTTGCATTTTAAAATCTCTCTGTCGCTTATAACACATACTTATAAAGCAAATGATACTCGTGAGATGAATGTTCTATACGAAATACTCTGTTAAATATAAGTAACGTCGTGAAAATTGGATGAAGTTTTATGTAGATAAACTAACTGAACCATTACGACCACATCGAACTAAAGGAATAGCTACAGAAAAGTACAGACAAATTCTTCATATTTATCAGGTTAAAGGAAAAGGTAGGAACTACATTTCTGGTCATTTGCCATTAAATTTTTTATTTATATACGTCATGTACTAGAAAATTAATAAAACATTCTACAAGGATAATTAAATTATAACTTTATTGATACAATTAATGAATATTTGGTTTTTGATGAAGCTATTGCAGGGTTGCCAGACAGGCTAGGAGAATCTATTCCCGGAATAAGAACTCAGATAATTGTCATGTTAAAAAAGAGGAAAATTAGGGATTGGGCATATTTACGGAAATAATAGTTATTGATGCACCAATAACTTTATGATGGTTCTAAAGAGAGAGATCATTAGATCCAGTTTAAGCCCAAGGTACATACATAATTTAATTTTTTACCTTATTTTAATAATGCATATTACTTATTTACTAATTAACTAATTGTTAACTTGACTCGCTTTGTCATCCCTCTCATAATTCGATCCGTAAGACAATATCTAGCATAATTCAACTGTTTTCATATTTTCTTCGTAACCACGATTCTCTTGATGCAGCTAAGTTACACAGTATCGCTCTCCTTATAGTAAGCAATAACTAGCAATAACGAATCATTAAAAAATAAAATTTTACATCATAAGGCCAAGGGAGACCTTTCAAAATATTCTTCCCCTATCTACTCAGACGCCTTCACGACCACTTCTCTTAATTACCTGTCTTTCTTCAGATCCAAATGTGGTCTCTATATAGGGGTTCTCGTGTGTGTCTTCTCCGAAACCTTTTTAACCTTCGAGTTAAATTCTTCTCGCTTCTGAAGGTTATCCCGACTCCTCCACTGGCACAGAGAGGTAGCTCTGGGAACTTGGTCAAACAATAACGCGTTTTCGAGCGAGCGTCTTACGCAAAAGGAGGAAAAAAAGACAAGAGACTGCAGCTACGCGAAGCACATCCGGATACGCTGCTGCTGCCACCGCCGGCCGCCGCCGCCGCCGTCGCCATCACTGCTGCCGCCAACGCCGCTACCAACACCGCCTTGTCTCAGACGCCATTACCACTATCACAGTGTGTCGAAATTGTCCCCGAAAGAGTTCATGCCATTTTAAGGATGATTTCTGACCAATAATTAAATCGCTAAACATTAATTATCTAGCAGAAGTAGCTTTGTAGGAGTTGCAGCAACTTATTGAATGTCACTGCCACTGGGCAGATTAATTATTTGTTAACTGAACATATTTTAAAATCTATGGCAGGTTTTCTACTTTTCGTTTTTAATGTCTTCTCACTTCTTCCATTTTCTCTTCTGAATATTTTCTGTTAATTGTCACGTTGCCATTTTCAGGATGATTTCGATCCAATAATTAAATCGCTGAAAATTAATGATTTATCAACGTTAATCTTTTAAACGGTTGTTTTTGCGGTTGTTTTCTGCTTTCCGTTTATATTGTCTTTTTGCATCACACTTCTTCCATTTTCCTCTTCTGAATATTTTCTGTAATTGCCGCATTTTAATTGTAAGGCTGATTTCAATCCAATAATTAAATCGTTCAAAACATAATTATCTAAAACTGAACATATTTTAAACATCTATGGCTGTTTTCTACTTTTCGTTTTTAATGTCTCCTCATTTCTTTCATTTTTCGCTTCTGAATATTTTCTGTGATTGGCACATTGCCATTTTCAGGATGATTTCGACCCAATAATTAAATCGCTAAAATAATTATCTATCACCTTAAAATATTGTAAACATTGTTTTGTGCTTTTCGTTTTTCATGTCTTTTTGCCCTCACTTTTTCTATTTTTCCTGTTATGAATATTTTCTGTTATTGCCATGTTCTCATTCTTTCATTTTCTTGGGACCGGGACACATCTTGAACTATCACTATGTTGTAAGAAATGATATCAGGCACACCCTAAGCACATTTCAGGAACTTCATCACAATCCACCTTCACAACAATATTGTCTATCTTTTTAACGTTTATTTACAACACTATGGTCATCTTCTGCAACACATTTTTCTGTCCTGTGTACCCCTCTATCATATCCATTTTGTTGTCCCACTAAACTTTTCAGCCTGACTCCTAGCTCTTCATCTGTGTATTTGCGGACGGAATCGGTTTCCTTGCTTCTTGGCGGAACTCTTCAACCATTTCACATGCCCATGCAACTTTTATTTAGTTTGAATCATGTTGTTTTTAATGATTTATCTATTTATTGAATGATTAGTGATTTCAGGCGCGTCAACTGCTAAGGTCATTAGTCCCCTAAGTGTAGTGTACGTGTTTGCCTCTGGAGGTGGCGGTGATCTTTCCCTGCTTGTTGGTGAGATCTGGTGCTGATCTGTACGATCCTAGCGGGGTTTCCCCAACCAGATATCTCCATCAGTGCCTCCCCCCCCGGACAAGCTCTAAGCTCCCGACCGGTTCCCCGGCATGTGTGGTAGAGTAGCGCATATAAATTTTCCATGGTGAGGATAGGACAAAGAAGGGGGGGGGGAAGATCGCGCGCAGTCCGTGGCCCCTTTGTTATGGTACTGTTCCGGCGTTCTCTTAGTGTTGATCAGAGAAACCACGGAAAACACCGATCAGAGAGGTCGGCCGCTAGAATTCTCCTCCATACAGCGGCTGAATTCGACCTAGCCATTCGATTCAGTGCCGAAAATCCTGCGACCGTCAGGATTCGAACCGTGGGATCTCCCGGTCAGAGGCAATCCAATAACATAATTTGCGCCGTGTGCCACTTTTGCTCGCAATATAAATCACTTTGTTTTAAACGTTCGCACTGTGGAAATAAGGGAGGAAAATAAAAACATCACAAGAGCAATAAAACAAAGGTAGATTTACCACTGAAACTGCATCATACGACGTGTGCCATATCCTAGATAGGGGTAATTTGCTAAATGAGAATTAAGATATTGCATCTTTTCTGCTTTCCCTATCTCAATTCCTTGTTCCAAGGGAGTTGAGGCCTTGCTTTTATATTGTGCACTCTAACCTTCACGCCCCATCTATAACTGGGTAATCTTGAATCTGTTATGGACTTGCGGTCACATTCCATGGACCCAAGCGCGTCGAGATATTTTGAATTCTGGAGACTTCAAACTCCATACTTCGCAGTTTTCATCTTGCATGCACTTGCTTGCACGCCGCCTCTCTCACAATATTGTTTCAAAGGAATTGGAATTTGTTTATTCTTACTGTGCTCTCAAGACTGAGCACGGCAGTTTTCAGCCTTGCGTATCCGTCTTTATTCCCATTCGTTTTGAACAATCATTATTCCCTCGAATGTAGCCGTCTGTTTTCGACCAATTTTAATTCACTTAGAGCTATAAAAGAATCTACACTTGGTTCGACTTCGGCTTGTTTTACTTTAAACCCCTTCGGTTTATACATTTCGGCTAATTTCGTCAACTCACTTTGAATCACAAAGATCTTAACACGTCTTCAGAATGTTTTCAGGCCATTTAGAGCTTATTGTATCTTAGAAATCTCCATTTTCCCCAAATGTGTTCAGCGCATTTCTTCCCAAATTATGAAGTCGGTTCTCGCCACCTATTGCTTTCCAAATACGCGTATGTATTTTTTACCTCTTACAGTTCCATAGGGAACCTCTGCTCACGCTGCTTAGATAGCCAGTTTTTAATGCTCTCGCCTCCAGGGTCGGTTATCTGTCCAAGTTTTACCTATCATGCAATACACCAGGTTCCTCCATTCTATAACTTGATGCGACCCGCAGACAACCTTGTACAGTACTCAGTTTGCCATACAGCGTTTGCCATATGCCAGGCATCAGACGTGCACTATTTTGGAGAGATAAGGTCCTTCCTCATCTATGTCATATCATCACCCCTTACATATACTGCGATTTTTGCGTATCTGTCTCTCAAGGTCTTCACGATGGAATATATCACGTCATTTCGCGTCTTTCTTGGTCGAGGCACTTGATGTTGCATGATCGGCGACTGTATCAAGCGCTGCTTGATCATGCAACACCTAGCGGCACGGCCGAGAAAGACGCGAAATGACGTAAAATAGTCCATCGTGAAGACGAACCTTGAGAGGTAGGTGTGGAAAAATCGCAGTATACCCACACTAACACTTACATGCCCTACCTATCATACATACGGGTGCTTATACTTCGGTTTTTCTTTCTTGGCGCGTGGGGGTGTGTCATCAAAATGGAATATCTCACGATATTTCGCGTCGTTCTCGAGTGTCCCGCTAGGAGTCGCATGATCGCCAGCATTGCTCGATACAGTCGCGATCGCGAAATACCGTGAGATATTCCATTTTGATGACACCCCTCCACGCACCAAGAAAGAAAAATCGAAGTATAGAACCTAGCCTTGTTGGGACGGTGTCCGCTGGGGGAGATAGGCCCCACCTGGAGGGGAAAACCCCGAAAGCCGACATGTAGGTCGGCGCCGGATCTCGCCATTCTGCGGGGGAGAGGAACACCATCACCTCGAAAAAGAAAACAGTCACTACACTAACGGGGCCAATGACCATAACAATTCATGAGCCCGAAACATGCGGTGGCGGCGATGGTGTGGCGGTTAGCGTAACGGACTGCTATACCTTAAGTTCGCGGGTCCAAACCCGATCGAAGCCGTGGATTTTTAGGGACGAAAAAATCCTTCGTACGCCTCCCTTCCTTCGGAGGGGAATAAAGCCGTCTGTCCCATGTAAAAGATCCTCAAGCCCAATTGAAGCCTTTGAGCTAAATTCAAATCGCCAGTTTCGTCGCCTCAGTAATACCTTCTTTCCGCTAGTTGGTGAAAGGAGTGTAACGAAATTTGCGTGGTCAGACGGCAGAGCAGGCCTCATGGCCTGAGTCTCGCCACGTAAAATAAAGGCAATTCAACAACAACAAAAACATCACTGAATCCAAACCAGCGGGTAAGGAAACTCAACCTAGAGAGAGAACCTCCTGAGGCGAGGTGTTGATTGATTCCGGGAGCGTCAACTCTCAACGTAAGGTCATTGGTCTCGTAAGGGTAGTGCATGCTTTTATCATAGAGGTGGAAGTGATTTCTCTCACTGGATAACGAGATCCGGCGCCGCCCAACAAGTTGATTGATTGTTACTCAACTACAGAGGTCGTTAGCCCCTTAAGTGTAGTGTATGTTTTTCATCTGTATGTGGCATTAATCTTTCCCCTCTGGAGGGCGAGATCCGGCGTCGACCTACCGTTGACTAGCGGGTTTTCCCCAACCAGGTATCTCCCACCAGCGGGGCACCGCCCCAGCCGGGACAAGCTCTAAGCTCCCGGCCGGTCTCCCGGCATGTGTGGTAGTGTAGAGCGTGTTAGTGTGTGTGTGTGTGTGTATGGGGAGAATATAGGATGAGGAAGATGAAGGAAAAATCGCGCGAGGTCCGTGGCCTATTTGTTATACTGCGATTTTCGTAACAGTGTCTCTGACAGAAATCAGCTGTTTCGCTGCCATCCAATCGGCAGCTTATATTTCGCGACAGTGACGTCACTATGGTGAAGTTCAAGCTCCCTATTGGATGAAACCGTGAACAGCTGATTTCTGTCAGGGACGCATGTTACGAAAATCGCAGTATAGGGTACTGTTCCGGCATTCACCTAATGTAGATCGGAGAAATCACGGAACATTACCGATCAGACCAGCCGGCCGCTAGAATTCTCCTCCAGACAGCGGGCGTACGTACCTCCACCGCGCCTGTGCTTTTGCCATCCCGTCCACCGGGATGTGCGGCTGGCGTCCCAAACTGTTTTTTCGGCCCAGTGTGCGGCGCCGGTGCCGCGCCGGTCCCACCGCCCCCACCGCCGCCTCCTCTTCCTCCTCCTCCTCCGCCGCCGCCTCCGTCGCCCGCCACGGCCCCCCAAGGACGACGTCTTCGGGAAGCCGGAGCGCCGCATGCTAATGGACCAGGAGGCCTTGGCCGCCGCCGCCACCGCCGCCAATGGCGGGCGGGGGGGGGGGAGCTCGGTTTCAGCGCGTTCCCGCTGCGCACGGCGTCACGGGCGGAAGGGGGGGGGAGGAGAGGGCGGCGGGAACAGCGTCGCACGAAGTCGCTTGCCGCGCTGAGGAGCGCTTCGCCAGGCCCGCGTTCACGCCAGTGGCGGATCCAGGGGGCCATGCCCCCCCACCCCACCCCCCGAAAAAAGAAGGCCTAGAATTTTCGTTTGTTACCTTTCCTTCGACAAATTTAATTCAAATATTTATTTGTATTATCATTATTTAATTGTATACAAATAATATTGTATAGTATCATATACACTCTTCAAAAATAAAATGCAATATACTATCAAATGTTTATTATTTCTTTGGTCAAAGGTCAAAAATCTTAGTTTGGAGAAAACAAGGGTTAGATTATTGAGTCAAAGCTTTTTTCTACACTCCACGCTATTTACGAAAGCTTTTTCTCGTGAAGGAGGCAACATATGAATTCGGTCGTTTTACTATAATAAAATACAGATACTTCACTTGTAGTTTCAGTACTTAACCCAATTTCGCCAAAAATTGACTTCAGAACTTACCCGTGACCACAGATTTAACAAAAATCTATGATGGTTCCTCCAAAATCATTGGCTTCTGGTTACAAACACGCGCTCAGGACCCCGTATGTTCGTAGGCCCCCGATAGTTCTTACACAAATTATTTAATACTATTTTTTTCAAAAAATTAAATAAAAGCCATATAAAAATTACGCATGAATAATGTATAAAAAAATTGGCATAACGGAGTGAAAATGTTAGCATCATTAGTTATACTGTAATTGTAATATGGAATGTTGCTGGTCGATGCAAGAATGTCACTCGATGATAAGATATTTAGTTTTTTTAACAAAAGTTGTCTTTAAATTGGGGGGAGGGGATCAGTGATAGTATGAATGGGGGCCCCCACATTAACGTAGGCCAAAGGGGCCCCAAGCTCTTAAAACGGCCCTGCGCTTCACGTAGCACAAAAGAATATCGAATTCCGAATGTACGGAAGATTGTGCACATGGTAGGAAGAGATGGGTGGGCCCTTGCGCATCGTATCCGACTTCAGCCAATGAGCTTCAGGCACCAGTTTGCCTCGCAATATTAGCGGGAAACTTAAATGCCAAAATTTTTTACTTCGTTTCAAGTTATTGAAACACATATATGAAGTTGGTTTAGTGGTGAAATGTCGTTGGCATTTAAAATTAAATGATCACAGGTGTTGTCACAGGTGTTGAAATAAACAACATTGTGGCAATGACAACACCTGTGATCATTTAACATATATGAAGCATTAAAAAAATCTTTTATTTCAATCACATTTTCATCGTGGTATTTTCCGCTAAAAATTGTCACTTTCTTCCACTTTTAAAAAGTTTCTGGAAGTGCCTGTTTTGTGGTCCCGTGGTTCGCAAACTGGTGCTGCGCTGAACGAGTAAAAACGGTGCACCGGAGTAGCGCACCCATCTCTTTCCACCACGGATTTTGCACGGCGTAGCGTCACGGATTTTGCACAGCGATCCACTGCAATCTCTATCTTCTGCGCTTGAGCAGGTGCACAAAAGTGAAGCGAATCTCAAGCTGCGCATGCGCAGAAGATCGATAGGGTTGGCGATTGATGTAACGCTTGGCCCTGCAAAAACTCTCTTTAAAGATTGGAAACGATACTGGATTAGAATTGCCAGAAATAATCGATATCGTATCGGAATCGTATTCAAAGAGTACCTTCTCTTACGCAATAATACTTCCGTAATAGAAAATTTAGTTTCTAACGAATCCATCGATACCGGGATCGAATCACAAGAAAAGTATCGATATATAAAGGAATCGTACCTTCATGATAAAATAAATAAAAAAACGTATCAAACAGAGTATCTGGATCGGAATGTAACATTTAAAATAGTTGTACAGCATAATGTTTCTCTGCATTAAGGCTAGAATACATCTGATAATCTCAAGATACACGCAAAAATGACCATAACCGAAGAGTTTCTGAATAAATTATTTACTTCATAAACCTTCAAGAGTAATATTGTTGTGCAATAGCACTGCAGACACACACACACACACACACACACACACACACACAGACACACACACACACACACACACACACACACTCGTGTGGGCGCAAAAAATGTGTATTACTCTCTAAATGAAGCCCAGTCTTACTCTAAGGTTACATTTTGTATATCATCAAAACATTTTCCTTAAAATTTTGAAATTAAGATGTTTGCGCTCATTTTTCACCAGTCCACAGTGCGTAATTTCAATAAAGAACTCACATGTATTTGATTCTATTCGGCCATTTGAAATCCAGCAAGAATGGGAAGTGAATTCCGATTCCATAGGAATCGAAAGAAAAAACTGATTCCGAGATCGAATCGGTAGAATCGAAACAATCCAAAGCGCAGGGTGTTCGGATGTAATGAGTAGGGCTACGAATTTTCATAAATAAAATTAAAACGACTCCAGTTCCTCCCTGTATTGTTTTCTGACAAGTGACTGTCTTGTAATAACCTCTTATGATTATTTACGCGCCGTCTGAAATGATGCTGCAGCGACCACAAACGTTACCACTGCAGCGACTCTAGCTGGGAGTCCTCGGTTTCGTGTCCCGATGATGGGGTGTGTTAACAAAATGGAATATCTCACCGTATTTCGCATCGTTCTTGGTTGTACCGCTAGGAGTCGCATGATCGCGATTGTATCGTGCATTGCTTGCGACCATGCAACTCCTAGTGGCACAACTGGAAACGACGCGAAATACCGTGGATATTCCATTTTGATGACACCCCCCCCACGCGCCAAGAAAGAAAAACCGAAGTACAACGTGAGAGGAATCTCACACTTCCAGGGTACAACATTCTTTACACTCACGGGACTAATGACAATAGCAGTTGTCTCGTCCGAGAAAAAAAAATCAATGTAAAGCTCAGGTTTTAGACCTAAATGGCAACAAAAACCTTCCATCCGTGTTGCAGTTTGTGTTTGTTTTCCATTGAAATTATGTCATCCTTTCTTTCTCGCATCATTTTCAATCCATGGTACTGATTGGATCTATTTGGAAACGTCCTTGTATCACAGTAGTCCCGAGGGCTAAAGAATGTCTTGCAAAGATCAGTTGAATGTCGAACCCTTCCTCTTGTATGTCTCGTTTAAATTGGAGGATTATGTTGACGCAGAGTGAAAAAAAAAAGAAATTGAACTTCGCTGAAGGCAGCATTGCTCTGGGACTCTTCTAGCAGCCCTAGGGGCTGGTGCCCCATTTGATAATACCTTTTAACTATGAGTTAAGGGAGTGCAATTTTTCCATACATATGTAATCAAAAACTCGTTCAATGGCTACATTCTTCATCTCCAATAAAATATTTAGAACTTGATATTGACTCATGCTTTTCAAGGAAAGATCACATCAGTACAAAAGCGAATCAAACTTTTATAAAAATGTTAAAATTATATTAATAAACACAAATGCACAAATATGCACAAATTCAAAAAGAATTGTCCATGGATAAATTATCAGTCCTAGATTTATTAATTTAAGTATCTTATTTATTTTACGTTATCTTTTTATTGAGCAACTGCTACTTTTTGACTAGAAGAAGCTGCAACATTCTCGAACTAGATCAATATTTTCCACATTTTTATTACTATCTCCATACTTTGCATGTTCTTGTAACTTAAAAATATTTTCTTTTCTCCTACAAATTGTTTAATTTTCTCCTACAAATTAATTAACATTTAGTATTCCCTTCAGGGAGTTTTAGTATTCTCTAAATAAGAGAGAACAAAGTTAGGGAAGGAAAGATGGCGCGTGGTTCATGGCCCAGTGTTACTGGTGAGCTAAGGCAGCTGGCCCTCCGCAGAAAACAAGCGTGAGTCGAGACAAAATTCGAAGAAATTTGCTACCTATTCCAATTTCACTCGATTGCGTGTTCTTGTTTACGTTTAAAACCCTTTCTTCAATCGGAATAAAGAGCTTGATTACCTCTTCGTCTTGGTGCCGACAGTGAAAACAACAATTTCCGACTTGCGTTGTTCTCGCGATCGCGTCTCACCTAGCGTGCCTGTAACCACCATGCGCCCGGCGGCGTTCATCTTATTTAAAAAGACACGCGCCTCGGAAACCGACCCTGAGGTACACCTCCCGAGCGCACAAAAACAACGACGACGACGGCGTCGGGCGCGGGGGAGAAGTTCTACTGACAGGCGCAATCTTCGCATGGCGAGACCCTACGCACTGGATGGGAATACCCGCGATGTCAGACGTGTATTTAAGGTTAGTTACGGTATAAATATGTATGTGCTACGGCACGCCACCACGACACACACTCACACAGAAAAAGAGAGCGAGAGAGAGAGAGAGCGAGAGAGAGAGAGAGAGACGGGGAAAGAGGTGTAAACTTGAGGAGGAGGGGGAGAACGAGTAAAAGGAAGACGGAAGGAGAAAAGGAAGAAAAGGAAGCAGGCGAGGAGCAGAGTATTTTTAAAATAAAAAAAAGGTTTTCCTTAACGGTTGCTGCCGACCCTTATACAGAAACGGACCGGCCAAGGTCAGGGGTGGCACGACTCGCCAGCGGGCGCTGTGGGGGGAGGGAGAGGGGGTCGCGCCGGAGACGTACTACAGGCGATCTAATGTGTGTGCGTTTCCCACTTTTTGCCTTGATACGATGCAAGCGAGTAACACTGCACGGAATCCATTCGCTCTCACAACTCGTCACGATGCAGTTGATCATTGCCGTGCGCAGAGGCGCCGTGCCGCCTCCCTGAAATTTCGAAAGGGGCCCCGACGCAGGGGCGGATCCAGCCGATCATTTTGGGTGGGGGCATTCGATTTTGTTAAATAATAAACGTATTTGTTATTATATTGTATATTGTTTTTGTAGCGTTTACTTGGTTCTGTACAATATTATTGTTTAAATTATAATTACATAATTCTAACATAAATATTTAAATCAATTTTGACAAATAAAGGAAGGTAACAATGAAAACTCTAGGTCTTAGGGGGGGCTATGGCCCCATGCCCCCCCCCGGATCCGCCTCTGCCCAGACGACCTACGACATATATCGTTATATTTCCGTAAATATGATCAATTTGTGATTTTCCTCTTTTTTAAGATGCTACTTTGGGGGGGGGGGGAATTGGTTAATTCAATTTTAGACAGAAATTCTCTAGCTAGGATGCTAATTTTATAAAACTTTAGCTCTCCTGATACTGCTTTGTGGCAGTGAGTGCTGGATTCTAATGCAGAAACGAGTAAATAAAATTTAGAGCTCATTCTCAGAGATGAGGTTCCTTCAAAGAACAAAAGGCTGCATCTTAGAAGACGAGATAAGAAATGAAGAAATTAGGCGAGAATTGAATGTAAGTAGCATAAATAATAAGAATCGAATGGACTCCAAGGTTCCTGTGACGCCTTTCAGCGCCATTGCCGGTTCAGCCGATTTCGGGATAAGTAAGGAGCGATTTTCTGGTAAAGAACTGTCCAAACTAAAAGTTTGAAAGACGAGTTCGCTTGAACGAATAGATAAAAACCTCGCTTATATCAGAAACGTGTCCAACAGCTTTAGTTGTTCATCCAAACTGGTTTTGATAACATTTTTAGGCCATTTTTCTTTGCTTTTTGGGCGTTTTAAAAACATTTTAAGAGCATTTTATAGATCATTTTTGGCGATGTTTTAGGTCATCAAAATCCGCCCGCTAATAATAACCATGGCCGAGGTGGGACTCAAACCCGCGGCCCTTCCCTCCGAGATCGCTACGCACTGTTGTTGAAAACCAAAACCAATGCATTAAATTAAATTATTTTTAATAAGGTGCTGTTGCCATTGAACTACTCTGTTGAAAAATTGTGTCGCTTCATAGCATGGAAACTAAAAAGTGACTATCGTAGTCATGACTTTAAAACGTTATTGATTGGTATTATTGTTTTTGCCACGTAAGAGTGCGAACTTAATTTGTCAATTTAAAAAGGCACACTAATGCTTTGTAATGAGTTTTAATTAGTCACAATAAATTATATTTTGAAAACAATAGTCATTATATACAAATGAGCTAACAGAAGAGAGGCGAACTCTAGCTGGTCGATTAGTCCACTACGAATTGCAAACCAATAAGTATTTTGGTCCCTTTCGTGGGCCGTGGGAAGCATGCTTCCCACTTCACTAATATCTCTCCATTTCCCTTCTGAAGCGTTCTTATTGCCCATACCATGTATTGTAATTTATCTTTGACTATTTGAAACATTTCTGCCTAGTGCACTTCCCGCCATTTCCATCATTGTTGAGTTTGGAGGCCGCATGAGGTAAAGTGTGAATGATATAGCATTGTCGTGAGCGTACTTCTTTCTACCAGTTTTTATGGATTATCGTCCTTTTTTATGTTTTGATGTATGTGAGAATGTGTTTGTTTATTTTGTCATTTAGTTAGATCTTTGGGTAATGTTCAATTTGTGTTCTACACATTTTTGCGGGGTAATTTGTGTATTATCATAATTATTGTATACGTGCGAAAAGTGGTTCCCTTGCTATTTTCTTGGCATTTATGATTTTATACAAACAAGTTTTGAGGGGTAATTTGATAGTCTTTGTACTCTAAATACAAAAATTTAACTTCTTGATGCTGATTATGACGGTGCCTGAATGTCTAGGATAATCCCCAATATATAAATTTGTGTTATCATATGCGAATTCATTTTGCGTACTATGTAGTTTCGTGTTTATTTTTGTTAATTTTCTGTGCCACTCTGTGTAGATCCATGTTTTAGAATTTTTCATAGAAAATTAATGCAAAATAAAAGAATTTTGTTAAAAAATTTAAATTTTTATATGTAGTTCATGTCAATTGTTTTCATACCCAAAAAGGGCCGTGGGAAGAATACTTCCCACCTCCTTGTATGTAATCATGGATGATATGATTTCATTCATCAATGTAAATTCCAAATAACACTACATTATTTAATCATTTTTTCATATCAGTTTTTACCAATTAAATCTGGATATATTTTGCCCATGAAAGGGTTAAGAAGATTGGCTGGGCCACCGTGCCGGCTTGATTGTTATTGTTCACTGTACACAGGCCCTTTTATTGCCCAAGAGTTTTCTTCACTCGTTTCCTCAGACGATCGTGTTCCACCAGCCCTGGCTCAAGGTGACGCAATCACCTTGTAACCCAGTGACGAGAATAGCGTAGGTGGCGGTGACGTGTTGCCCTGTTCCGCTAATTTACTCTTTGTGGTAATTTTCTTCTTTTTCGTGTGCGGTTGCTAGCAGCTTTGCTCGAAATTAGCTTTGCATCGCCACACACAACTTCCCCCTCTTTGTAGTCCACGTTTACAATGTTATCAATTACGACACGCAACTGTGTTTATAAAGCATGGAAGGAAAAACGAGAGAGCAGGCAGGTATTGCGTACACTTGTTGAATGCGGGGACGGATTGAATGTGAGCCTAAGGCCAGCAAACCGAGTTGGAGAAGAGTGTGTAGTTGGCGGGATGAATTTTGAAAATCCAAAATGTTTTTTGAGTTCTGAGTCGCAAACAAAGGGTTCTAGGGTACTCGAAAATTTTCGAAAAATTAAAAAAAAAATAACATGAAAAAATAAATTTAAAAGCAAAAGAAACTTGCAGGATTATTTGGAAATGTTTTTACAGTTCTGAATGCCTGTCAAAGAGTTGTAGAGTACTCACCTGAAAATCAGAAAAAACACAAAGAAGTCATCGAATTATTGAAGAAAATGTTCATTTTACCAATAAATAGAAACATACCCTAACCTACATCAGGCTTTCGAAGCCACGACAAAAGTTCTGAACAAAGAGTTTCGACAAAAGTTGTAATGAACATTAGTCATACGAAGTAATAGAAGAGATATTACATAATTATGGGTTAGTTTTTGTTTTACTAAAAATATGTAAACAATGAAAAGACGTTTTCTTCAGTTCTGTCAAAAATTCTGCGTCCCGAACGTAAAGATTTAAGGAAAGTTTTAAAAACACTTTTCTCAATCGACGTCAAACAGGAATTATTCAGTGTATTTGTTAGTTTCGGGGGCTTGAACATTCGAAACAAGAAAATATTAAAATTCCGTCTACTTCAGATTTGGCTGGATCGCGAAAGATCAATTTTAACGAAAGTTTTATTAAACGTTTCCACAGAACTCTAGAACTCTTAATTCGCGAGTCAGAACTCTCAAAATATTGTGGATTTTCAAAATTCACCTCGCCAATTTCACACACCTGCTTGAGGGGCATTAAGTTGTTCCTAAAAGTAATTATATACTGCAATGCCTTACACTTCTTAAGTTAGCTCTGTGAGTTAAACTGTAAATGTCCAGCTCATACTGAATTTATGTAGCGTGCTGTAATCACATCCGCTCTAACAATGTTTATTATATCTAAGTATAATTCCTTGTCGACCAACCAGTATTGAATTACAAAAATAATTAAAATAAAATGTTTTTGAAATAGCATACATTTATGTACTATTAAGTCCCAATACATTAGAGAGACTTGCAAATCCGCATTCTTAATTAAATTTACAGCTCAATCAAAATGTTATAGCGCCCGATGTTGATGCATTAACACTAAGATATTTTACGTAGTTGCCTCCGGTGCAAAGTAGAACACAAGATTAGAACGAGTTGCAGATTCCAACGCCGTAAGTGAATGAGCAGGTCGGCTTTACGAGCTCGTAAATGCGAAGCGAAGCAAACCGCCAGAATTACCTCCTTGGTCGCAGTTACTCGTACGAGGCTTGGACGGCGCGCGGTTGTGCGTTTTGCTCGCGTTGCAAGCGTATGTGGCGACTGCGCTGTCTCTTCGACTCTCTCTGTCTCTCCCTATCCCTCCTCATATCTCCCCCTCACTATCCATTTCATTTTATCTCTCTCCTCCTCTCTCTTCCCCTATCTCCCCTCTCCCTCTATCGCCCTCTCTCATCTCCCTCCCCTTCTCCCTAACTTCTGCTCTCCCTTTTCTCCTTTTTCCTCTCTTCCTCTCCCTCTCTCTCCCGTTTCTCTCTCCTTTCTTTTCTCTCTCCCCTGTCTTTTTTCTCTCCCCTTCTCCCTTTCCTTCCTCTCTCTCTCCCTCTCCTCCTCTTCCCTTTTATCTGTTTCTCCCTCTCTTCCTCTATCTTCTCTCTCTTTTTCTCTCTCCCCTTCTATATTTATTTATTAATACATTTTTTATTGCCAAAAAGAGTAAAATACAGTGTGTGATGGACGGCGAACAAGTGCAATCTGTGCACGTTCTGGGAATCAAGACAGATTCTTACAAGGGATTGCTGCGCAATGAAGCACTCAGAATTCTTTAAATACAGTGCTATGTTATGTTGAAAACCTCACGTAGACGTGAAAAATTTAAGCTTGCGGATTCCTTCATGGTAAGATTGAATAATAATATTTTTGGGTTTTCTGTGACATTTAACAATCGCTTTTCACGTCATTCCGGAACCCGGAGAAAACCAAAAATTGGAGAGAGGGTAAGGTAAGTCCCAGAATACTTTGCGAAAAGAAATGAAGGAAATATTTTGCATATTGAGGAGGTGTTGTTACAAAAATTGAACAATAAATAACAGTTTTTTTATTTAAGTTTGTCTTTCAATATTTATATTTTACTGATACGTTATTGCTTACAATAGCCTTCGATACGGAGCTGGATATATGCTGCATGTCTTACCTAGATCCAGAGGATCGTGGTTGCAAGGAATATACATGTAAACAGTAGAATAACGTGTTCTCTTATGGAGGGAATTGTGAAAGGGAGTCATGGGAGGTAAATATGAAAAGACAAATTAATTTAACTTCTAGTTAATTAGTAAATATGTAAAACTGAACCATTAAAGTTAGTTAAAAAATAAAATCTTGAATGTAGGCACGAACGTGAACTGGTATTATCGCCCTTAGTACGTAAATAACTATTTCAGTTTTGAGATGTAGAAAGGTAATACATATTTCGAAAATTTAATGGGCTAGAGTTCCTTTCCGGGGGGACAGAAGGGCAGATCCTTCTTTTAAGAATTAGTTCGACTTAACTACGGTGCCCCGAATGCACAATTGAGTCATTGACATGGGAAAGGCAGTAACTGCCAAAAAATTGAATTTTTATTTTTTTCATTGAGAATGTAAATGGCCATGCCAATGACACAGAGAAGGTAGTATATCGATATGTAATCAAATGAAGTTACTAACAAACAAAATATTTGAACACACCTCCTACCAAAATCAGCATCCTCAACTGGATTAGATTCACAAGAGCTGATGTTCCTTTATAAAAATACGACAATAGTTTAATTTTTTTTGTTTATTTATTCTTGCTTGGCCTGAGGCCCTCAGCAGCCGTGAACGACTGGTACAGTAGTTGATTTTATTTGATATAGTTTAATGAAATTGAAATGTGGTCACAGCACAGGATTTTTATGATAGGGCAGTCATTAACGTCATGTAACGTGCAGTGCTTGCAAGACTTGAAAGAAGAGCAGTCAACCCTGATGCCAGAAAGAGACACCTGTTATCTGCATTAGACTTTCTTGATGCAAAGTATCATGCAGCTTACCGGAAAATTTGTGCATAATGTATAAATAACATTAATTCCGAATTTGTCTAAGGAGTGATTACTATGTTGTATTTTAAGAAAGTAGTATTTCATAGAGAAATCTGTACCAGGCTTCGAAAATGTCATATGTAACACTGAGATGAGTGTATGCCTTCCATTTCAAGCAGTTTCTGTATTAATGTTGATGAAAAAGTGGTCTGTTTTTTGCTTCCCCTGAAAAATTTTGTTTTTAGCAGTTACTACCTTTCCCATGTCAACGTCTGAATTGTTCTGAACATTGACAGATACGAAAATAAGATTTATATATTTGATAAAATATTAATAACACAGGCACACAGAAAAACTGTAAGATCGAAAGACTTGATACATGTTTTCCTATGTATGTCGACGCGCTGAATTCGAATCTGAAGCCAAAATTGCGCCACCCTGCATTTTTAAATCACAAAGAACCATCGTGAATTTATATTTTTTTTGTTTTGTTTTCGAGGGTTGTTGTCAAACCCAAAGACTTGACACTTGTTTCCCTATGTATGTCGACGCGCTGAATTCGAATCTGAAGCCAAAATTGCGCCACCCTGCATTTTTAAATCACAAAGAACCATCGTGAATTTATATTTTTTTTGTTTTGTTTTCGAGGGTTGTTGTCAAACTCAAAGACTTGACACTTGTTTCCCTATGTATGTCGACGCGCTGAATTCGAATCTGAAGCCAAATTGCGCCACCCTCCATTTTTAAATCACAAAGAACCATTGTGAATTTATATTTTTTTTGTTTTGTTTTCGAGGGTTGTTGTCAAACCCAAAGACTTGACACATGTTTCTCTATGTATGTCGACGCGCTGAATTCGAATCTGAAGCCAAAATTGCGCCACCCTGCATTTTTAAATCACAAAGAACCATCGTGAATTTATATTTTTTTTGTTTTGTTTTCGAGGGTTGTTGTCAGACCAAGGACTTGACACTTGTTTCCCTATGTATGTCGACGCGCTGAATTCGAATCTGAAGCCAAAATTGCGCCACCCTCCATTTTTAAATCACAAAGAACCATCGTGAATTTATATTTTTTTTCTGTTTTGTTTTCGAGGGTCGTTGTCAGACCCAAAGACTTGACACTTGTTTCCCTATGTATGTCGACGCGCTGAATTCGAATCTGAAGCGAAAATTGCGCCACCCTCCATTTTTAAATCTCAAAGAACCATCGTAAATTTATATTTTTTTGTTTTGTTTTCGAGGGTTGTTGTCAGACCCAAAGACTTGACACTTGTTTCCCTATGTATGTCGACGCGCTGAATTCGAATCTGAAGCGAAAATTGCGCCACCCTCCATTTTTAAATCTCAAAGAACCATCGTAAATTTATATTTTTTTGTTTTGTTTTCGAGGGTTGTTGTCAAACCCAAAGACTTGACACTTGTTTCCCTATGTATGTCGATGCGATGAATCCGAATCTGAAGCCAAAATTGCGCCACCCTCCATTTTTAAATCTCAAAGAACCATCGTAAATTTATATTTTTTTTGTTTTGTTTCCGAGGGTTGTTGTCAAGCCCAAAGACTTGACACATGTTTCTCTATGTATGTCGACGCGCTGAATTCGAATCTGAAGCCAAAATTGCGCCACCCTGCATTTTTAAATCACAAAGAACCATCGTGAATTTATATTTTTTTTGTTTTGTTTTCGAGGGTTGTTGTCAGACCCAAGGACTTGACACTTGTTTCCCTATGTATGTCGACGCGCTGAATTCGAATCTGAAGCCAAAATTGCGCCACCCTGCATTTTTAAATCACAAAGAACCATCGTAAATTTATATTTTTTTTGTTTTGTTTTCGAGGGTTGTTGTCAAACCCAAAGACTTGACACTTGTTTCCCTATGTATGTCGATGCGATGAATTCGAATCTGAAGCCAAAATTGCGCCACCCTCCATTTTTAAATCACAAAGAACCATTGTGAATTTATATTTTTTTTTGTTTTGTTTTCGAGGGTTGTTGTCAAACCCAAAGACTTGACACATGTTTCTCTATGTATGTCGACGCGCTGAATTCGAATCTGAAGCCAAAATTGCGCCACCCTGCCATTTTTAAATCACAAAGAACCATCGTGAATTTATATTTTTTTTGTTTTGTTTTCGAGGGTTGTTGTCAGACCCAAGGACTTGACACTTGTTTCCCTATGTATGTCGACGCGCTGAATTCGAATCTGAAGCCAAAATTGCGCCACCCTCCATTTTTAAATCACAAAGAACCATCGTGAATTTATATTTTTTTTCTGTTTTGTTTTCGAGGGTCGTTGTCAGCAAAGACTTGACACTTGTTTCCCTATGTATGTCGACGCGCTGAATTCGAATCTGAAGCGAAAATTGCGCCACCCTCCATTTTTAAATCTCAAAGAACCATCGTAAATTTATATTTTTTTTGTTTTGTTTTCGAGGGTTGTTGTCAGACCCAAAGACTTGACACTTGTTTCCCTATGTATGTCGACGCGCTGAATTCGAATCTGAAGCGAAAATTGCGCCACCCTCCATTTTTAAATCTCAAAGAACCATCGTAAATTTATATTTTTTTTGTTTTGTTTTCGAGGGTTGTTGTCAAACCCAAAGACTTGACACTTGTTTCCCTATGTATGTCGACGCGCTGAATTCGAATCTGAAGCGAAAATTGCGCCACCCTCCATTTTTAAATCTCAAAGAACCATCGTAAATTTATATTTTTTTTGTTTTGTTTTCGAGGGTTGTTGTCAAACCCAAAGACTTGACACTTGTTTCCCTATGTATGTCGATGCGATGAATCCGAATCTGAAGCCAAAATTGCGCCACCACCCTCAATTTTTTTCAATCACAAAAAAACCGGCGTGAAATTTACAATTCACAATTTCAAGGAGGGTTTTCGAGATTACAAAACAAACAAACTGGAAGATGGTGGCGCAATTCTGTCTTCAGATTTTTTTGAGCCCTTTCCTTGTTCAACGCGTGGTTTTAGAAAAAAAATATAGGAAATTAATCAATAGGGTGAAAACGTGTAGTGAAGTGAAGTGAAAGGTGCGATTATGGGTAGTCAACTAAAAAGTATTGAGCTATTAGTATTTAGGTAAAGTTTTATGAGGTGCAGTGTAGTGAAGTGAAGTGCAGTGAAGTGATTTCATTTCGTTATTTCGCTAATCTAAAGCGTCTTTTATAGGCTATTCTGACAAAAGTTGGTATTTATTGATTTATGTTAACGAGTGTTTTACGTGTTAGAAATGTAAAAATTATTATAAGTATTGTATATTATTATGTTGTAGGTAAAATGTTTATCCATATTTGTCTGAATATGATTGTGAGTGAATACGTGCAGGATGGTGTGTATGCGAGTGTTCCTATGTCTTTGTATGATATGTATGTAAACGTGTATGTTTGTATGTATGAATGCTGGTGTATTATGTAAGTAAGTTTATTTACTTAAATGTTAGTATATATGTAGTTTCATTTGTTGTATATGTATGTAAATGCATTTGCATGTTCTAGGTAATGACGAAGATAATTTGTTTTTTATATTGATTTTTTTATATATTGTTTTTTATTGTTCATTGTGTTTTATAATTGTAAATATATTTATATTTAATGTTTCTGTATTCTGCCACCGAGCAACATCAGCCCAATTGTAGAATAAACCTTATATCTATATCTATTCGGATTCAGCACGTCTTCCTACACAAGGAAACGTGTGTCTTTGGGTCTGACAAACTTTTTCTTTTGTGAGCCTGTGTAATCGTTCTTAACCTTATTAAAATAAATACTATTTTAATTATTCGTGATACTATTGAGCAAAAATCGACTTTATTGCTACATGAAATATTTTCAAATACGTTCGTAAAGGACCCTATTGTTTGGATACCTCCTCAAGTTCTGTTATCGCCGCTAAGCACACAATTGTGTTCTTCTTGCTTCTTCTTTGTTCTACTTCCCAATTGCCATCTACTTCACATCAAAGAGAAAAGTCCAGAAATAGTAATTAATTTTTCACTAAAATTATAACGCAAAGTTTGCGTATAGTATTTCTCCAATAAGTTTTTAAAGACGTTCTCATTGTTCTGGCCTTTACGTACTAATTTTTTTTGTCATTCAGTGTGTTTGATTTCGTTGATATCCCCAACGCGTTCCACAAGATATTATGACGCGTGGGTGATTTTTTTTTCTCCTTTTGTTCGCAGGAAAAGGAAGTCGCCATCGGTAACATGACTTACATGGAGCCTCCATTTGAAAGAAAATGATGGAGCGAATGCCAGCCCAGTGAGTGAACCAATTTAATAGTGGATTATTATGGTCCGTATAAAAGTCAAGGAAAACCCGGCAGACGTTGTTCTGCTCTTCATCTCCCTCTTTCCCCTCCCATCTCCCTTTCTCACTGCTTCTCCCTCGTGCCCTTATTTTGTCCCTGTTTGCCTGTCTCTATCTCTGCCGCTCTCTGTCCCTCTCATTCACATTTACTTGCAGATTCTGCACGTCTCTGAGCAGGTGAGGTAATATCGGGAAGCGCCGTACCAGCAAAAATGTAATAGAATATTCAGGAAGAGTTTATACTGTAGATTACGTTTCTTAAAATTTTAGTTTTGAAGGCTCTAGAACGCATCGTTTAGGAGTTAGTTGACGGTATGGATTCAAAATGCTGCCGAGTATGTTGCAGGTTGCATTTGACGCGAATATTTACTTTTGTTCCACAGCGCTAGGTAGTGGAGTTAAAACAGAATTAACAACACGTAAACCTTGTGGGTGAAAAACCGCGAAGAAGTGCCAACTTTCATGAAGATCGGTCCAACGGTGTCAAAGTTTTGCTCTTATACGTACCAACATTAAGTTTTATATATAGAAGACGATACCGAATTCCCACAGAAACTCACATTAAAATAATGTTACAAATTTACCGGTGACACGTACTCCAAATTAAACAGAGTGGCACTTCAAGGTCACGAGCGGAAGGAGAGGGGACATTGTTATCCAATCGGGAGCTCCAATATCAAACATTGAAGTCGGAACAAAGCTCCCTATTGGATGATAGTGTCCCCCTCTCCGCCCAGCTCGTGATATTCACGTGTCACCCAGTTTAAACCGGAGTATTACTCGTTCACTTTACATTTGCAGACTGCAGAATTAGGAACTAATATTGTTTTGAAAGTGAAGGCCCGAACACGCAACCGAGAATACACGAATGGTCCCGATGTCTATCAGCATTTGACCAATCAACTGTCTCCGAAGGCAGCACAAGCGCTACGGACACAGCTGACGAATTATGCCTTTCTGACAGTGAGCTGGAGTCGCGCTCTTAAATGATTAAAGTAATATACAATAAAACAGATCACTCCACAAACATTCACGTACAATATCTTTATTTCTTCTTTGCACTTATCTACTGCTTAATGGTTATGTTCTTGCCCCGCCGGGTTTCTCTGTGCTGCTCACCGCCATCTATACCATATTAAACGGTCATTATACTGCAGACGCGTGTTTCTCATTCAGTCGGCGGTGACCTCAAGTAAACAGATCGCAGCGCTACGTCTGCAAATGTAAAGTGAACGAGTAATATATGTCTTTATTTACATTCGGATGTTCTTTCGGTTGCTCCATTCCCTCCGTGCTGCCATCTCTGCGCGTCTGGGGAACTTTCCGGGTGTCTCCGCTCTCGGAGTCGGTATATCAAATTAGAGCCAACATGACACCCGGAACCTCACGCCATGGCCCCCTGGCTCCCGCCACCCCCTGTTTTGGGGTGAAGATGAATGGTAAAAAAAATTAGTTTTGCGGTAATAAATTAGTAATAGAAAAGTTAAAAATTATGGCACTAGTTTGGTTCGATTCTGCTATGGTGGGCGGGCCAGCTTGATATGGAGCTAGCTACTTCGCGTCGTTCTCGGTTGTGCCGCTAGGAGTCGCATGATCGCCAGCACTGCTCGATACAGTCACGATCATGCGATCCTAGAGGCACAACCGAGAACAACGCGAAATACCGTGAGATATTCCATTTTGATGACCCCGCCACGCGCCAAGAAAGAAAAACCGAAGTATATCAGTGGATTTCACCAACACTGTTCAAATCTCTCATGACGATAGTCATTTTTAACGAGCGTCAAAATATTGGCGCATCATTACGTTTCACCAATACGTTTCTGTTAGAATTGACGATTCGTCAAGTTAACTTTGTCAACTTTGTCAACATTAGTTAACTTTGACGATTCGTCAAGGATCGTGTGTCGACTTTTTTCTCCTCGTACAGAGGTTGGCTATCATGTCGGGTTACAACGCGGTTCCGAATTGGCTATTGAACCTGTTGACTACTGAAGACGAACCATTATATTCGGTAGGTTGATTCGGTAGATTTCGTGGTTCGCACATGAAGAAAATCACATATTCGCACATTAACGATTTTTTTTAAAATTTCTGAATAGTTCTAATTCAATTCCCCTAAAGACGAAATTTGCAAATGTCTGCAGTCTGCCATCTCTGTATCTCCAGAAATGTTCGCTATGCCTTGCTCACTTGACGTGACGGTGCGCCGCGCGGTGTGCGGAGCCACACCCTCCGTTGGCTGGAGGCGCGCCCCTCCGCCTCCGTCAGGCAGGCAGGCAGGCAGGCACCCTGAGCAAACTGGGCCCCCTATCTAATCGGCGCTCGCGCCTCCCCTGTTGACACGCCCGCGCTGTGGGGCGACGGCGGAAAGAGGGCGGACGAAAACACATCCTTCGATGAATTTCAAGGATAAAGAGATATCAACCACAATAAAGGATGACATTTTTTAATATTTAGAACATTTCGTCATACATATGTTTCGAGAGTGTTTTTTCCATCATCAGTGACTAAATTCGAAAATTCAGTAAAAAGTTAGCAAATGAAAATTACCAATGCACATAAACATATTCAGCTTGGAAACTAATTAATTAAGGTACTTACCCAAGTAACACAGATTAAACACCCGTAATTAAATGTTATAAAAGTGCTCCGACCAGTATGCCGCCATCTTGTGCATCGCACGTGGTTTACGTGCATTGGTAAAAATATTAATATTATGTGTATATTAAAAAATTTCGTCCTTTATTGTGGTTGATATCTCTTTATCCTTGAAATTCATCACGGAATACCACAAAATCTCAGCTGCAACCACAGAATTTACATTCTTCGATAGTACTCGAGTAACCTCAATTCTGTGGCCACGGCGTAAAAGTTCTTGTGATAAAAATCTTTGTTTGGAGTGTTAAAATATTATTCAGCCGATGCTTTTTCCGATGCTCAACGCTATTTCCCAACGTTTTTTTGTCGTTAAGGAAGCAACATTTGAATTCGGTCGTTTACCAAAATAAAATATAGACACTTAACTTGTAATTTCAGTACTTAACCCAATTTTGCCAAACATTCCCTTATGAACTTTTACCCCGTGATCACAGAATTCTTCTTCTGCATTCGTTTGGGTCATCTAGGGACTAAGCACCAATTTCATTTCTTCTTCCTTCTTTCTCCAGTACTCTTTCATCTTCTCACTGTGTATCAGTTTTCTCTCCTCGGACCATTTTGATCCTCTGTTCTTTTCCTTCCTGCCGTGAAATCCTTCCATTTCTTACACTTTCTTCTTACACATCTCAACCTCAATTGAATTCTTCTTCTTTTTTCTTTAATTTTAGGCTGTAGCCTGCCTTTTTTAACAAATGAAAATATTTTAAAACGTGATCCGTGAGGTGAGGAATGGCACAGGCTGCTATCGTTGTATTCCTCAGACGCCGCTGTTCACAGTAAGTGATTTAGGGCTTTGATCACTTAGAAGGAAGAAGTTCATCAGCAAATAATTGACATTTAGGATAATTTTGTTGTGTAGTATAAATACGATAGACCTAACTAGATACTTCCCTTTTGTTGGATAATTTCGACTACAAAATTATATTCCAAAGTAAATCTGAAAGAATAGAACGGCATGTTGTAGAATAGAAGCTTGCAAATGTACAAATTTTCTTTAACCCCCTCCCCTGATAATACAATGAAAGAATGTACTCTTCAGAATAACTCTTCTGTTCGGATTAGGTTTTTTAACACCGTATTCTGGGGTGGAAAGCAGTGGCGTAGCGTGACTCACACGTTTGGGGATGCTCAACAATAACACACAAAATGTCACTATCAACTACTTCATCTAACAGGCGAACGCAACACAAGGCAGATACACTGGGACTACTTCCACGATCTCGATTGCTTACGACGGTGTAGGCGCTTCCCACAAAATCCTCACAGCAGTCAGGGCTGCCGATATCTTGAAAGCAAATTATACAATGGCTCAGCTTTAATTCTTATACGCGAATGGCAATAAGACCATTTGTTAATTTATACATTGCAGACTTAAATAATATGTAGTCTATTTAAGAGATAATACAATTTCTTGCATATTAATTAAGAAATAGTAGTCAGGTACTATTTCTACAGTTTGTACCCATGACCAAGCGGGGACTCCCGAGTGAGAGAGAGAAAGATAATTTACTGAACGCCTGAAGTGTGCTGCGCTCTCGTGCACAAACGAGCTTCTTTCCGCAGTAGACGCTAGCGTAAAGCAGTCGGGTTTCTCTGGGCCAGGGGTGAAGAGGGGAGAGGGGAATCTCGCCATCTGCGCATGCGTCATTGCTCGTCGCAATCTGGCGGCAGACGCTGAAGTATTTTAGCTTCCAAGCAATCAGAGGCCAGCTTCAACAGCCCGCCGAATTCAATCATAGGAAATCAATTTAAAATTAATACAAAACGTGTTTCGCTCAACAGACCACTTGTAAGATTATCAATACAGTATTTAAGGTTCTTATATACGGGGATGCTCAGCATCTCAGCGTCCCCTGACGCTACGCCACTGGTGGAAAGAACATCTGACAAGAAGAGTTGCGGCTCACATTTTTTGTAATGTTTTATTATTAATTTTAGACTTGATAGATAATTTTTTACGATTTTACCTACTACTTCCGAGGATGAAAAATGCAGGCAGTTGTAAGTTTGAAGTATTTTTTATTCAGAACTTGCCTAGTAAAACTTTTTAAGATTTGGCAATATTTTTGAAACAGTTCAAAGTGTCGGCGATGCCCATTCAGCTACGTAGTTTCTACCATGAAGTGAAACGGTCAGGTAGGGAAAATGGTCACGGCCATTTCACATTTCGGAATTTTATTTTGTGAAGGAATGACATAGTGGATCAATATTAAATGATTATGCATGAATGCGTATTCCGTTGCACTTCAATGTCATCTCTTCCTCGATTTTACGACATCCCTTTTTTCTTTCGGGTGGTACTCCGTATCTAATCGTGGAATTGTTTCTTCGTCCGTTCTCTCAGTAAACTGCCTCCATGATTATCTGTGTACCTCTTATCTTTTCATTGTTTCAATGTACCTAAATGAGTATTCAATTAAATATTGTTTCAGCTATTAATTTTTATATCATAATGCTTGCTGGAGTTTCGTCAATCACCAATTGACCGGTTCAGTACTAAAATATTTGTATCAAAATAATGCTAATAGTAGCTACTAGTGTGTACAACTACAGATTTTGTACAGTTCACGTTTGCTTTATTCACGCGGAGAAGAAAAATGCAAAAATGCAAAGTGATTTCACAGTTTTACTCGAAACAAGCCTCACTCACGAAGCGAGCAGGAGTCTAATTTGCCGTATGCTTAGCGCAAAGTAACACTTTCCAATCACAGTGGAGATACGAACTAGTTTATAATGTATGCAAGAATGCGGATAAATAATTTTTTAGAGGGACTTACTGCCTTTTACTTTATTTTTTAAATTATATTTATTCAAGCATTGGCCTTTGGCTCTCAGCAGTCGCATAAGACAAATACAGTACATATAAAATATTTATATGATATCATGATACATACTATTCATATTCTAGTTGATACAGTACACTTCGCGTTACGTAGTTGATAATGAGAAGAGACTCATCGGGTGTTTCTGGTGTGTCAAAAAATTATCTATGTACTAGCTACATTTCTTTTTATGGATGCGGATTCTACGAATAGGAGAAAGTGAATTGCTGAAGGAATGTAATATTTTAGAGAAGAATTTTATGGATAGGAGGGAAAAGTGGAGTCACCGAGACTAGTGAAAACACTTTAATTCCTCAACAATAAAGTCCACTTTTTCTCCCTGAGATAACTACTATAAAGATAACTACAATAAACCCTCGTTCCAAGGGACAGAAATAATCGCAGTTCGTGTTATAAAAATTCGTGTTTATCCCAGTATTATAAATGTCCGTATTAACTTAATCCCTTACCGAGACCGAAGTTTCGTTCGTGTTACGGCGAAATTCTTGTTAAGATAGGTGTTAAGGTTAAGATAGGTACACGAGAGTGATGAATAATCGATAAATTTCGTGTTATTCAATTTTTATTGTGTCGTGTGCTCTGTTTTGTTCTCTTTTAAATGCTTCAAATCGTTTCTTGCTAAGTTTCTTAGTTTTTGAGAAAATAATTTTCGAAGCGAGTGTCAACTGTCAAGCCCAAAGTGAGTGAATTTCAAATGCACTTTTCTGCAATGCAAATATTCAGCACATTGGTGCACTTCAAACATGAAGCAAAAGCTATCAAAGATAATAATATAATTATTTTTGCAGCATTTAACCCATGAAATTCTCTAGTGAATGAGCTAGAATATTCATCTATTACTACAATTTTCAGTTGTATGAATTGATATGTCCAGACAAAATTTATTTTTAATTTTTTTTCTCAAATAAACAAGTCCTGACTCTTTAGTTTTCGCATTATCTTTATCATTCTTGCTCATTCACTAGATAATTCTATTGTGATTAATTTAAAAAAAGAAATTTAAAAATATAAAATTTTAAAATATATTAATTTGTTGAACAGTTATAATGTTTGAAGTAAAAACCTACATATTTGGAAAAATTTTTATAAAAAAATTGAAAAAAAAAATTTTTTTCCTGAATATTTGGTGTCTAAAAGCATAAAGAATTCGCATGTACAAAGGATAACAAAACAGACACAAGTTGCAGAATTTTGTTTTCTCGGGTAGAGGGAGAGTTCGTGCTGCATTTACGAGCTAGAAGAAGCACGTGGTTCCACACCGCGTTGCGCTGAGGGGGCGTGGTGGAGCGCGGAGGGGAGACCAGGGGGCGTTGGCAGCCGTGCGCGGTGTAGGGGGCGTTGGAGGAGAGGGATGGAGGGGAAGGGGCAAGCGGAGGCGTCAGGGGGCGTTGGAGTGAAATGAAAGATATCGTCGCGTCTGAAAGGCTCCATTCATCGCTAGCAGCCCCGCCTCTTTCGCACTCCCAAACACAACGCGCATTTCAAGGCTAAGCGACTCGGCGCTCGTGAAGGTCGAGTTTTTACGTGCTTTGCACTTTTTTACATTTGTTATGCTCTGGTCAGTCCTAAGGGTTTACACGCGATGGTTTCAGAATGACACAATTGTATTCGTTTATTGATGAAACTTTCAAACACCATTCATGTATACACCGGAGGTTCCCAACTGAGTCGGTATCAGTGGTGTATCCGGAAGTGGGGGAGGCATGGGGGCTAAGCCCCGCCCCCAAAGGCCTAGAGTTTTCGTTTGTTACCTTAATTTATTTGGCAAAATTGATTTAAATACTTATTTGTATTATACTTGTTTAATTATTTAAAAAATAATGTTTTATATATATATATATATATATATATATATATATATATATATATATAAAACAGGATGTTGGCATGTATATAAGAACAAAACTCCAAGACCGTTGGACCGATCTCCATGAAAGTTGGCACTTCTACGTGTTTTTTCACCCAGAAGGTTCATGTGTTGTTAATTCTGTTGTAACTCCACTACATGGCGTTACATAGTCACTGCTTATCCACTACATATTCATGTCAAATGTAACCTGCAACACACTCGGCAGCATTTTAAATATAGCATGTGCGGTTGTGTAGCGTATGCTAGTGTGTGTGTAAGAGGAGAGGGTAGGACAAGGAAGAGGAAGGAAAGATCGCGCGTGGTCCGTGACCCGTTTGCTGCCTGGTGTTGACCGGAGAAACCACGGAAAACTACCGATCAGAGCAGCCGGCCTCCTCGAAATAGCGACTGAATTCGACCTAGCTGACAAGCTAGTGTCGAAAAATCCTGCCGCCGTCGGGACTCGAACCTAGGACCTCCCGGTGAGAGGGACTGCAGTGACATCAGGTTGACACACTGAGCCATCTCTCCCAGTTTAATGTCAGGTGAAGGGTTAGTTAGTTAGTTAGTTAGTTAGTTAGTTAGTTAGTTAGTTAGTTAGTTAATGCCTTATTTTACGTGGCGAGACTCGGGCCATCAGGCCCGCTCTTCCGTCTGACCACGCAAATTTCGCTACGCTCCTTTCACCTAGCGGAGAAAGAAGGTATTATCTCGGGCGACGAAACAGGCGATTTGAATTTAGCTCAGAGGCATCATTTAGGCTGAGGATCTTTTACATGCAAGTAAATCTACTAAAATGGGACAGCCGGCTTTACTTCCCCTCCGAAGGAAGGCGTTCGCCCTTAACAATTCACGGCTTCGATCGGGTTTGAACCCGCGAACTTGAGTATGACAGTCCAGCACGCTAACCGTGACGGTTTGTAGTTATAGTTATAGTTATAGTTAATGCCTTATTTTACGTGGCGAGACTCGGACCATCAGGCCCGCTCTTCCGTCTGACCACGCAAATTTCGCTACGCTCCTTTCACCCAGCGGAGAAAGAAGGTATTATCTCGGGCGACGAATCAGGCGATTTGAATTTAGCTCAGAGGCGTCATTTAGGCTTGAGGATCTTTTACATGCAAGTAAATCTACTAACATGGGCCAGCCGGCTTTACTTCCCCTCCGCGGAAGGCGTAGGATTCTTTCGCCCGTAAAAAATCCACGGCTTCGATCGGGTTTGAACCCGCGAACTTGGGTATGACAGTCCGGCACGCTAACCGTCACACCATCCGTCACACCGTTTGTAGTCACGGTTTGTAGTAATAGATAATTCGAAGTCTCTCAGCCAGGGCCTGTTCTGGTGGCTCGTCACATGCAAATTTTTACTTTTTTTTTTTTTTTCCTTCGAAAATAAATCAACTCAAATCTCCTCCTCGCCAGCGTTTTCAAATTCCGCGCCGCCGCGGCTGCCCAGTGGCGCGCCCTGCCAACGCCCTCCAGCACTACGCATCGACCGCTCGCGCGCGCGGGAGCTGCGAGTGCAAAGCGCAACATTATTCATTGAAGTGCAGAACGCCCGCACTCGCAAGTGCTGTCTGTGCAGGCCTCAGCCAAACCGGTTTTTTTATTTTGTTTGAGAGAAAACAGAACAGAATATTCGGGAAACAGAAGTGAAATAATGTGACACGGAAATTACCAATCATGTCCCAGTTCACTTGTCACTTTTTACAAGGCGGCTAACAGTTTGAATCTTTATACACACAAATTGATGTTTACCGTATTCTTAACACTGTTCTTAAAAGTCAGGTGAAGGGTCCCCGGTGTGTAAGAATAGATTATTCAAACCCTCTTTCCGAGTCCTCTTCTGGCGGCTCAGTGCCAGAGTGGCCGATCTCTATGGTACAGGTCTCGGGTTCGATTCCCGGTGTAAGAGGTCGGTTTTAGTAATGTGTTAACTTTACTGGTAAATCTGGAAGGGTCGGTAGGTGTGATTGGTAATTACTAGTAACCGATTGCGGAAGTTCAAAGCTGTTGAGAGGCGACAGAGCGTCTCGGCACGTCAGACTTCCAAGAACAGACAGGAGGCCTAGGGTCCACCTCGTAGCTTCCGTTGTTGGGAGATATGAATTACACGTGGCCAACAACTCATAATTTTTCGATTTTTCTCTTGGTAACAAGATTTTTAGGCATTAAAATCCCTCCTTTTTGGCGTCTCTTAACGAGAAAAAAAGCCAGTAAAATTTGATATGAAAATAATTTTTTAAAACAACGTAACTAAAGAAACGAAAAAAATCGTCTCACCGAATCAGCCACTACTAACATGAAGGTAATTTGATAAAAGTAAAACAAGTGCGGTAAAAGTAAGACATCAAAAAATGAAAGTCATCATGGCTGTATAATAGTCTGTGTGTCTGTATTTGGCGCGACAGCCAACGTACGGCCCATGGACTACCAGCAGGTGCCGGCCTCGCGGCCGTGGGTTAGTACGTGTGGTTAGCACGTTGACTTCTCCATGCCGTATTCCGATCTCCTCAACCTGAGAAGTGACTCTCACATTGTTTATATTTGCATTAGCGGCAATTTGCTTACATTAGTATAATGATGAGTACATGTGCTTCAAATAATATCATACATTCGTATAAATTTTCTCGAAAACTCAACTGTTTTCTGTGAAAACTATCTCAAAATTCCACATTTTCAGAAACGTCAAACGCCATTTTCTCATAAAAGGCTCCATGTTTTTTCTTCAAACTTTTCGAACGAATAGTGGAAATGGAAAATTATTTATCAAAATGAATTTCAAATTTCGCATTTACCGTAGCGCTTAATCGCCGTTTTCTTTAAAAAAGGGGCCAAATTTTTCAAAGAAATTTGCTCTTTCGGACGAGGTTCTACTGTTTTTTAATCTTTTTAAAATAATATTACCATTCTACCATTAGGAAACCAGAAAATAAAGAAAATTTTAAAAATAGTACTGTTAACGGCGATAGATGGCAGCTGGCAAGAGTATGGGGCAAGTCCGAATAGCTAGTCGAGACCAATGGAAAAAGAAATCACAGGAAAGTCTGTGCCATTCTGTAGCACCATTAGTTCTTTCTCACTCAGTCATTCACTACAGTAGTGTGCAAATTAATTGGGACAAGCTCATTTTATTAGGAACTGAAGTTGGTTAGCTGTAGTTTTATCCGCCCAACTGTTGGACACTTGGTGGACTATTGTTGCCTTGACTATGAACAACAATTGTAGGTATATATCATAAGTTGGTCCATCATTTATAAGACAAATCTTTTAAATAACAGTTTTATATATTGAAAGAATACAAATTGTCCACAACGTTTCGGAAACATTTGGTTTCCATCATCAGGTGACAAATAATTCAGGTGATAAAAAATATTAAATACAACAATTGTAGGTCCCCTACAGACCAGTTGAGCGTTTATGTGTGTAGCAGCAGGGTATGTTTTTCTATGTTTTCGACAGGAAAAATTTGTGTTCTTGTTAAAATGGATATTTCACCAAACAAGCGGTCAAAAATTGTTGCTATTCGTGAACACACATCTATGACTATAAGAGACATTGTCTCCGTTGTTGGTGTAGCAAAATCTAGTGTTTCAAGGCTTATTAGTACATATAATAATAATGCCTCATTGTCTCCAAAGAGAATAAGCAGATGTGGACGAAAACAAAAAACTACCCCTAGAACTGACAAATCTCTACTTAGAAACAGTAGAATTCATCCTCACAAGACAAGTAAGGACCTTCAGATAGATTTATTGGCTACTGTGGTTGTTATTGACTCTTGAACTATAAGGCGTAGGCTTCTTGACTGTCAAAAAAAATTAAATACTATCCTCCAGTTTCGTTACTAATCTTAGGACGTCTTGGTACACTACCGACCTACAAGTAGGACACCAACTTCTTTCAAGTTGTGAAAATAAATTCATAATAAAATTTGTGTAATTTTGTTATCAGATGTATCATTTATCTTTTATATGACATATTAGTCTATATACATTCGTTATTTCCCTGTAAAGAAATGTAAAAACTTCCATTGTCGAAGCCGACGTGCAGATGAAGAAAACATAGTACAGATATTGCACCAACAATTAAACAAATTGCTCAGCTGCAAACCATACCTAAACCATACCAAACCTGAAATTGTCATCCAACTGAGTTGGATTATTAAGAGTTCTCTTCTCTGGTAATTCTTTTCTACCCAGTTTGAAGTAGGATGCAATCAAATAGTAAACGCATTCATTACATGAACGTCAATAATATTACCGAAGATAATCATTCGCCATCTTCTACTCTTTTTTTAGTTGTGTTTGTTCTCACTAATTTGTCCATTGTGTCTATTCCTGACCTAATTTATTGCAATTCATTATTATTAATAGTTCTAAGTAATTCTTCCTTTTTGGTTACTTCTTTCGTAGAATGCTTGGCTCTAAGACGTGGCACACAATTTGTACTAGGACAATAACACATGAGCGAAGTTTTTTTAGGAATCCGAACAAAGAACAAACTTTTTATGGTCCTGGGCATTAGTGGTAACCTCTTGTATTCACACTCACAGTTTTTCGTATAGATCCTAGTGTAACGTCTATATTTTGAAGATCTATTACTAGACTTAGCCTAGTGAAGAAGTTGTCAGTTGTTATGCTCCACCCGCTTTGTTTCAAAACCTTTCACCACATCTAAAACAACGCTCTTTCCTTGATTTCACTAGATTGGTTTGCCTGGTGACCTGTGTATGCTTGAACATTCAAGACATAACTAGTGATATTGTCATATGCAACCGGTAACTTGAAGCTATATGTACCGAGTTTTGAAGGCATATTATATTGCTGAAAAGGGCATTTACACGAAAGTTTACAAGTTGTTCATCAACCGTGATGTTGCTGGGTGGAATTTATGCATCTTGAAGTGTACTTGCCCACATTTCAAATATTTCTAATAGGAGCCACCTTGTCTGGAACTCCGTTACGGTTCCTATGTTCTGCATCACATCGAATGCACCTAGTAATTTGTGTGAAACGATTTCTACTCACTACTTCAGCGGAAATGGGCCTACATTCTTCCTAGTTTCATAAGTGCATTATTGCTTGATTATCGCCTTTGTATGCACTATGCCTAGAATCCCAACGTCTACAAAGCAATTCAACTAAGTAGTAGTCAACTATATCCATTTTGAACCATAAACAAAAGTTCCCTTTTCGTTGGTCCACTTCAAAACGTTATCAATTATATTTTGTTTCATAAATAAGTGGAAGGCTGGCTGTACCCACATTTTTCTTTGCATACTTTGTGGGATCTGGTTATATAATGTTCTTATAATGTTACGTCTTCGTACTCTTCTACATGATTCTCTTTCCATATCCTTATGCCATACTTATTCCTTTTTTTTTTCTACAGATGACAAAAAAAAACAAATAATTTTTCACAGTAGAAAGGAAAAATTCATACAATTTTGTAATATGATACAATCCATACATGTAAAATCCAGTATCTAATATTCATCCCAAATATGCTTTACTAATTTGGATACAGTTATCTAATTCAATCTCAGCCTCTTTAATTGCATCTATTTCTCCATCACTGTCAAACATATTTGATAGTCGTAGCGAACCTCACCAATGGTATTTCTGTAGAACCAGCTTCAGAAAAAAGTGAAATGCGACGTATCTCGTCATCAGAACGTTGCTCCATATCGGGAATGGTAATACAAAAACAATGTTACTCGAGTAGCATAACCAAAAACAAGGCAGTAATTTCAATTGATATCAACTTATGGATAATACAAAAGGTTGCCAACATTTACTATAGCAACAGAAAAAATAGCCATCGCTTTTACAAGAATTAGCTGTTGGGGTCATATAAGACCCCACTGGTACTCAGTCTGGCAGGTACGAATACTAATGAAAGTAACAACAATGTAAAACATTTGTATACCCAATATGGGGGTAGACAATGAATCAGGAAAAGTCAAATTTTTTCAGATTTTTTAAAGTATTGGAAACTGTAAAAAATATTAGAGAAACATGTCGTGGGGTCACCAGAGACCCCATGGTATTAGGAGGGTTAAGAAAAAAATCCTCTATCTCGTGGTGTGGTCAAAATCCATGATTTGTTGCTTCTTTATACTTAAAAATCGATTGACGGCATTCCGTCCGTCTGTCCGTTTGTGGTCAACGCTAGCGCCTAAACCGTTCGGTCGATTTTCTTCAAAATTGATATTCCCCAGTCGATCTGATTCTAGTCGAAGCTTTGTGATTTTGAAAAAGATTCTTTAAAATTTGGGGGTACTTTATATGAAGCCCCCCGGGGATTTTCAACATTTTCTCAAAACGGCTCCAAATTTTTTCTTTAAATTTCTTGTATGAATAGAGGAAAATACACTTTTTAACATGGCATAGGTCCGATTTTCACGTACAGCTCTGAATTTTCGAAAATTGTGAAAGTTTGAATTTTTTTCGGCGTCTTTCTCCAACTACAAAATTGAAGATAGAGATTTTTTCTTCCAATAAAATTTGTTCAGCATATTGAGTTCTTTAATAAAGGTCATGTAAATGTTTTTCACAATTTTGGTAGTTTTCGTGCAATATTGCGTGCAATATGTGGAATTTTAAAAAATTACGAAAACAAAATTTTTTCAAAAACGTCTCCAAATTTTTTCTTTAAACTTTTGGTAGGGATAGTGGTAAATATACTCTATCAATGACATAAAGCCATTTTGGTCTATCGGTTGGTTTTTTCAAAAATTACCAAAATGTAAATTTTTTTACTTGTCTCTCACGTCGTTAATATTTACATTATCGGCGATTTTTTTACATTATTATATTTACGAGTATATATGCTTTAAATAATGTCAAGTAAAGTTTCTCGAAAACACTACCGTTTTCTGTGAAAAGTAGCTCAAATTTCGGCATTTTCAGAAATGCTCAAACGTCATTTTCTCGAATATGGCTGTAAATTTTTCTTGAAACTTTTGTAACGGATAGTGCTAACTACACTCATTAGTATAGCGTGAAGTTTATTTTGAGTTACTTGTTTGCTTTTTCAAAAATTATATAAATGTAATTTTTTTGAAAGATCTCTCACATCTTTAATACGCACATTATCCGCAATTTGTAAAGATGATTATATTTGTGAGTGTAAGTGCTTCAAATAACTTCAAATAATGTATTTTGGAAACTCAAAACTTTTCTGTGAAAATGAGCTTCAAATTTCGCATTTTTAGTAGTGCTAAAACGCCATTTTCTCTTAAACGGCACATAATTTTTAAAAGAAAATTGCCATTTACGGCTAGGTTTTTGTGTTCTTTAATATTCTAAAATTAATGTTTCTGTTCTACCAATAGGAAACCGAAAAATTAAGAAAATGACAAAAAAATGTACTTTTCGCGATGATAGATGGTAGTTGGCAAGAAAGAGTATGTGGCAATTCCGAATATTGACAAATAAATAAATACGGTCATGCTTAATTTTTTCAAAATACGAGTAGTTTTTCTTTAATTTTGTGACAAACGTAATAGGCCGCTGTAAATTTACTGCGCTTCGGACAGCTGGATGCGTCGTAAATTAGAATGTGCAATTTTGTATATTATTTCTTTCTTCGTTTCTTACATTCGAACTTTGTTATAGACTTACACATTAATATTTTAGAAATTGTTTATTTTGAAATATTTGAAATAAGTAAAAAGAATTAATAGCTCTCAGAATAGCGACAATGCAGGGTCTGCAACAATGGAATTCACTTTGTGCTCGCGAATATCTGTGAATTAGTGTCATTGTTGTGACCTAATGGAGCTGTATGAAAAGGAGTTATAATTGTCTAATTTATGTTGATATTTGCAGGCAAATATTTAGTTTTGCACCAAATGCTGTACCATTTGTAGTGAGTAGAGAATTTGTTGCATGGTTTTAAAATACTCTTCCCTAATCATGGCCCAATGGAAGGCATTTCTATATTTCCAGGGTATCTGGCTTCTTTTTCCAATACAGGGTTACAAAACTTTTGCATTCTATTTTTGTGAAGTTGTAGAATTCACATGGTTCTGACAACACTGCAATGGAAATAGTGAGTTCCAAGCGAAGATGTTAGTAGCGCATAAAGTGCAATATTACAGTACTACTTAGCTGTTTCCTCTAATACGGGAAAGTAAGTGCTGTTGTAGCACCACTAGTTTCCTATGGGGGTACTTGAAAGATCAGGTGTATGCAGAAAACCCGTTTTCGTTTTGCAGCTTCTTCTAGTCAAAAAGTAGCAGTTGCTCGATAAAAAGATAACGTAAAATAAATACGATACTTAAATTGATTAATCTAGGATGATAATTGATCCATTGGCAATTATTTTTGAATTTGTGCATATTTGTGCATTTGTGTTTATTAATATAATTTTAACATTTTTATAAAAGTTTGATTCGCTTTTGTACTGATGTGTTCTTTCCTTGAAAAGCATAAATCAATATTAAGGTCTAAATATTTCATTGGCGATGAAGAATGTAGCCATTGAAAGAGTTTTTGATTACATATGTACGGATAAATTGCACTCCCTTATCTCATAGTTAAAAGGTATTATCAAATGAGGCACCAGCCCCTAGGACTGCTAGAAGAGTCCCAGAGCAATGCTGCCTTCAGCGATGTTCAATTTCTTTTTTTTTTTCACTCTGCGTCAACATAATCCTCCAATTTAAACGAAACATCCAAGAGGAAGGGTTCGACATTCAACTGATCTTTGCAAGACAGTTCTTTAGCCCTCGGGACTACTGTGATACAAGGAAGTTTCCAAATAGATCCAATCAGTACCATGGATTGAAAATTATGCGAGAAAGAAAGGGTGACATAATTTCAATGGAAAACAAACACAAACTGCAACACCGATGGAAGTTTTTTGTTGCCATTTAGGTCTAAAACTTGTTTATATTTGTAAGTTTAATAACTAATATGGTAGATGTCTTTCTTTGAGAGAAAACAAAAGAGAATATTTCGAACAACAGAAGTGATATAACACCGAATTTACCAATCATGTCCCCGATCTCGTGTCACTTATTACGAGGCTGCTGAAAGTTTTAATCTTTGTACACACAAATTGACGTTTACAGTGTACTTAACATTGTTCTTTTATGTCAGATTGAATGATTGATTGGTGTTTCCGGGCGGTCAACGACTTAGATCATTAGTCCCGTAAGTGTAGTGCGTGTTTATTCTGGGGTTGTGGCGATGATCTTTTCCTTGCTGGATGGCGAGATCTGTCGCCAGGTATCTCCCACCAGCGGGGCACCGCTCCAGCCGGGGCAAGCTGTAAGATCTCGACCGGTCTCCCGGCATGTGCGGTTGTGTAGTGTATGCTAGTGTGTGTGTAAGAGGAGAGGGTAGGACAAGGAAGAGGAAGGAAAGATCGCGCGTGGTCCGTGACCCGTTTGCTGCCTGGTGTTGATCGGAGAAACCACGGAAAACTACCGATCAGAGCAGCCGGCCTCCTCGAAATAGCGACTGAATTCGACCTAGCTGACAAGCTAGTGTACGAAAATCCTGTCGCCGTCGGGACTCGAACCTAAGGCCTCCCGGTGAGAGGGACTGCAGTGACATCAGGTTGACACACTGAGCCATCTCTCCCAGTTTAATGTCAGGTGAAGGGTTGGTTGGTTAGTTAGTTAGTTGGTTAGTTGGTTGGTTGGTTAATGCCTTATTTTACGTGGCGAGACTCGGGCCATCAGGCCCGCTCTTCCGTCTGACCACGCAAATTTCGCTACGCTCCTTTCACCTAGCGGAGAAAGAAGGTATTATCTCGGGCTACGAAACAGGCGATTTGAATTTAGCTCAGAGGCGTCATTTACGCTTGAGGATCTTTTACATGCAAGTAAATCTATTAAAATGGGACAGCCGGCTTTACTTCCCCTCCGAAGGAAGGCGTACGAAGGATTTTTTCGCCCTTAAAAATTCACGGCTTCGATCGGGTTTGAACCGGCGAACTTGAGTATGACAGTCCGGCACGCTAACCGTGACGGTTTGTAGTCACGGTTTGTAGTAATAGATAATTCGAAGTCTCTCTGCCAGGGCCTGTTCTGGTGGCTCGTCACATGCAAATTTTTACTTTTTTTTTTTTTATTCCTTCGAAAATAAATCAACTCAAATCTCCTCCTCGCCAGCGTTTTCAAATTCCGCGCCGCCGCGGCTGCCCAGTGGCGCGCCCTGCCAACGCCTCTCCAGCACTACGCATCGACCGCTCGCGCGCGCGGGAGCTGCGAGTGCAAAGCGCAACATTATTCATTGAAGTGCAGAACGCCCGCACTCGCAAGTGCTGAGCAGGCCTCAGCCAAACCGGTTTTTTTATTTTGTTTGAGAGAAAACAGAAAGAGAATATTCGGGAAACAGAAGTGAAATAATGTGACACGGAAATTACCAATCATGTCCCAGTTCACTTGTCACTTTTTACAAGGCGGCTAACAGTTTGAATCTTTATACACACAAATTGATGTTTACCGTATTCTTAACACTGTTCTTAAAAGTCAGGCGAAGGGTCCCCGGTGTGTAAGAATAGATTATTCAAACCCTCTTTCCGAGTACCTCTTCTGGCGGCTCAGTGCCAGAGTGGCGGATCCTCTATGGTACGGGTCTCCGGGTTCGATTCCCGATTCTAAGAGGTCGGTTTTAGTAATGTGTTAACTTTACTGGCAAATCTGGAAGGGTCGGTAGGTGAGATTGGAAATTACTAGTAACCGATTGCGGAAGTTCAAAGCTGTTGAGAGGCGACAGAGCGTCTCGGCACGTCAGACTTCCAAGAATAGACAGGAGGCCTAGGGTCCACCTCGTAGCTTCCGTTGTTGGGAGATATGAATTACACGTGGCCAACAACTCATAATTTTTTCGATTTTTCTCTTGGTAATAAGTTTTTTAGGCATTAAAATCCCTCCTTTTTGGCGTCTCTTACTTAACGAGAAAAAAAGCCAGTAAAATTTTATATGAAAATAATTTTTTAAAACAACGTAACTAAAGAAACGAAAAAAATCGTCTCACCGAATCAGCCACTACTACATGAAGGTAATTCGATAAAAGTAGAACATGTGCGGATAAAAGTAAGACATCAAAAAATGAAAGTCATCATGGCTGTATAATAGTCTGTGTGTCTGTATTTGGCGCGACAGCCAGCGTACGGCCCATTGACTACCAACAGGTGCCGGCCTCGCGACCGTGGGTTAGCTACGTGAGGTTAGCACGTTGACTTCTCCTTGCCGTATTCTGATCTCCTCAACCTGAGAAGTGTCTCTCACATTGTTTATATTTGCATTAGCGGCAATTTGTTTACATTAGTATAATGATGAGTACATGTGCTTCAAATAATATCATACATTCGTATAAAGTTTCTCGAAAACTCAACTGTTTTCTGTGAAAACTATCTCAAAATTCCACATTTTCAGAAACGTCAAACGCCATTTTCTCATAAAAGGCTCCACATTTTTTCTTCGAACTTTTCGAACGAATAGTGGAAATGGAAAATTATTTATCAAAATGAATTTCAAATTTCGCATTTACAGTAGCGCTTAATCGCCATTTTCTTTAAAAAAGGGGCCAAATTTTTCAAAGAAATTTGCTCTTTCGGACGAGGTTCTACTGTTTTTTAATCTTTTTAAAATAATATTACCATTCTACCATTAGGAAACCAAAAAATAAAGAAAATTTTAAAAATAGTACTGTTAACGGCGATAGATGGCAGCTGGCAAGAGTATGGGGCAAGTCCGAATAGCTAGTCGAGACCAATGGAAAAAGAAATCACTGGAAAGTCTGTGCCATTCTGTAGCACCATTAGTTCTTTCTCACTCAGTCATTCACTACAGTAGTGTGCAAATTAATTGGGACAAGCTCATTTTACTAGGAACTGAAGTTGGTTAGCTGTAGTTTTATCCGCCCAACTGTTGGACACTTGGTGGACTATTGTTGCCTTGACTATGAACAACAATTGTAGGTACATATCATAAGTTGGTCCATCATTTATAAGACAAATCTTTTAAATAACAGTTTTATATATTGAAAGAATACAAATTGATCACAACGTTTCGGAAACATTTGGTTTCCATCATCAGGTACAAATAATTCAGGTGATAAAAAATATTAAATACAACAATTGTAGGTCCCCTACAGACCAGTTGAGCGTTTATGTGTGTAGCAGCAGGGTATGTTTTTCTATGTTTTCGACAGGAAAAATTTGTGTTCTTGTTAAAATGGATATTTCACCAAACAAGCGGGCAAAAATTGTTGCTATTCGTGAACACACATCTATGACTATAAGAGACATTGTCTCCGTTGTTGGTGTAGCAAAATCTAGTGTTTCAAGGCTTATTAGTGCATATAATAATAATGCCTCATTGTCTCCAAAGAGAATAAGCAGATGTGGACGAAAACAAAAAACTACCCCTAGAACTGACAAATCTCTACTTAGAAACAGTAGAATTCATCCTCACAAGACAAGTAAGGACCTTCAGATAGATTTATTGCTACTGTGGTTGTTATTGACTCTTGAACTATAAGGCGTAGGCTTCTTGACTGTCAAAAAAAATTAAATACTATCCTCCAGTTTCGTTACTAATCTTAGGACGTCTTGGTACACTACCGACCTACAAGTAGGACACCAACTTCTTTCAAGTTGTGAAAATAAATTCATAATAAAATTTGTGTAATTTTGTTATCAGATGTATCATTTATCTTTTATATGACATATTAGTCTATATACATTCGTTATTTCCCTGTAAAGAAATGTAAAAACTTCCATTGTCGAAGCCGACGTGCAGATGAAGAAAACACAGTACAGATATTGCACCAACAATTAAACAAATTGCTCAGCTGCAAACCATACCTAGCATCCAACTGACAATTTCATATTTCTAGATTCATAAACCAATGTTACTAATCATATGTTCAAAATACTGAAGGTGAACTCTATAAAAACCTTAGGAATAGGTTGTTTTTTTTTATTTTAATCGAGTAACTATTTCTATTTCCTCTTTTGATATCATTAAAGTGTTTATGTGTACCTATTAATTACGGTTTTGTCAGTGTTTGTGTCAATTCGTTTTCTTCCTTTTGGAATGAATACGAGTATATTTGTTCCAAAAAACTCATTTCAAAAGTGTCTTCTGCTACTTTTCTCGTGAGAAGTTCCCTTTCTAGAGTAATTCTCTAAATCATATTATTCTCTAATGATAATATGTTTGGTAGCATAAGAGCGGATGCTATGAGTGATTTTTTTGCCTGTTATTCCTGCTTTCTGGCGAATGATTTCGTTTGTGTGTGTACAGGTAAATAATAGAAAAGGATTTAGAGTAAACATTTTATTTGAATCCACGATATTTAGGAAGTAGACAATTTGCTTAATGCTGTCAGATTTTTTTAAGAGAACGTGTTTAAAACCGAGCATTCTCGTATTTAGTATCACTTGAATTTCAATTTCAAATTAAAAATTTTACTTCATGAAATTTCGTTATTAGATGATGTTAGGCACAGAAAATCTCTTATCAGGAATCAGGTAATGCTTGTAACATAATATTTTATTTTCATGGATCGAGCGAAGTAAATGGTAATGCAATTTAGATAAATGTGACATAAATTTAGTTATTTAACAAAATAAAAGTAATTTCTTCTCAAACTTCTGCGTAAATAATAAGCTTGTATTGATACTGATAAAAGATGAAAAGTAAAGATATAAACCGAAGAACAAATATAAGAGAATATCGCGTTACTTTATTCTACGTCGTTCCAGGCTATTTAAAGAGTTGATAAGATAAAGATATGTAGTACATCAAACTCTATTCAGTAAATGTCAACACAAACAGTTGAATGAAAAATACTTCTGAATAAAGAATGTTCTAGAAATGGCTATAATGATATACATACCAATTCTGTGTTCACTCTCAGAAATAAGTATTTCTCAAAAAAAATATTATTAAAAATTTAGGTACCTTTTCGTAAAAAAATGTTAATTTTTATCTCAGATTAATTTGTCTTTCACGTCATTTTCCTTGTTCATATTTATTTAGCTTTTCTAATAATTAACCTACTTCAAAAGAGGAGTGTAGGTACTACATTAATCTTTTCTTAAAATGTATGTTAGGCTGTAACACTTGCAATTGACCCTGATTCAAACATTTTTATGTCTTGAGAATTGTACTAAACAGAGCATGGTATTAGTTATTCAATAGAACAATGTCTGATTATGAAATCTGAATATATCTAGTCAAAGTTAAAAAATAATCGACTGGTGCTCATTCTAACAGTCTAGATTCAGAAGCAGAATAGATTTTCTTGCGACTTCAGACAATTTTATTGGGTTTCTTCAATACGATTCATCAAAAGACACTATGTTTTCAAAGCAGATTACGTCATCCGTTTATGCTTTTGGCATATGTTACCTTGTCTCTTAAACCTCATTAGATAATTCTTCGTTTCTTGTAATGGTAGTGCTTTGAATTTATTTGGTAAAGTTTTATTGCCATTAGAATTAATTGTAGCTGGAAAACGCTAGTATATTTCTATCCATTTTCAATTTCTTTATTTAAATTTGTATAATCATAACTCAGTTTGCTCCAGTTTTTTTTCTTTGAAACAATACATGTTTTGTATAATTTTCTCTATCTATGACAGGTTACTATTTTATTAAACTTTTACTCGCATATACATTGTGTTGTCTATTATACGATATCTCGGTTTTTGTTTTAATTGCTTTATACTGCACCCATACACAATTAATTGCACATTCGAGTGCATATGAAAGGATAATTTAAATCACAAGAATTACGAAAAAGAGAAATATTTCTCAAATTACTACCGAAAAATGAGAAACTTTCAGTCAGCTCCGACTTATCACTGCCTCCTGGAATAACTTACAATCAAGTAACATTTGAAAAACAGATTAATGCAAACTAGTGGTGCTACATAATGGCACAGACTTTCCCCTATTGGTTTTCTATTTCCTTGGGTCTTCGCTAGCTATTCGGAATTGCCACAAACTTTCTTGCCAGCTATCATCTATCACCGCCAAAAGTACATTTTTTTTGTCATTTTCTTAATTTTTCGGTTCCCTATTGGTAGAACGGAAACATTAATTTTAGAATATTAAAGAACACAAAAACCTAGTCATAAATGGCAATTTTCTTTTTGAAAATTTATGTGCCGTTTTAAAGAAAATGGCGTTTTAGCGCTACTAAAAATGCGGAATTTGAAGCTCATTTTCACAGAAAATGTTTGAGTTTTCAAAATACTTTATTTGACGTTATTTGAAGCACTTACACTCACAAATATAATAATGTTTACAAATTGCTGGTAATGTGCATATTAAAGATGTGAGAGATCTTTAAAAAAAATTACAATTATGTAATTTTTGAAAAAACTAAAAATAACTCAAAATAAACTTTACGCTATACTAAAGAGAGTAATTATCACTATTCGTTACAAAAGTTTCAAGAAAAAATTTACAGCCATATATTAGAAAATGGCTTCGTGCAATATTGCGTGCAATATGTGCAATTTTAAAAAAATACAAAAACAAAATTTTCTCAAAAAAGGCTCCATATTTTTTCTTTAAACTTTTGGTAGGGATAGTGGTAAATGTACTTTATCAGATGACATAAAAGCCATATTGGTCTATTGGTTGGTTTTTTCAAAAATTACAAAAATGTAAATTTTTTCACATGTTTCTCACGTCGATAATATTTACATTAGCGGCGATTTTTTCACATTATTATATTTATGAGTACATGTGCTTTAAATAATGTCAAGTAAAGTCTCTCAAAAACACAACCGTTTTCTGTGAAAATTAGCTCAAAATTTCGCATTTTCAGAAACGCTCAAACGCCGTTTTCTCATATATGGCTGCAAATCTTTTCTTCAAAATTTTGTAACGCATAGTGCTAATTACTCTCTTTAGTATAGCGTAAAGTTTATTTTGAGTTACTTGTTTGTTTTTTTTTTCAAAAATTACATAATTGTAATTTTTTGAAAGATCTCTCACATCTTTAAAATGCACATTACCAGCAATTAGTAAACATTATTATATTTGTGAGTGTAAGTGCTTCAAATAACTTCAAATAAAGTATTTTGAAATCTGAAACATTTTCTGTGAAAATGAGCTTCAAATTTTCGCATTTTTAGTAGTGCTAAAACGCCATTTTCTCTTAAACAGCACATGATTTTTAAAAGAAAATTGCCATTTACGGCTAGTTTTTTGTGTTCTTTACTATTCTAAAATTAATATTTTCGTTCTACCAATAGGAAACCGAAAAATTAAGAAAATGACAAAAAAATGTACTTATGGCGGTGATAGATGGTAGCTGGCAAGAAAGAGTTTGTGGCAATTCCGAATAGCTAGCGAAGACCCAAGGAAATAGAAAACTAATACGGGAAAGTCTGCCATTCTGTAGCAAAGTGCCATTCTGTAGCACTACTAGTTCCTTTTCACGGCCCGGCAATTAATTTTTTTCCGCCGAAAATTGGCCATTTTTTCGCATAGCATTACATAACTTACCCTATACTACGTATATAACTCCGTGTATACGTACGTATAGGGGAAAGTAAAAATGATTTCAAGTATGTTTTGATTTCATAGTAATAAAACTTTCAAAAAACAATTATAACAAGGCTACTTACAAGAACATTTATTAAAAACACAATTATTAAAGTTATAGGAAGTTGAGTTTTCCAAGTCTTGGTCTTCCGTGGAAGTATTTGAAATGGAAGAAGTACAAGCTGAAGAGTATATTAGAAGCGGAATTCGTCAATTTCGAATGGATTGAACCAACACCCCCTGGATATAGAAAGCCTCCACACTGATTTGTGACGTCATCAAAGGTAGTCCGACCGGACAGCTGCGCAGATCGCAGTTATTATACTAGAAACCCGTACTTCGTTTGCAATTACTATTCTAGAAATGCATTACAAAATATATGTTCATATTTAATGTTCACATCAGTGAAATTTTATACTGTATTTCTTTCAAGAATCCATAAGAAATTCGTTTGAATGCATTTAGCTTCAAGTTCTTATGAGTGATCTTAAAAACATATTTTTGCAGATACTTTACACCCCCAGCATTTAACATTATTACCAAGGAATATAGTGAAAACATAATAAGGTAGTCATAATGAATGTTCAAAAAGTCCAGTCACATTTATTAATACATTAACACTACACAATATTATCAAATTATAAATTATCCAGTCAGATTTTTCAACTTTCTTTCAGCATTTTTACAAAATATATAGTCTTTGATCTTCTTGCAATATTAAAAAAAATGTTTTCATTGTTGACAACATCTTAATGATGTGTTCTAAATAATGTTCACTAGGACAAATACCATCAAAAAGCATGCATTCATTTGCAAGCTCGGACATTTCTACCTCAGATATACTAATCTCTCAATAAAAAAAAAATTGGAACGTGATGAAATTGAAAATAAAAGGCATCAACGAACTGTATAATTAAGATGGAGCTAAAATTGTTGTTTTTATGAACAAGAATTTGTTATATTTTTCCAATAAAAATCTTGAAATAACTTTTATTTTCAGTTATCTGCTTTACTACATGGAGAGTATTAAATTCCTGATAAATTTTCAGACACAAAGTCATCTTCAGTGAAACATTTTTCTAATCAAAAACATATTCAACATGTCTTAAATTAAATTAATATTGCTAATATTTCTTGGAAAATCTTGATTTCTTAATTTCGTCACAGTTTTTCTGTATAAACTAAAATTCAAAGCACTATCTACAACTTCCGAAAGAGAAATCAATGGATGAGGATTCCACAATAGTTTTAAAAAGGAAACACGATCATCACTTTGTTTAACAATTGTCCAAACTGGAAACACTGTAACTTTCCTCAAATTTTCCAACGTTGTACAAAGAAACTGTTAATTATAAACTTGCTGCAAAATCACACTAGCAGCATCGACAGCTACCGGTTGGATGTTCTTCAGCCTTCTCTTCTTTTCTGATGGAGTTTCTCGCCATCTTTGCTAGAAAAGGAGGTAGGGCAGTGAAGAAATCTTCCACAATTTTTTTAATTGAGAGACACTCAAATTAGAAAATGATATTTCGCCCGTCGTATCGCACATAACTGTTTTATATCATTCTCATGAAAGTGGCGATTGCAAACCTGTTAAATATTGCAAAAAGTTAAAACCTGTTTAATACTAGTAAATTATTAACAGCAAAAGCATTTAAAAATCAAGAAAATAATTAACCAAGAACAATAATAAGACAACCATCGGATTTAGCAAGGACGGATTAAAAATGAATTTGAACGAATTTAGGATCTTAATTACATTCTGCTATAATGTATAACCTAAAAATATTTGAAATTATTTAAATGTTCGTTTCTGTAAGCATTATTATTGAAACTGGTAATTTTTTAAGAGTAAAACGCACTGTAATAAGTTGAGTTCAAACTTGGTCTAATAGAAAATAAATATTACTCGTTTTTGAAACATGTTGCAGAACATTCTAAAAGGTTTTCCACAAGGAAATGACTATAAATAAAATGAATACTTACAATGGATGTTCTTGAAGAGTTGTAATTCCGTCGATGTTCCGCAGGTCTTTTCGCATTTCATATACAGCAGGTCTTTTTCGTCGCATTTCAGTGTCTTTTGAGAAATCAAATAGGCCCTACTTAGACTTTAAACCCTTATAAGCGCAACGCACGGCAGTTAAGTACAGCGCATTTATATCGCTTTTTGGAAGAAACATCACTGATATTGCTACCCCCAATACTTAAAATGAATACTGAATATCTTCACCTATTGGGAAAATCTTCACATCTTTCAAATTACAACACACCGCTGCTACCAAACCAACTGACCATGTGGAAATCACGTTGTTGACTAGGACTACCCTGGGCGCCATGACACTACGTCACAAGCTCAGTGTGGAGGCTTTCTTTATTCAGGGGGTGTTGATTGAACACACATGTGTACTCATTAAAGTATTTTCCTGAATAATTTTTGTTGTAATTTTCCACATAGTTTTGATACTCTTCACTATCTAATCTTCGTATATTAATTGCCTAAAATATGTAATTTCTTCATTTGTAATTTGTACTGTTCATTTGTATTTTCTTTCTTCACAAAATTCTTGAAAATACTCCCAAACGCGTTCTCTGTTCCTTTCGCTGTTTTTGGCACTAAATCTTTAATAATAGATTCTATTTCAGAGTTTTAGACATAACAAATCGAAATATTTTAATATTATATTGATGCGCACATGCTATTTTGGACCTGAAACAATTGCTATCGTTATTTTAAAAATGTAAACAAATTGATTACAGCGAAGTGCAAAGGTAAACAAAGTGATTATCAGAAATGGCGATAGACATCTGGAATTGGTTTAATTTGAATATATCCTTGCTTAACATTGGTTACTTGCTGCACGGACAGACGTGAGTGAAAAAGTCAGTGTAATTATTCAGTGACCTTATTTTCTATACTTCGAGGTAACAGATTACCGGACGAATTCATCTACCTTTGTAGCATGGATTAAATTTTGGTGGTGCGATCCACTGATTGAAATTGTTTCAACTGGGACGCCACTCCTTCCAGTTCGAATGAATTTCAGGTGCGCTCCCCAACACCGAGCGGAAAATTCCTCGGAGCCTTTTCATTGGTTCCCATCTCGAGTGCGGCTGCCCTCTTTGTCTCCCCGGGAGGAAATACGGCTGATTTTAAGGACAGGGTTCGGCTCACGGCGCACGGTTCACTTGCGCATGGTTCACTCGCGCGGACCACGAGAACGAATCACTCAGGGAGCACTGCTTGCATTGTGCGGTGTGGTGCGAATGTGTAATGGAGAATTAAAATGGTTAAATGCATAAAATGCGTTGCATGCATAATGTTAAATGCATAAAATGCGTTGGTAATTATGCGTTGGACAGACTCAAGGATGTTTTATGTTAACGCGAGGGCCGAAGGCCCGAGCCTCGTCTTCAACTTGGACACGGGTAGCGAAGCGTCACGATTCCACACGAAAGTGCGTTGGCCACGTGGCCGTGTGCACACTGTGGCGGCGCCGCGAGTGACTCGTTCGGAACCGAATCGTGCGCGTCAATAGGAGCCGAACCCTGTTCTTAAAATCTACCGGAAATACGTTGCCCCGGTGATAACTCACGCCGCTGTTTGTGCTCTCTTCCTTTTGTGTGACATACGCTTTCCGTGGCGTCTCGCAAGGCATTTACCAGAGACGAAAGGCATAAGTGTATTCCTCGTAAGTGGCTTCTAGAGGGTTCGCCCAATGAGTACGCAGGGAGCAGTGTTGCCACGTTGGGGATTTTATCACTTTTTTCCCCTTTAGTAGACTTTTTGAGGAGAAAAGTTTTAAGGATTTTTGTTGGGGATTTTATTTTCATTATACTTTTGAAACTATTTTTTTTTCAAAAATAAAACTAAAAACTTCAAGGAAACTGAATAAACTAGATTCACTCAAATCAAAATCTTTATCTCTGTTTCGGTCATTAGAATGAGTAATACCTCCTATCTCTCGGGCTTCGTAATTCTTACACTATCTCTTACTCAACAGCACCCCTGTAATTGCATACCTGTATCGTTATGTAAATAGTCGTCATTCATATTTTTAAATAATACATATATAGGTGTTTGCTATAAAATGTAAACATAATCATATATAATGAACAATATTTTTCGTATTTCTTTAATTTCCAAACCTCCCCGTACATTTTAAACATGAAATAAGCATTATTTGAATTTGGTGTTTTTTTGTCGCTTTGGTGACTTTCGCAGTGCTATCTAGTGGGGGATTCTTAAGACCACGTGGATAACATTGCCCGGGAGTGCCCACAAGAGGTAGCCAGTGCCCGCAATGTACTCTCACATAGTTACAACTTTTTGTGAATGCGAATGATCTGAAGCTCTATGGACTGAAATACGTATTTTAGTTTGTACATGTTCTCCTATGCCATTGTTAATAAATCCTACTCTGTAGAAACCTTGTCTGAATACTTATGGTGAGAAAGGTAAAAATTGAAGTTCATGTAAAAATCATTAAACATCTTATTATCTTATTAAATAATATTAAATACAATTTCCACAAATGATTTCTTCATGTTCTAAACAAACACATATTTTACATTTTTCACAAAAGATATTTAGAAAGTCTTTGCCTTTTTCCCAGGTTCGCATTATTTTTTCATTTCCCTACAGACGTCTCCTACACATCTTGATTCTCTTTAGAAAGAAATTAAATGATTACAGGTGTTGTCATTGCCAACAAAGTTATTTATTTTAAGAGCAGCTTTCGATGGCTCAGCCATCATCATCAGTTTTCCTGCTGTCTGGAAGCCACGAAACGTCTACTAAAAATCTACTAAAAAAAACAAACCTTTGTTGGCAATGACAACACCTGTGATCATTGAATTTTAAATGCCAACGACATTTCACCACTAAACCAACAATTTAGAAAGAAATTGTGACACCCCATCCTATTTAAGAGAAATGATTACATTTTCTGAACAGGCACTTGTCATAGACACCGTTGAAAATAACGCCATGATACGCACCGCATAGACCAAGAGCTCAAATGCACTGGCGCCAGTGCACCGTATCTGACAGATACCGCGCAGCGCAGCGATCAAGTTTCAGCATGATTACGAGAAATGATTCAGCGAAAGGATAAAAATAGAAGGTCAGGCGTTCTTAGAAAAGTACAATCAAGTATGGAAGTACTTGAAATATCAGACTTGTGCATCACAATAATTCACGAACATAAAATTGCTGTGGCTTGCATCTCGCAGATTTATTATGGACACTCCAGGAGTAGGCGTGCGCTGAGGAGACGGGAAGAGGGGAGCCCTGACGTTTCGAACGTTTTGGAAGAGGTCCCGTAGCCTCAAAAAGTAAAAAGTAATTTTATTTTAATTGTTCAATTCCCAGATTCAGCCTCTTTTTAGACTGACAATGTGGTGAAATGTTATACTTTTGAAGAAAAGACTCTTCAAACTACTTGGCAACTCTGTAAATGGTTCAGCATATAACCAATTATATTTATAAATTCTATTATTAAACGTATAATCTCATTCTCCTCGTAGTAGTTTTATTAATTATTAAAATATGATAGATAAATTGATAGATTTGATCTATTTAGCCTTTTCGGCTGTTTGTTACATTAAATACATATTTACATGATTTTTACATCTTTAGGGTGTTCTATTAACTATTTACATAATTAATTATATATAACTATTTACATAATTTCATGCATGTTATATTTTTTTAAATTCTTTAATTTTATCACAATATTTAAATTCTGACAGTAAATTATTGAATAATTCAAATTCTTCATCCAATAGTATATTTTTTGCCCGTGCAGTTTAACTGAAATTAATTAATAAATTTTCTCTTGTCTTGTTTCTGTCAGGTGTAAGTAAAAATGTTTAATAGAAAAGGGGGCCCTGATATGATGTTGCCCTCTCCCCGTTTTACTTTGAGAATGCTTAAGACTGTACAAAGGGCATGGATTTCTCTAAAACTTACGAGCGGGGGCAACAAGGGAAGTTAAATGTTATAACCTCCTCAAAATTTTTGTTGAAAACCCATTTATTTTTCTTGATTCATTGAAGGTAAAAAGGTGCTGACAGTAAATTACAAAAGCCCAAGATAATTCGCAACTTCTCATAAATTTAACAATAAACATCTGTGACAATAAAGTTAGAAAATTATTCAAACACAAAAACATACTCACACTTATATATATTTTATAAGCAATACTACAGGGAGAGATGACTCAGTGCATCGACTGATGTGACTGCAGTCCTTCTGTCCGGGAAGTCCTAGGTTCGAGTCCCAACGGCGGCAGGAGTTCTCAGCACTAGCTTGTCAGCTAGGTCGAATTCAGTGGCTGTCTGGAGGAGAATTCTAGCGGCCAGCCGCTCTTATCGGTAGTTTTCCGTGGTTTCTCCGATCGACACCAGGTGAATGCAGTACACTAACAAACGGGCCACGGACTGCGCGCCATCTTTCCTTCCTCTTCCTTGTTGTATCCTCATCCCTTACACACACACACACACACACACACACACACACACACACACACACTAACACTACACTACCACAGATGCCGGGAGCTTAGAGCTTGTCCCGGCTGGGGCGGTGCCGTGCTGGTGGGAGGTAGCTTATTGCTGGGGTTGCGTAAAACCCCGCTAGTCGACGGCAGGACGGCGCCGGATCTCACCATCCAACGAGCAAAGATCAGCTCCACCTCCCGATGACAAAACACACACTAAACTTATGGGCCTAATGACCTCAGTACTTGTCGCGCCCGGAATCACGAACAATCAATAAGCAATACTGAAATGTATTCCTCTCTATACCGATTTTGTAATGTTGGGACCCAAATGGGCCTTGCGGCATAACTGGCACCAGTAAATCCGGCTGGCAACTCGAGTAGGTTGCAAATATCCTGCACATCTTGCGACAACATTATTGCTGCTTTCTTAGCAACGTTTTCAGTCTTGCAGGGAATTAAAGCTCCGCCCATATTGGCAGCCAGCGTTCGTCTGCCATCGTTTGCCATGGCAATCGTGGCAGCCATCGTTTGTGTGCCCAGAACGGATGAGTAGTTAATTTATTCCAGTTAATATGCCAATCTCAAGGGAAATTAATTAAAACTCGATGTATTTAAATTTTATGGGGGGGGGGGGAGGCATCTCCTCTTTCTATTTCCTCATCGGTGACGCTTGTACTGTAGACTTGATGTACATGATCAGACCAATGTACCTTGAGGCTTAATAACCAATGAGCGACAGTGCTGTTAGTTACCAATCTCCTGAGTGTATTGGGAAACTAGGTGGTGGTAAACAGCACGTACTCTTTCGCCCGTATTTCTACGCAAAATTACGCGAAGGTACTCCAGTTTTCGAAAAATTGTATATGACCTTATTTCAAAATTATCTTAAGGAACAGATTTCATTAAGGGAAAAATCTCATTCTTTAATATTTTTGTTGTAGGAAGACTGAGAAAAAAGTTGAACTTTTGCAATTTTTTTAAAAAACAGAGTTTTTGTCGAGTTTTTATGAGACCTGCACCATTATTTGTAACGTCCTTCACACTATCCAACAAAAAAAACTCATAAAAGTTGGAGTCGTTGAAATTTGGAAAATGTCCTAGGGGCTTCATGTAAAATACCCCCCTCAAAAAAATTAAAATATCGGTTTCAAACTCGGGGGGCCGCGACATCAGCCTGGTCGATTGGGAAAATTGGCTGAAAGGTTTAGCAGCTAGCGTTGTTCAGACACGGAACCGTCATTTGATTTTGCAGCCATTCGATTTTTCTGGATCAAGGACCCACAAAACATGGATTCTGTCCACATCACGTGTTAAGAGAATTTGTTTCCTAAATTTAGCAATCAGACTTGTTTACCTTTTTCTTTCACAGAGGGTTATTATAAAGAGTTTTTCTGCCGAAAAGTCGCCTTTTTTCATTCAGAGTACATAACTTTCTCATTACTCCGTTGCGCGAAAGAAAGAAAGAAAAAAAACTTGTTTCATTCTTATTGTCGAAACTAATGAATTATCCGGAGGTAAATGTAACGTAGAATGGTAGAATGTGTACAGCTACGGTTTTCAACACAAAATTTACAACTTTCCGTAAAGGTTGCACGAGTCACGAGTCAAGAAGGAAATTATGAAATGACTGTAAGTTTGGAAACTGAAGGGAAGTATACTAATTCCTTATTATTTCATTATCTTAGCGAAAGCGGGGCGTGTTTTTCATGTTAAATATTTTTACTTGAGCTTTGAAAATTTAGTGATAAAAAATTCATAGGTAATTCCACGAGTGGTTTGGAAATTATCGATAAATTCTCGGAAGGGAATTTATCTTAGAATTTTCAAAGCGAGAACAGATTTAAGAGGACTATTTCACGAATGAAATTTGAATTTAAAAGCTGGTTCATTAAGACTCGTTATGTAAGTTAATTTGGTGTGTTTACGTATTTTCAGTGATTTCAATTAGCTATGTGCAACAACCTCCATTCTCTATTTACTTATGCAAGGACCGCATGCAATGCCATAGCCTCCCTTACCCCCACAGCAAACATTTTTCAGAATAAAGAAAAAGATTATGGAACAAAAATCGCCATGTGATTCCTCCTGACATAGAGGAATTGCAATGACCTAATTGACTCACATCTGTAGGGGTATTATCACTCCCCCGAAAACAAAATGTTTGCAAGAATTCTCTTCGAATGAAAGGAAATCTACAAAAAATATCGTGTTCCCCTCTGATGGACACACACGCCACAGGAATTACTAAACAGCAGTGTTGTCAAGGTCTATGCCACTAGCGAGAGTCCGTGGCACGAGTGCCACGACGAAATCGCCCCTCCACGCAGTTCATCACCTCGCCACCATGAGGCAACGCCATCCCTATTGTAACTTACTAATTGTTTTCCTTTCCCGACGCCAGTTGCGCAAAGAAGCTAGTGGCATGCTACGGTGCCATGAACCGTGCCACTGCCACCAGTAGATGATCTTTACACCACTGTTATACAGGTTGTCCCGGATACCACTGAAAACTATGGACCTTTTTTTTAAAAATTTATTGCACCTGATCAGTGATTAAACCACTTTGAGATAGTACACAACACTGAAGCATAAACTGTCGACCTGAGCAGCCGGCTGCTAGAGTTCTCCTCCAGACAGAGGCTGAATTCGACCTAGCTCTCTAATTAATTTGGAAAACCCTCCAGCGTCGGGACACGAACTCTAGGTCCTCCCGCTCGGAGACGCTGCAGTGACATTTGTTACCCTGGGCCACCTCAACCGGATCCATTCTTTTAATTTATTATTATCTACGAAAGTAAAAGGGAAGCTTATTGTATTTACTGGCACAAACAACCCGCCACTTTGTGTGACTATTGTTCAGGCTTCGGGGTGTTGCAAAGTGGGGAGCGATAAATTATTTATGAGAGCAAGAAAAATGTTCAAGGAAATAAGACTGAAGTGGCTGAAAACGAACTAGGAAGTTCGGGGTTGAAATGTTTTACAACGTGATGCAATGTCTCCGAGCGTTATTGCATGGCTTTCTTTTAAAGACGAGCATTCTAGAGACTCGACGCAAGACGTGGGATATTGTTTTGCATATAGGCATAATTATGTGTATTACACCTTGTTTGCGGTACGTTAATTTTACGACTTGGTTGGCAATTACGTGCCGCCGGTCGAAATGTTGCTTAAAAATCTACATTATTGCTACTTTTTATGTCAACAGCCATTTTTCTATGATCAAATAAAACGCATCACGGTGGATGAGATATTAAACGAATTGTTGAAAAGGTTTCTGACGTAACAAGGTTAAACCTTAACAATTTCATTTCGTTAAAATATGGTGTTTTATTAAAAAGCAGATGATTGTCCGGTCGAAATGTTGCTTAAAAATCTACTATTTATTATACTTTATTTCTACTTATATCAAACTCCTGTTAAAATTTTTTCTCTTCCATTGAAAGTTCGAGTGAAGTCTCGAGTTCGATTGAAATCTGTGCAACGTTAATTCATCGTTAATTTCATTGATTAAAATTCTGTACATCATTAATCAATGAAACGATCAGATCAATACTGTTACTCAAAAACATAAAAAATTACAAAAATAGAAATTACAAAAACACATTAATTACAAAAAACAACATAAAACTAACAAACTCTTAGTGTGTTTACATTATATTTTCACAGGTCATGTGTTACAATGGGTTTTCAAAAACCATGACAAAACCAAAAAACCAAAAACCATGGTAAAATCAAAACCAAAAACCATGGTAAAAAATCAAAACATCCTGGAACTATTGAGACTAAATGATCAAAACAATATTCAATCATTTTTCCATTTTCTTAAATCTGTCTTTAAGTTACGGTCATTTGCTCTATTTGAATGAATTTACTGTATCTGAAACTAAATTGAATAACTAAACTGACGAAAAGATAAACTGATACTAATTTGAATGTGTATAATGTGGGTAAGGTAATGATTTTATCTGAGCATTTAAAATATTTATCAAAGAAAATAATAAATTAATATTTAACTTTTTAACTAGGTTTTTTGTAATTAATGTGTTTTTTTTGTGTTTTTATAATTTATCAATTTTTAGTAATTGTATTGATTTGACAATTTCATTGATTAATGATTTCATAACTGTATACTGGCGTATAACTGCAACCTATTTGACGACTATTTACATTCGCTGTGAACAATTTGGAATTATATTCAACTTCATAAATAATGAAAAATGCTGAGAGGCGAAGACAATCTAACCTTTATTACATAATTCTAACGTATGGAAATGAAAAAGCATTCGAGAGACTAAATTTACTATTCAATTATAAATACAATTACTATTGCTTTTACCCAGTAACAATTCCATTCTTCTCTCTTAACTATTTACAAATAAATATTTAAATTATCCATATACATTCCCAAGTAGCTATTGTGAATAGATACGAGTATCATAAATGATTGAATCTTTGACTCTAAAGAAACTATATGAGTTATTTTATTTCAACAAATAACCAAAACCACTTTTAAGCTAGAAAATGTTTTTTGGAAATATATATTTTAAATAATAGTTTGAAGTAAAAGTATTTAGTGATCAAGTAATACAATATCCACGGTGAGCTTAAAACACTAAAAAAAATTGTGGTGTACGTGTTTAATAAAATCACTTGTTAAATACATGAAATAATGAATTTCAGTAGAAAGTATTTTAATATTGGCTTCATTTGATTTATTTCATAGAGTCCTACCTTATAAGTAATTACTGTAATTAACTATTTACGGTAGTTCTGTTTTCTTGCAGAAATCCGTATTGGAAGTGCCGTTTTCGAGAATGATCCTCAAAGAAGAGAAATAGTAAATCCAATTCTTTTATTTGCAATGTCACCAATAACTGTTTACCAGTAAACCAAAGGACTTGGACTTTCAATTTCACAATATGATTCCGTGGCTGAATTTGCTTGGGCCTCCCTAAGTTTTGAACTCACCGTCCGTCACAGCCCTAGGTGTGGCCACCCACAGGATTTTTTCCGCTGTGTAAGTCCCACTAAGGCTGCCAAGTTTGGTTGACATTGTTCCAGGGGTACCTGAATTTTGGACCTCTACACATACGTACATTTTTTATTTTCTCACATTACTACCACTTACGGATTAAAGAGAAAGTACTATATTGCTGCAACAAAAATCGATTTTTGTACAGAAAAACCAGTTGTGGGAAGCAGAGAAGACGAGAAAACGAATAAATCGTGTTCCTATATGTCTTAAATGCCTTCAACTAACACGAAGAATCCACGTTTCGGGGGTCCTTGATACCTAAAAGTTGATTGACGATTAAATGTCTCTGTCTGTTCGCTTGGCCGTGATCAACGCTGACTTCTAAACTGTTCAGTGGATATTCTCCAAAATTGACAGTTCTGATCTATCTCGGCGAGCACAAGGTCCTGCAAGTTTCAAACGCACATTTTGATTTTTGGGGGTACTTGACATGAAATCTCAGCATTTTAAAAAGTTTCTCAAACTGTCTCTGAATTTTTTGATTACATTTTTCCTCGGTTAGAGCAAAGAACACTTAAAAACGGCGCAGGATTAATTTTTGTTGAAAGTCTCTAAATTTTTGAAAATTTTTGTTTATATGTGGATTTCTTCGGTTGGCGCTACAACCCGATGTAGATATTGGCCTGCTCAAGTATCCTCCTCCATTCCTTCCTGTCTTTTGCTCGCTTCTTCCACTTCACGATGAGTTTTTTTTTTTTTTTTTTTCCGTGATGCACATCATCCTCCCAGCTGATTCATGGCCTTCCTTTGTTAAGAGTTGTCAGACATTCAGTTCATGATTTGCTTGGTACATCTATTAGCTTCCTTTCTAGATGTCCCGACCAGGCAATACTTTTGTATTTTACATCTCTTTCGATGTTCTTATTTTTATGAAAATCTCTAACTATACGTGGACTTACTCTACCCAAAGAAAAGACAGAGATTCTTATGAGAGAGATGACATCCGTCGTTAGGTTGTGCTGTGAACGAAAACGACTCCATTTTCCCCTCCCCCCACCCTCAATGTCGCCGAAACCAGGCCCTGCCAGTTTGAAAATGATATTTTGGATTTTCATTCTTTTTTTAGATGAAATCTCAACATTTTCAAAATTTTCTCGTTATCCATTCTTCAAATATTTTGATTACATTTTTTCCTCGGATAGGGCAAAAGACACTTAAACAGTGGTGCAGGTCTCATTTTTGTTGAAATCTCTGAATTTTTGAAAGTTTGACTCAGTATGTGGACTTTCCCAAAAATATGTTTCACTTGAGACGGATGACAACCTTCGTGAGGTTGCACTGTAATCGAAAACGACTGCATTTTCCTCGTGCCGATCCATGTCGCCGAACGCTAGGCCTTGAGAGTTTGAAACGGAAAATTTGTGTGTTTGGTGGTGGTGGTGGTGGTGGTGGGGATTCCTTCTATGAAGCCTCAACATTTTCAAACTTTTTTTCATTATCCATTCATCAATTTTTTTTATTACAATTTTTCCTCCGAAAGGACGAAGCACAAATGACGCAGGTCTCACTTTTGTTGAACTTTCTGAATTTTTCGAAAATTCGAGTCAGTATGTGGACTTTACCAGAAAGAAGTTTCACTTGCGAGAGATGAGAACCTTCGTGAGGTTGCGCTGTAAACGAAAACGACTGCATTACTTCGACTGATGTCGCCGATAGCTAGGCCCTGTCAGTTTCAAACGGTTATATGTTTTTTGAGAGTACTTTACTTGAAGCCTCAACATTTTCAAAATTTTCTCATTATATATTCATCTATTTTGTGATTGCATTATTTTCTCGAATAGGACTAAAGACACTTAAAACAATGGCGCAGGTTTCATTTTTGTTGAAATTTCTGAATTTTTGAAAATTTGAGTGAATACGTGCACTTACCCTACCGAAAAAAAGTTACACTTGAGAGAAATGACAACCTTCGTAAGGTTGCTCTGTAAACGAAACGACTGCATTTTCTCCTTCGCAATAGGTGTTGCCGAACGCGAGCCCTGGAAGTTTCAAATGGATATTTTGATTTGTGTGTGTGTGTGTGTGTGTGTGTGTGTGTGTGTGTGTGTGTGTGTGTGAGAGAGAGAGAGAGAGAGAGAGAGAGAGAGAGAGAGAGAGAGAGGGTCGGAGGGTACTTAAACATGAAGCCTCAACATTTTCAAAATGTTCTCATTATTCAATCTCCATTTTTTTAATTAAATTTTTCCTCGATTAGAACAAAGGCCTCTTAAAAATGGCGCAGGACTAATCTTTGTTGACATCTCTGAATTTTTCGAAAATGAGCCAGTACGTGGACTTTCTCTGCCGAAAAAAAAAAAAGTTACACTTGAGAGAGAGATGACGACCTTCGTGAGGTTGCGCTGTAAACGAAAACGACTGCATGTTCCCTCCTTTTGTTTGCTGTGGTGGAGATGGACGTTGCAGATGCAGGCAGCGCCGCGCGCGCGCCTCTTATGACGTTCCGACACGCGGCGCCGAAAGCATCAACATTCGACTCGGGCGCCCAGGGAGGGGGACGTCACGGAGAATACACAAACGCATGCAAAGGACGGGGAAGGTACGTTGTCCGGAATGTGTGTGATTCTATTGTGTTGAGGGTTTTTTTCTTCTTCTTCTTCTTCTTCTTTTTTCTCTTTTTTTTTTTATTCTCACCTTGTTTTTGGTATCAACGCACACTGCGTGGCGATCCCGGTAAAGGCAGAGAATTTACATCGCAGGGGAAGTCCCGGTTTCATGGACAACGGCGGGTCTACCTCAAGATGAAATAGATACGGCTTACGCCGCCTGTTGGCGGAGTCTCCTAGCACCAACTATCTTTCGTTCTCCTTCCTTGGCCTATCCTCACAGTTTACGTACACTCACATACGGGGCCGGCGATTGGTGTTAAGTACGAGTAGCTACTTGACTAGTCGATCCGTGTTGGGGTTCCCCTCTCCATCCCCTACGCAAAAATGTTTATGAATGGAAAAAATACAAACAGAATATTTTCAAATTGTCAATTTATCATGAAATTGTTATCACATTGAGTTTTATGTAACTTAGGCAGTTCATTTTTGTGATGCAATAACAGCGCAACGCTCTGCATTTTTTTATATAAACTCATTTAACAATAATTGCAAATCGACTTTGTTGATGATGCCGATCTAAGCATGTAAAATCACCATACTGTCAAGCCGATGTTACAACATTGTGGATTGCATGTACGTTTTGAGTCGACGCAATACCGGGAAACTTCGTTCATTTCTGGAAATTGACGTTGATGGAATATTTCTCGACCCCAAATTCCTCGTGGGTATTTTACCCTACACAAAATGTTTCGTGTGGGTATGGCTATCCACCTGCCCACATTATCCACCGAGCCTACACACGTACACTTACATGCCCTGTACCAGGGGTGGCCAACGTTTCTGTATACAAGATCTACTTTTGATCTTCAAAGTGAGGCGCGATCGACTTGTCATAGACGTAATCTGAGGGGAAAAAGGGGCGTAAATTGCCATCTGTTTATACGCTGTGTCAGTATAAGGTGAATTCCAGCGAGATACAGGTTGGTAAGTACAATATATGTTCAAACTTTTTTTAATCACTTATTAAATTTTCGAGATATAGGCTCATGAAGAAATAAATTTCCAGACCCAACTTCTGTTAGCAGCTTTCCGTAAATGCGTTACCTAAAAAATTCGATTTTCCGACCCTTTTTCTAAATAGATTTTACTAACTTCAAATGCAATTTAATTTAGTATCAACTGCAATGTATAAGTTGTACTATTTGTTCGTAAGTATGAAAAAATTGTTATAAAATGCAGAGTATGGCTGATAATTTGATTTCAATATTTCACTTTCGCTTTTTTTGTTTTTTTGTTTTGTTTTGTTTTTGATCAGGAAAAATTATTATGAAAGAATAATATGACTTACTTTTTGCTAACTACGTTTTTCCTACGTTCGACGGTGTTTCCAAACGCTTTTTTGCCGTTAAGGAGGCAACATTTGAACTCGGTCGTTTTACTAAAATAAAATATAGATATTTAACTTTAAGTTTCAGGTCTTAATACAATTTTGCCAAAAATTGACTTAAGAACTTTTACCCCGTGACCACAGAATTATTCATTCAATATGTCGCGCACGGAGAAGACAGTCGTTGCAACACGCAGGACCCTACATTCAGCCTGGCATATAGTATATTTGATATTTGATTTTTATTTGATCAAAAAACAGTAAAAAATATGACATAAGGGGAGGAGATTATCTGCGCACATTTTTTGAGGTCCAGAATGAAAAAAACAAAACAAAAAAAAAACACGAGATTAGCAACTAGACATTTTCGTTCCCGAGTTATAGAAAACATAAGTGCAACGGTAAACGAACCGCAGATGTAATTTTTCTGCATTGCTAACAAAATGCAGCTCTACTCCTACCACTAAAAGCAAAAGGAGTTCAACAAAACGTGCGAACAGTGAAGCTACATTTACGTCCAAAAGCAAAACAAGAGGCCATCTCAGTATTTGCTCAATGGATCAGGGAAATTGGACAAAAACATGATGGAGATGGGAGTCTTTGACCTGGAAGCTAAAGTACATTACTAGTTACAGGGCATATTAAGTCTTATATGCAGTAGACTTGGCTTTTCTGCATTTCAGACATCTGGGGATCGTACATCTGGTATAAACAGGCTTATATATTCGGTCCAGTGTTCCTTAAAACATTCTCAAGTTATGTCTGTTATTTAAAATATGTTTCCCAAAACTTTTTCTAAGTTTAAACGTTGTAAATTCTGTTATTTATTTAAATAACTGATAACTTGCAATAACTTTCACACTTTTAATTTTTTTCTGGGGAGGGGCGAAGTTTCAGCATTCCCCCGGCCTCAAAATTGGGTAAATCCCGCACTGGCTCCAAGGAAACCCGCCGTTTCCTGTTTACGTGTTGCATTATGGAACAACAACTGTTTTTAAAAGTATTTTTGAAATGTAGAGAACTGATGTGCTGTTTATATATTATATTATGTTATTGCAGTATTCGTGAAAACGGTTTTTGTTAAAATATTTCAGTTACTTTAGTATTATCTGAGAGTATTTTATTTGTTGTCCTTGAAGAGTGTGTATCCTACTTCTTGGAAAATCATTTTGTGTGATTTTGTTGAGAATTTTTGTTTCCGCAGACTACTAGTTTCTTCTGTTCGTTGTTCCTTGGAATAATGCACCAGTGGCAACCCAATTGTTTTCAAACTGTCACAATGTCAAAGATACAGGGCTTTTGAAAGTTTATGCTGAGTACGGAAATTGTGATGCCCCTGAAACTTAATTAACTAATGGTTGTTTTACAGTCAAATTTATAATCGGACCATTGCATAAACTTATGTATACAAACCATTATTCAGGGAAAAAGAGCTTAAATGTAATTTTCCTCTTTCCTGTAGGTCATGAGGAATGTAGAAGTTTATACTAATTTTCTTCCTTAATTCTAAGGCATATTTTGTATTACATTAACATTTATCAAGGTTCTAGTTCAGACTTTTCCTTCCTACATATCTGGAGGAAAAGGCAGTTTCTGAATCACTGGAGAAAATATGTAAGAGGAGAAAGGTCAATTGTTAAATGTATTGCCTTGTTTGAATCGACATTCATCATAACTATTTTTTTAATTCTGACTTCTTCATGCCCACCACGTTTTCAATGAGTTGTTGAAAACTAGTTTGGTGTCGTGTCTCTGACATTTCCTTTCCTGTTTGTTCACCAGCGAGCTTAATTTGCTTCCTCTTCGGGTTTGACTCGGACACTTCCGGTTTGAAGTATAAAGTCCGGACTCCGGGTTTACTCTTATTATTTCCGGATTATTACCCGATTTATGAGATAATATTATTCAAAAAATTGTGTGTAAATGGTTGTCAGATTCAAATAATACCACAATAATGCATCCGAAAGAGCAACACTTGTGCCCCGGTGCAGTTTTAGTAGGCTTATAAAGAAAACAAAAACTGAGATATGGTACAAGACCATAAGTAACAGTAACAGTTTTACGAAACTAGTAACAGGTTAAGTAACAATAAACAAGTAACAGTTTTACGAAATAGCACCGTATCATACATGTGTTGATACAATTATACAAAACAAGTGTTGTAACGTGAAGATAAATTGTAACAAGAAGTTAAATTTAGAACCTAGCAATCGGAGAAATTATATGAATACATCCTCATACCTAGTTTAATGCACATTTCCTTGTTTCTTTAAGTAACAAGGAATAAAAAATATAATTTTTCTCGAACGCTATGGTACAAGGAAATGTGAAACATTGCGGAACATCTGCACTTAATTGACAAATACAAATAAATATGTTTTGATTAGACGTTTAGTCACTGGTTTGCAACTCCGACAGAATTTTGTTTTCCACTTTTCCTTCCTTATTCTCTGGACGCTATTTTTACTTTCTCGGCTTACGAATATTTCCTCTGCAAAACAGAGTAGCTATATTTTGAATCACTGGAGAGCGACATAAAAGAGAGCGGAAAATGTGTGGTTTCAACTGAAAGAATAATAGAAACCGCAGAAAATGCTTCTGAGAACACACTTGATTTTCCGTTATTTCCGGCACTAAAACTCGGAGAATATACAAACATTCAAATGGCATCGAGAAGAGCCCGGAAACCGTTATTTATTTCCTACAGCTGAACAGTACCACAGTTTTTGCAGCTTCTAGGAAGTGGGGTATCAAAACCACAATGTTTCCTTGAAGTGACATTTCTTTTTTCTTCTCTCGAAATTTATGTGGGAACCAAAACGACGAGATTATCCAGACTGACAAAAAAATCTAAAGGCGTTGCACACATTTCCGATTCTAATGAATCTTTAATTTTATCTTATTTATTTTATCAGAACGCAGTAAAAAACTCTGTGAAGTATGGGGGAAGAAGTAAAATTTGCGCATTTTTCTTGTGCTCTGAGAAAAGCTATTTGCACTTCGAGAACTGAAATTTCCCGCTTATCCCCTGCCAATGTGTATGTGCGATGTGACAAATGATTAAGATTAAGCGTAAGATTCAGCGTAAGATTTTTACGCTGAATTACCTCCCCTACGAGATTCACACTTCAATTTCGTGAAAAAAGTATTTTGAGCATCGTTCTGTGTAATTAAATGTGGATTAATAAGCGTTAAGTACCTGCTTAGGACCCCCGTATTTTGAAACAAAAAGTTTTATTGTCAGAAATATGTAAAAAAAGTTTTAAGTAATATATTATGCAATAAATCATTACCACAGAAAAATGAACAAGGTAGTTATTTGAAATTACATTGTACTAGGTGAATGTGGCGTTGCCGACACTGTAAACTGTTTTCAAAGTCCTTTCATGATGTTGAAAATGTCGTGCATACTTCCTTTCTTTCATGCCTAGTTTTGCTGAAATATGTTCTTACAGTACCTGGTATTAGGCTTAAAAATGAATCGTAGTAGCTGTTAATGTTATACTCCCGTTCAAGAATTCCCAACACCCAAAGGCCTCGTATATTACCTCCATAAGAGATATGAACTGGTAATATTGCAATTTCAAAATCATAATCGCCGTAAAAAATACTTGCAGGTACTGCGAATGATGCAAATGGTTAGAATTTGGTACAGCTATACTTTTTACGTTTTGTTTTCTAATATGAAAATAAATTATCACCTGTAAACTGTTTTACTTGCGTTATTCTCTAATGCTAATATAAGAGCGTTCTCAATTAATTCGGAAAATTCTGTCGCAAAATCTTCTACAACTACATTTGATTCCCCTGAGTTGTAACACTACCAAATTTTGTGCCCTACCTTTTTAAGATATTTAAACTCCACAATCTCAGTCTGATTTCTGTTCTGAAGGCAAATATACATAAACATTAAAATGTTTATGTATAAACATTATTTTGTATATTATGTGAATAAGGTGAGAAAGTTGTTATCACATTAAATTGAAAATCGATCTTTTCACACTTAAGAAATGTATTCTCTAGTATTACTTACAGTTCTTGCTTTTTTCGTATTTACTTTATGTTAATCAAATTTAATGTTCCAAGGTAATTTGCGAATTTGTAATATAAAACACGGATGAAAAACTTCACCCTTAGAATTCACAACAAATTATGTCGAGCGTCGGGCGACATTCATTTAATATTGCTCGAAAAATCAGAGTTGCCATCCTCATGGAAGAAAATTATAGTGCCGTGGACTGAAATAACCAGGGGATAATAAGGTTTAATCAACTCCACCTACATAAATCTATTTAGGTGGTATTGGTTTAATTCTCTGTCTATCCACTAAGATCGCAGTGCTAAAACACGCAAAACACGTTTTTCGGAAATTTCTTGGAATCTTATGGCAGAATCCCCAAGTTCCACATCAAGAGGCCCAGACACATCGAATGATACATGTGTCTCTATTGGTACACGGAAAGTGGTATAACCGTGAGTGACGGAACCGCACATACGCATGCTGACAGTCAAATACTTTGTAAGGATGATTATTGAATTAATTATTTTAATAATTATTACTAAAATCGTGAGTCTGTTAGTTTATTCATATTTTTTTATTATTTATGTTCAATATTTCAAAATTACGAGGGGTGAGTGTTTTATCGCTTGGAAAGACCTACAATCTATCTGCTAATGAACTATGTGTAAAGAATGTATTGTAAATAAACATTTCATAAATACTAACTACTATTTTGATGGATGTTTTATGGAATGTATGTGGTATATAATACTCAAAATTAAAATTTTTTAAAATATTAAAACACTAGTTAGATATTTTTTTTTAACATTTACATGAAAGATGTGTTGAAAACGACTGTGTAGTAGTATTGTCATCGAAATTACGTACCGGTGTGTCTTCAGAATTTCGTGTATTCAAGTTAAAGCATCCTAACGCTTGGACATTTTACATAATTGGACAATATTTTTTGTTAATGCTATTGGTTAAGTTTTTTCTACACATAAAAATCTCTGATTGGGTATATGCCGCTGACCTTTCTATGAACTACAAATAATAAAAATGTCACTATTGAAAAACAGTTAAGACATTAAAAATAAGTAACTAAATATGTGTAGTAAAATGTACGTAGGTGTCTGAATGAAATACCCCGAACTTAAATAGTAACATATGATTGACATCCGAAGTTTCGATAGTAATGATTGACAGTAATATATGATTGACATACAACTCATATCGTAAGTCGAACCTCCTTGTAATTATTTTTTTTAAAGAAACGAATATTACACCACAAGTGCGTTGCAAAATTAATTAAATATTTGTAAAAAATTTACGTACGACGGTGTTTGGACGAAATTCCCCAAACCCAAATAATAATTTATGATCGATATCCAAGTTTCAACAGTAATATATGTTTGACAGGGATATATGACTGACATACAACTCGTATCGTAAGTCTAACTTCTTTATAAATATTTTTAAAAGAAACGAATGTTACACGACATGTGCGTAGCAAAATTATTAAATATGTGGAACAAAATTTACGTGGGACGAAAAACCCCAAACCCAAATAGTAAATATATGATTGACATACAACTCGTATCGTAAGTCTAACTTCCTCATAATTATTATTTAAAAGAAACTAATGTTCCATGACAAGTGCAAACTAAACGAAAGCACTTCATGCAATTCACATTCCCCAAAGCCAAGGACGACGGCCATGTTGACGTTTCGTCTGATGTAACGCCTGCGAGAGGGCAGCAGGAGCGGGAGCTCGAGCGTTCGACCCCATTGGGCTGTCAGAGCGCGGGGACCTGTTTAGATAATACATCGCGTCTTTTGTTTCGGTCGTAAATTTGTTGGCCGCGCGCTCCGTCTTGCCACTTAACCTTAATCTCGAGGAGCAATGGCGACTAATGTCCCGCGCTGGCACATGGCTCTCTGGATGTGGATCGTGCGCACCGACCAGCTACCGTCCGCTGTTTCACTCACGCGCCCCTTAGCGGTACCTCATTATTACGATTTTACTCCTGAAAAAATGTAGGAAACCACATCGCATGTGATGAGATCAAATGATAAAGTTATGTTTCTGCACCAGGGGCGTTATAAGGGCTCTAATGAATGATTGATTAATGTTCCTGGGTTCGTCAACAGTTAAGGAGTTAATCCAGTAAATGTAGTGCATGGTTTAATCACAGGAACAAGCTACCGTCAACTGTTTCACTCACGCGCCCCCTTGGCGGTACCTCATTATTACGATTTTGCTCCGGATCAAAATGTAGGAAACACATCGCCATGCGATGAGGTCAAATGATATAGTTATATTTATGCACCAGGGGCGTCATAACAGCTCTAATGATTGATTGATTAATGTTCCTCGGTTCGTCAACAGTTAAGGTGTTAATCCCGTAAATGTAGTGCATGGTTTAATCACAGGAACGAGCTACCGTCAGCTGCTTCACTCAAGCGTCCCCTTGGCGGTACCTCATGATTACGATTTTGCTCCTGAAAAAATGTAGGAAACCACACCGCATACGATGAGGTCAAATGATAAAGTTATGCTTCTGCACCAGGAGCCGTTTTAAGGGCTCTAATGAATGATTGATTAATATTCCTGGGTTCGTCAACAGTTATGGGTTCGGCAACATGATTTCTCGTAAGAAAAATAAAAAAAAATAGAGGAAACGCGGAACATTGGCTGCACGAGCTCCCATGTGGTCTAGTGGCTAGGATACCTGGCTTTCACCCAGGAGGCCCGGGTTCGATTCCCGGCATGGGAAATTTTTTTTTGATAACGGCCTTTAAAATGAAATAAACAGTGATATGAACTGATCGACTTTTCCATTATTTTAATTTTACGATATAATAGTACTTAATGTTACTTAATTTTACGTTCAACAAAGTTTTGAACTGAGCAAGAACCAAACCTTCAGGCTCTTTTAGATGGTACAGTTTTCGTGCTGATCCAACGTACAGGAAGCATGCTGTTCAGACTGCACAAAACAGAAAACGTATGGTTTGACTCCAGCGACCGAATCATTCATTAACGGATTTGTTTACGGCAGAAAATCGTTCGTCCTTTTCAATCTTGTGGTTATGTTATGTGCAATTCGGTAATTTTGTGCATTGGCATGGCGGATTAGAGTTATTGGATTTTCTGGTGAGTTTATTTACCTGCCTAGTTGTAAAATGTGAGGTTACTGAATCTCCCTTTTGCAGCCAAGACTTCCTCCATTCGGAGCGTTTTTTCTGCGCAACCGTGAAAGTCGCACCCGAGCTTGTAGCAACAAGAAGACTGCCTTTGTATTTTTTCCCCCCATGTTTTATTAATAATTAAAAAGGTATTAAAGAGGCTAAGGAACAAAGCATAAAAGCAAATAGAATAGCAGGCTGTCTCAACCACTCGATATGGCAAAACCAATATCTGAGAAAATAGACTAAAGTTAGAATATATAAGGCAGTAATTAGACCAGTATTGTCATATGCAGCTGAAACTAGAGCAGACTCAAAAAAAATATGCCAAATAATGGAAGTGTCGGAAATGCGGTTGTTGAGAAAAATTACAAATAAAACGCTAAGGGATAAAGAACCTAATATTAATATAAGACAAACTTACCAAATAGATAAAATCTCAGACTGGGTTCGAGAAAGAAGAAAGAAATGGAATGACCATATAGACAGAATGGAAGAAGACAGACTGGTGAAAGTGACTAGAGATAGAACACCGGAAGGAAGGAGAAGAGTAGGACGCCCAAGGACGCCCCGAACTAGATGGAAAGACATTTTGTGAAACAACACAGCATGAATATAGTGCCAATTTATAAATATAACTACATAAATGTAATGTATCAGGTTTCTTAAAATTTTAATTAAGTATCCTTTGTAAAGAAACAGGCTCTAGCCTAAAATAAAAGTAAGAAGAAGAAGAAGAAAAAGGTATTATTAAAATAGCTCCGAATACATTTATACAAATGTCACGAATGAATGTTCTCGGACAGTGAAATTCGGGAATTCATCTGTGCGCCGTCAGAACCCTTAGCAGCGTATAGTGGCATTACGAATGTACAAGTAAACACCACTTTTGGCATTTGTACTTTCTTGTTAGGAATCTCGAAGTTTCTGCACGAAATATCTACCGTGTAAAAGGACTTGCCGCCAGATGAGTCCTTTTCAAAATTACTTGGGCACCTGTGAAAATTATATCGGAAAATTTCAAATTTGAAAATACCTCGCGGTTAGAAATGCTTTCAACGTTGAATCGGTAAGTTTACGACGGAGCAATTTCTTTGCGTTGTGGGACATTGGGCATTCCTAAACAGACAGAATTACCAAGTTTTGTTTTGTTGAGAACCACCCAAAAAGTTCTTATAGTGCGATTTTTCTAACTCTGCCCCTCAAGCCCCTTTCACCACCAGGGAATATCACTCGGCATTTCGCGTCTTTCTCCGTCGAGCCGCTAGAAGTCGCATGATCGCAAGCACTGCTTGATACGGTCGCGATCATGCGATTTCTGGCGCCACAAGTGATAACGTCGCGGAATACCGTGGCATATTCCATCATGAAGACATTGAGGGACAAAGTTAGAAAAAAAAATCTCAGTATAAATGGAGAACGGACGAAAGATAATTGACGATCTACAATACACGGTCCCATGTGGTCTAGTGGCTAGGATACCTGGCTTTCACCCAGGAGGCCCGGGTTCGATTCCCGGCATGGGAAGCTTTTTTTTTTTACACAAATATATTCTATAGTTTTGAATCTCTGCTCAAAAGAAACCAAAAGATCACTGACCACATCTTTATGAACCACCCCAGTATGTTTTATTTTAGGGCACGTTGTGGACAGGACATTGTTATATACTCAGCGCTACTTCATTGGTGAAGACATTCTTAGGATATTTTCCAAGAATTAAATATGTTAATAACTGTACGTTAATAATAGCAACGTATATATTTTGGCTATCCAGCATTTATTACGAGACATATGTCGGGCCTCTTACCTGCCGACAGACGATTTCTACATCATGTTCTCTGCAGAAAGTGTATGTGTTTAATGTAGTTTTATGGGCAAATTTCTCAATGAAGAATTTGCCTTTTACAGAGCTGTGTAGAATTCTTTACAGAATGAAAATTCCTCCATCTACCACCAGGTTGCAGAGCTAAAACAAATTCTACTTGTTTACATTTGATGCTTGACGACTGTATCATTCGCTCATACTCTTTTGTTTCGCTTTCTCTCGCGATCCTATAGGGTCTCCTTCCACTAACAACGAATTTTGTAACGAGATCCTCAAATTTTGTTTGATCGTTTCCTTTTTCCTGCGTATTGAAGAAACCAGATGTTAAACTTGTTTGTGTTAAATTCTTGACATTACTATCACTATTCTCAGTGCTGTTCCTTATCCTCCTAGGTGAATTTGATCTTCTTGACCATTCATTTTTATAGTTCTCAAATTCTCTCATCACACCTCGATGAAGTCTCTAAGATGTGTAAAGAAATTATCAGTTTCCTAGTAAAAAGAATGACCAATGAAATTCACTACATCATTCTGTGTTCATCGCGAGCTTTTAACCAGTTCAAGCACAAGCTTTTAACCAGTGCGCCCGTAATCAAACACGTTCTTTTAAATACTGTTGCAAGTAATGAAACATTGCTTTGAAATATCAAAAATTCGTGTTATCAATCTTCGTGTTATTCAGATTTGACTGTAAGAAAAGTTAAATTTTCAACAACTTATCAATAAAAGGTATATTTGTATTTCTAAAATACAAAATACTATCAGAAAGTATTTTCGATTCAAATACAAAATACATGTTCGAATATGTATTTTCGATACAAACACAAAAGTATCTAATATACGTATTTTAAATCCATGTATTTCAGATACTGCCCAACTCTGTATTGAGCTAGTATCTTTGCTCGTAACAGCCATACACAGACGAAGAAGGGAGTAAAAGGGCTGACTCTTCCACTCACGTCCATCAATAACTTGCAAGAACTTGGGCCATACAAAACTCGTACATGAATTATAATTTTATTCTGTACCACCTCCTCAAAAGCAATACTTTTTGCTGCGTTTTGGGTTGCAAAGAGATTTTATTCAATTTTTTGATTACATATTTATTAAAACTATTTCACGAAAGAAGTAAACACTTTATTTTCTTCTTCCTCCTTGTCCTCCTTCCTGTTTATGATTTTTTAATTTTATTTCTCCTTTTGCTTACCCCTTTTCACCTCATATTCCACTTAATTTCTCTCCCTCATTCTCCTCCTTATCCTTTTTCTTCTCCTTTATATACTGTCATCACCGTGTTCGTCCTTATACCATCATCGTCCTTCATCACCGTGTTCTTCTCCTACTATGTGCGAATATTCATTTGAGATAGTTTTAGTTTAGAGGAAAGATATTTCACAGCGGTCTTAATAAGTAACAATATTACTTTCAAAATAACTCCTCAGAGAAATTCCCTCATCGTTTCGTGCCTTGTGCATTTGTCGACACTTTTCCAAGTACTATTTTTTATACTGCTTGCTCTTCGTTCTGTGGGATGCAGATGGTTTCAAATCTTGTTCTTTCCTTCTACGTACGAATGTGCTTTCGTGATAATTTTGGCACAGAGGAAAGACTTACCTCTATGGTGTTAGGAAGTAACACGACTACTTGGAAATAACTCGTAACTGGCCAATTTATACACACATTTCCAAACAAGGCCTCCTGAACAGCTTGCACAGTGGTGTCAAGGTCTTCGACTGGTGGCTGTGGCACGCGTCGTGGCACCGTAGCATGCCACGAGCTTCACTGCGCAACTAACGTCGAGAAAGGGAAACATTACGAGTAGTAGTAACCCCGCCGTTTTACAATAGGGATGGCGTTGTCTCTGGTGGCGGGGTGATGAACTGCATGGAGGGGCGATTTCGTCGTGGCACTCGTGCCACGGACTCTCGCTCGTGGCATCGACCTTGACAACACTACTCTATGGTCTTAGAAAGTAACACGACTACTTGGAAATAACTCGCAACTAGCCAATTTATCGATACATTTTCCAAACAAGGCCTCCTGAACAGCTTGCACGTCGTTCTGTGGGAAGCAGACGGCGCCACCGACGCAGGCTCAGCGAAGACGCGCCGCGGTCGCGGCAGGGAGGGCGGGGGCGGGGGCGGTGGGAGAAAACTGGATCGAGGAACCGGCCGAGGCCCGAACCCGGGTCGTCCGCAAGACACTTCGCTCCAGGGCCGGTTTGGAAGCGGCGGCGGGTGGGGTGGGGGGGACCGCAGTTCCCTCGCGCTGATCGAAGACCGCACCAATGCCTGTCACCGGCTGGGTAGCTCACGACCAGCAATGCCGCTGAATCTGTAGCGGTTGTGAACCGGAGGTTGTAGATATTCGAGACTCAACGGCAGTGTTGTCAAGGACGATGCCACGAGAGGGAGTCCGTGGCACGAGTGCCACGACGAAATCGCCCCTCCATGCAGTACGTAAACCCGCCGCAAGAGACAACGCCATCACTATTGTAAAACGGCGGGGATACTAATAGTTTTCTTTCCCGACGCTAGTTGCGCAGGGAAGCTCGTGGCATGCCACGGTGCCACGACGCGTGCCACAACCACCAGTGGAAGACCTTGACACCGCTTCTGTAGCGGCTGTGAACCGGAGGTGGAAAGGATTCGACACTCAACAGCAGCAGGCTTTTTTGACACTACCTACGAAGCTATAAGTCCAATTCAGTCGCTGTGTGAAGATGAATTCTATCGACCAGGTGCTCTGATTGGTAGCTTTCCGTGGTTTCTATGATCGCTACCCTAACAACTAACACCTCTGAGCAGTGCCCTAACAAATGGACCGCGCGCAATCTTTCCTTGCCCTTGCTTGTCTTATCCTCACCACTTAATTACACACATACTTAGGCTCACATGCACTACGTTATCACGCTAGCTTACAGCTTATCCTGGCAGGGCCAGTGCCCACTGACGAGGAATCTGAAGCGGGAAATCTCTCGCAAACAAACGTGTAGAACCTCATCATTAGAGACCGGAAAAATATGTATTATTACGGTCCGATTAAATTAAGGTGATTGACATTTGTGAGTGGAGGGGAGCGACGTTGCCAGGTCGCAAACCACTGAGCACGTGTTACCGGAACACGAAAACAAACACTTCAAAAAATACGTGTAAAAGTGTAAAAAATACGACAAAAGCCTAATCTCAACGCAACTCATCACAACACAGGCAGAAACGCGGGCGGCGCGGCGGCAGGGAAGTCTCTGTGCGATGCTCAAATGTTCCCCTTGTTCGGCAGTGGCAACTGAGCGACATGACACGTCACATTTTGTCTCTCTGGTTGGCAGCTGCCATGGAAACGGGAGAGGCGTCCTGACGTCACACAGAACTGTCAATCACCTTCTTAATTTAATCGAACCTTAAACGTCAAAATATGTACATAACTATGTAACGAAAACAGTAAGAATGTGTAGTAAATATGTAAAACCGGATATAATATGTTATATTAAAATTCTCTAATTAAAAACCATTACATAGCAAGAAATTACACATAGAAAAACTGCTCACTTTACATCATACAACTTTCTCGTCAGTAGTAAAAGCTTCATCGTAATCCAGGACCATAGTTTAGCAGCCGATCTAATCGCAATAGAAGCCATCATAGAAACTGGCGATATCTACGACCAGCAAACATACACTGCAGCATCTTCGTCGAAGTGTTATCCGTCGGCGATCGCAAATTTTCGGAAATTAAGATTACAGGGCACAAAACGGGGTGTCTGTGATAATTTACACTCACTAATAGACTTCACCAATAATGTAGGAAAAATGCTGATTTAAACAAAACTATTTTCGTAAAATAATATGGAATTAAATGGAAGAAAAGTGAATAAATAGGAAAAAAAATATTGTAAAAACAGCAAAATATGTAAAATATGTAATATAGTATGTAAAATATGTAAAAAATGTAATAAAAATTTTGATATTGTGTTAGGAGGGCTGTGAGTCGCCAACATTACAATTTTTAGAACGGTAAGTAGAAAGACAAAAAATATGTATTTACACAAAAATCTGTTCTCTCTCATCATTCAGATTCGAGGAAACGCCATAAAACCTCGCGATAACATACTCTATAGTGCGATTTTTATAAATTTGCCCCTCAAGGCCCGTCTTTACGATGGAATATGTCACGATATTTCGCGTCTTTCTCAATCGTGCCGCTAGATATCGCATGATCGCGACCGTAACAAGCAGTGGTAGCGAGCATGCGACATCTAACATCCAGACCGAGGAAGACGCGAAATGCTGTGTGATATTCCATCGTGGCCATAGGGGCTCGAGGCGCAAAGTTATAAACATCGCACAATACACTAATGAGACTAACGCCAAAAGCCTTTGGCGTGCCCGGCAACATCAGTTAACCAGGGTCTGTCAACTCGCCATAGCAGCTCATCCCGATTCTCCCTGGCCTTGCCGCAAAAGTTCCCATGCCGGGAATCGAACCCGGGCCTCCTGGGTGAAAGCCAGGTATCCTAGCCACTAGATCACATGGGAGGCCGCGGGGGGGTGTGGCACGCGTTTCCTCTTATTTAGGACAAATCATGTTCTAATATAATTGCATTTATCCGGCGTGGATGTCGCCATTTGCAATCTCATAATAGAGTTCCCTTCCACAAAAGTTCCCATGCCGGGAATCGAACCCGGGCCTCCTGGGTGAAAGCCAGGTATCCTAGCCACTAGACCACATGGGAGGCCGCGGGAGGTGTGGCACGCGTTTCCTCTTATTTAGGACAAATCATGTTCTAATATAATTGCATTTATCCGGCGTGGATGTCGCCATTTGCAATCTCATAATAGAGTTCCCTTCCACAAAAGTTCCCATGCCGGGAATCGAACCCGGGCCTCCTGGGTGAAAGCCAGGTATCCTAGCCACTAGACCACATGGGAGGCGGCGGGAGGTGTGGCACGCGTTTCCTCTTATTTAGGACAAATCATGTTCTAATATAATTGCATTTATCCGGCGTGGATGTCGCCATTTGCAATCTCATAATAGAGTTCCCTTCCACAAAAGTTCCCATGCCGGGAATCGAACCCGGGCCTCCTGGGTGAAAGCCAGGTATCCTAGCCACTAGACCACATGGGAGGCGGCGGGAGGTGTGGCACGCGTTTCCTCTTATTTAGGACAAATCATGTTCTAATATAATTGCATTTATCCGGCGTGGATGTCGCCATTTGCAATCTCATAATAGAGTTCCCTTCCACAAAAGTTCCATGCCGGGAATCGAACCCGGGCCTCCTGGGTGAAAGCCAGGTATCCTAGCCACTAGACCACATGGGAGGTCGCGAGTGGGGTGGCACGCGTTTGCTCTTATTTAGGACAAATCATGTTCTAATATAATTGCATTTATTCGGCATCGATGTTGCTATTTGCGACCTCTATATAGCGTTCCTTTCCACAAATGTTCCCATGCCGGGAATCGAACATGCCGGGAACATGTTCCCATGCCGGGTCTCCTGGGTGAAAGCCTGGTATCCTAGCCACTAGACCACATGGGACGGTGCGATCTGTTTGTTCCGCGTATGCTTTCACTTGGCAAAACTGATGATTTTACCCTCCCAGAAATTAATTACAAAAATATCTATTACTGAATAATTTATATATTATTTAAACTAATTGGAAAAATTAATATATTTGTAGATGACATTTATTTTTAATATGTTAAATAACTATGAAATTCAGTATAATAGAAATCTAGTCTTTAATGAATAATCTGAATCTAAAATTCTTAAATTCCAATTCTAATATATTTTTCTAAATGGTGTCACCGCGGGGTGGGCCTCTCCTGTTCCTAACTACGCCACTGGGTCTAGTGGTTATGGAGGGAAATATGAAAGGACAAACGATTCAAGTTTACTTCTAGTTAATGAGTAAATAAGTAAATCAATTTAAAATGAGTAAATAAGTAAAAGTTAATGAGTAAATAAGTAAATCTTTAAAATTATGGAAAAAATAAAATTCGAAAACAGTAAAATGACGATATATGTTATTTTCCTTCATTGCATTTATTATGTTCTGGGATTTCTCTAGCTTTCATTTCATAATTCGCATCGTTTAGAGGCAATAGAATTAGTATAATAGAAAAGCCGCAGCAACTTGTACTTTGTAGAATGCACCTTACCTTCCCCTGCCAACTCTTAGTTCATTTGAAATCGCGAACCTGCGGCGAAGTTTATTATTGTTATTGAAGTTTATATTGAAGTTATATATTGGATTCCAATGATTTTGATTACCCTATTGATATTAAATTTCAATAAATGATTCCTTTCATTTCTTGACAATTATTTTGTTGAAATTAAAGTCAATAACAAAAACACGTATCAGCAAATAAAGTAGGTAAGCTTTAGGTTTGTACTATGTACGCATTTATATTTATTTACATATATGTATTTTATTGTATCAAGATTGTTAACCGATTCAGCCAGATGATGTGAATGAAATGGTTCTCGAAACTCTGCAAGTAAATAAAATTATTGCAAAGAATTATATAAAAGCAATTAATTTGTTGTCTCTGTCTGTCTGTCTGTCCCTCTCTCTAGCGCACAATTTCTCTCTCCCGTTGTCTGTCTGCCCCTCTCCCTATGTGTGTGTCTCTCTCGCAGTCTCTCTCGCTGTCATTCTCACAATCTCTTTTGCTATCTCTCTCGCAACCTCTCTCTGCCTCTGTTGCAGTCTCTCTCTCGCTGTCTCTCTCGCAATCTCTCTCTCTCTCTCCCTCTCTCACATACACAGTCCCTCTTGCGCGCTGTCTCTTCTTCCCGCTCTCTCTCTCTCTCTCTCTAGCGCACAATCTCTCTCTCCCGTTGTCTGTCTGCCCCTCTCCCTATGTGTGTGTCTCTCTCGCTGTCATTCTCACAATCTCTCTCGCTGTCTCTCTCGCAATCTCTCTCTCTCCCTCTCTCACATTCACAGTCCCTCTTGCGTGCTATCTCTCCTTCCCGCTGTCTGTCTGACTGTCCGTCTGTCTTCTCTCTCTCTCTAGCGCGCAATCTCTCTCTCCGTTGTCTGTCTGCCCCTCTCCCTATGTGTGTCTCTCTCTCTCGCAGTCTCATGCTTTCTCCCAAATCTCTTTCGTTATCTCTCTTGCAGTCTCTCTCTCCCTCGTAGTCTCTCTCGCTCGCAATCTCTTCTCTGTCCCGCTCTGTCTCTGTCTCCTGGCGGCGGCGCACGGCTCTTAACAGCCGCAGCCCCGCCCACGGCCAAGGTCCGCCGCCCACGCCGCGCTGCTCACGACCGCCCGCCCGCCCGCCCCGCCCGCCGCGAGGGGCGGGGGCGGCTGCACGGCCAAGGGCGCCGCGCAACAAGTGCCGCGGGCGGGCGGGCGCCCACGGACCGCCGTGCGGCGCCGCCGAACACTCGAAAGCAGCCCACGCGAAATGGTCGCGGCAGCGGAGGTTGCGAGGCACGTGGTGGCTTACCACGGGGGCGTCCGTAAGTTAAAAGAAAAGACTAGTCGTGCTACAGAATGGCACAGACTTTCCCGTATTAGTTTTCTATTTTCTTGGGTTTGCGCTAGCTATATGGAATTGCCACAGCCAGGGTTTGCGCTAGCTATATGGAATTGCCAGCTGCCATCTATCACCGCCAAAAGTACAGTTTTTTTGTATACCAGCATTATAAACAACCCTTTTACATTAACCAAATCGTTCATAATATGACATATTGCACGAATCATTACGTCATTGCTATTTCTGCACGAAATATGAGCCATCACTGACGTAATACTCACGGCCCCTATATATTTTCAGTTATGGAGTTTAAAGAAGGCAGTGGTACCATATAAATAGATTGCAGTGTTCGCAGTAAAATTAAATACGTTATGAAAAAACTTACGTTTAAAAAACTGATTTATTAATTATTACTCCTTTAAAATTATATTTTGTTTTTATTTGGTAAAGGTTTCGTCGGTTTCATCTTGAAAGTACGATTTCATCCAATCGCAAGCTTGATCGTCACCATAGTGACGTCATTGAGGCGACATACAAGCTCCCGATTGGATGGCAGCGAAGCAGCTGATTCCCGTCAGAAGCAGAGTTAAGAAAATAGTAGTGTATATTACTTCGTTTTTCCCAACGTGGCCAATGACATTAGGAAATTATTAGACCCCCCCTGCCTTATAAAATGATTTTTTTAAATTAATTCGCGAACGTTCTTCTCAACGGGGCTCGTGGCCTCAGAAATGTGCTTGCCACTGTTAAAAAGATTCACCTCAATGACGTCACTATGGTTAACGTTCAATCTCGCGATTGGATGAAACAGTCAACAGCTGATTACTGTCAGAAGTAGAGTTAAGAAAATGGCAGTATAGTGCGATTTATTCAACTGTGCCCCTGGCAGGTACCAACTGTTGACGATTTCATCCAATCGGGTGGTTAGATGTCGCTACAGTGACGTCACTATGGTGACATTCAAGCTCCCGATTGGATGAAACCGTCAACAACTGATACCTGCCAGGGGCAGAGTTGAATAAATCGCAGTATAAGTCTCATTCACAATGCAAACATAAACATAAGCATGGCGTTAACATAAAAGTTAGGACCATGTCTATAAGCAGACTCATTTTAAAATTCGTTCGCATAAGCATAAAACGTAAGACGTTAGTTTTAAAGCTTGGAAGTTTCAAGCTTTTGTGCTTTTGCTTAAGAAAGAATCAAGAAATGAACCAATCACAGTACAGTAACTCAAAATCGAGTATCGAAATAGGATCGTAGTCGATATAAGACGTGTTTTCCAGAATGCTTGGTTGATTTTCGGCGGGTTTCTTCTTTGTTTTGTAGCGTACGATCTTTTTGTAATTTAGTTTTGTTGTAGTATTAATAGTATTGTTTAGTTACTTGTATTCACGGGATAATAATTTAGTTTTCATTTTTATTGAAATTGAAATATTATATAAATCGTAGGGCGTGGGCACAGTCAACATCTCGACGGACAGAGATCTTCCCTCTCTGGATGCCGAGATCCGGTGCCGACCTACCCGTCAGCGTACGAGTTTTCCCCACCAGATGTCTCTCAACAGCGGGGCACCGCACCAGGTGGGACAAGCTGGAAGCTCCCGTCTGGTCTTCCGATACGCGTGGTCGTGTAGTGCATGTAAGTGTATTTGTGAGAAAGTAAGGGCTGAGGATAGGGCAAGGAAGAGGAAAAGATGGCGATCATGGCCTGCTTGTTAGGGAACTGCTCCGGCATTCACCTGGCATTGATCCAAGAAGCAAATGAGCAATGGACCGCGTGCGATTTATCCGTCGTCTTCCTTGTCCATTCCTCACCCCTTACTCACGCACACTTACACTCACATGCACTACACGACCACACATATCAGAAGACCAGTCGCGAGCTTCGAGCTTGTCCCTCCTGACGCAGTGTCCCGCCATTGGGAGACACCTGAATGGGAAACAGTCTCTCAAATCTACGTGCTGGTCGACCCTGGTTGTCACCTTTCAGCGGGGGGAAGTTCACTACCTCTTCCCGTGTTAAATATATGCACTACACTTGCGGGACTAATGACCTGAGCGGTTCACGCGCCCGGAAAAATCCACCTGTGAAAAGTTCCGCAGGCGGCGACGACGGTGAGATGGGCAGGGGCCCCACAGCTACTGCCACCACGTGGCCGGGTATAAAGCGACTCCTTAAAGGTGCTTATTAGGGTAACGACACCAGTTCAGGCCACTACCTCAGCAGTGGCCACTTCAAACGTAAAAACTGAAAAATAAGAATTGACGGCTTTCCACTTGCTTCAAACTTTTGGAACGTGGAGCTTACGTGTTCTAGTTGTGAAGACTGGAAACAAAAATAAATTATTTCTTTCCCTCGATTTTTCGATATCAAGGAATATCAAAATATGAGTTCTGGCCACACCACGTGTTAGATGATTTTTTTTTATTTAGCAACTGGATTTATCCACTTTTTCGTTACCATGGCCCTGAAATGCGAGCTTTTATGACGAAAATACGACCTTTTTTTTCGTGCAGCATAACATAACTTTGTCTCTACTGCGTAAACCGGAGCCAGAAAGTAAAATATTTAATTTTTTACTCGTACGTTATTGCTTGTTATTGCCTTTGATACGGAGCTCGGTATACACCGCATAACTTAGTAAAGCTTGTATACCAATTGAAAATTGATCTTGATTGTCAGTGTATGTTTCTCAATAATAAAACGTATCCAATTTTTATTAATGACAATCCTTTATTGTTATATTTATATACAGAACACAACGTTTCGTAACTTGTTTTAGTTACATTATCAGGCGGCTCCTTAATAGTTTCTATTCTTGAGTCCACTGGTGAGGTTGTGTGAGTTCACCATGTGTCCTCGAGTGATTTTCACTTAAGAATGGGACAACAGTTCCCTTTATTAAGGAGCCGCCTGATGATGTAACGAAAACAAGTTACGAAACGTTGTGTTCTGTATATAAATATAACAATAAAGGATTGTCATTAATAAAAATTGGATACGTTTTATTATTGAGAAACGCATATCTTCCCTGGATCGAGAGGATCCATTACACCCCCGCCCCCTTGGGTGCGCCACTGTATGAAGCATGTCTCTTCCCATTCAGCAGTTTACTCCGAAGTCTGAAAATCATATTTGTGCCTGTTGGTCAAAACATTTACTTTCGGCACCTATGAATCACCGCGCACTCTGGCGCCGTCACGCCTCGGCGCACCTCAAGGCTTCGTTCCTGACCACTCTCCAAAGCACACGGCGCCACCGCGGCGCTGCGACTTCGAAATGCGGCGTCTATCGTCAAGACATTGGTCTTTTTTTTATTAAAAAAAACATGGATGATATAGATTTACTTTAGAGGATATTTTCTAACATCGGTGTTTTTAGGGCGTTCATTTTATTTTATTTTAAAATAATAATAATAATAAATATCAAAAGTATAATAATACATATATATTGATATAATAAATAGCAATATATAAATATTTCAAAAAAGTATAATAATAAATATCAATAATAATTTTGTCCATATACTGAACACTCTTAGACACAAACATCTCAGTTGGAAGCAGCATATAGACCAGCATATAGACGAAGGATAAATCGCACGCGATCCATTGCTCACTTGTTTCTCCGATCAGTACCAGGTGAATGCCGGAGCAGTTCCCTAACAAAATTGCTCAAGCCAGAATCAAGCTAATGCAATAAAGCCACCTGGAGAGGAAGCTCAGGGTACCAACTGATGTCACTGCAGTGCCGCTATGTCCCTCACACATAAGGGGACCTTTTTAAACTAGACACCCATGTGGGCTCCTCGCTCTGTGGTCAGCAGATTCGCAAGGCCTTCCGTGACAACACACGTGAAAGACAAGGGACAAACAACCAGGCCCACGGCGGGACTCAAACCGGCCACTCTTCCGACCGAAGCAAGGAGACGGCCCACACTCTATCCCCCTCGGTCGTCCAGGTCGGCACAGAGACGAGAGTTATTGGCATACAAAATCATCGACGGTTTTGGGTCGATGCATTTCGAACACGGATGTTTTTGTTCAAGCTGTCGCATCTCAACGTCTCCTCGCTTCACCGCCGCTCTCTCTCTCTCTCTCTCTCTCTCTCTCTCTCTCTCTCTCTCTCTCTCTCTCTCTCTCTTCGCAGCACTGTCTGCCAAGGCGCCAGCAAGAGGAGGTAGATGAGGGGTAGTCGTGGAAGAGGACGGGAAAAGTGACAAACAAAAAAAGTAACACGCCGCGTCCGTGAGTCGGGTTCTGTTGGAATCCAGAAGGACTCGAAAATTTTCCAGGCACGGGAACCGGATCCTAAAATTTGCACAACCTGCTGGCGCTGGCGGCGTAACTCGATTACGAAACCCGCCTGCAGTTCTGCCTCTTCTCCCTCCCTCCCTTCCCCCCCTCTCCCAGCGCCGGCCGAGTCGAGCTCTGAGCCAGCATTGCCGCTCACTGCACTGGCCAGGGACGTCCGATTCCCGTAAAAGAATCGATTCTGGAATCGATCCCAAGATTCGAAAGTTGGAGTCGATTCTAGAATCGACTTGACATATTGACGACTTGACGACTTGAAATATTGCACCTTCTGCGCTACTGACATCTTAGCTATTATTTGAAAGCCGGTTGCATCAGATCAGAAAGCCGGTCAGATCGATCGGGGAGTATCAATTTTGGAGAAAATCGGCTGAGCGATTTATTCGGTAGCATTGTTCACAGACGGACGGACAGACGTTTTGCTTACAGTTTGTTTTTTGGTATCAAGGACCCACAAAACAGGGATTCTGGCTGCACCGCGTTTAGATGATTTTTTTATTAATTTAGCAACTGGGTTTACCCACTTTCTTGTTACCAGGGCCCTGTAATAGGAGTTTATCTGCCGTAAATCCGCCGTTTTTTTCGCGCAGCATTACATAACATTCCCTACACCATACGTACGAATGGTATACGGGAAAGTAAAAAATATTATAGATGAAAAAATACAATTGAAATAAAGTAATAGACTGTATCAATGGAACAATATATTAATAGAACATAAATGAAAAATGTAATAGATTATTACATGAACAATAGTATGGACTAATGAACGAAATAGAACGGATTCAAAGAAACACAGTTTCACACAACGCGTTCCAGACAAGAAAATATTTTTTTGAAATTGAGATGCTAAAAATGTAATTTGAACCAAGAGGGAGGTAGAAATCAAACACGAAGTGGATTTCTATAAAATTAATAACGAACTAATAACTACATTAATAATAAAGGCAAGCGACAAAACCCCTGAAAAATGCAACAAAAGCACAGGAATATGCATATTTTTGTAATAGTAATTCGAAGTTATTCATTTGATTCGATTCCGGTCTTTTGGAATCGATTCCATCAGAATCGTAAGGAAGGCAATCGAATACCGATCCCCCGGGAATCGAAAGAAAATAATCGATTCCCGAATCGAATCTTTAGAATCGGATCGTCCGTAGAAGTGGCTCTATCCGAGAGGCCCTAGGGAGAGAGTATTGACGGTAGCGGCATTTTCGACACCAGCTACATAGCCAGGTTGGAGTGTCACCGCTGTCTGGAGGAGAATTCCAGCAGCCGGCTGCTCTGATCGGTAGTTTCCGTGGATTATCCGAAAACATCGAGCAAATGCCGGAGCAGTACCGTAACAAACGGGTCACGGACCGCCTTTGCCTACCCTCTCACCTTACACACGCTCTCGCACATTAATATGCCCTACACTACCACACATGCCGCGAAATAGGTTAAAGGTTGTCCCGGGGCGGTGCCCCGCCGGGCTAGATACCTAGAGAGGAGATTCTCCACAAGATAACGTTTAGGTAGGTGGCGAATTTTTCACATTGAGCAGGAGAGGAATCACTGTTACCTCCCGCGACAAAACACTCACTACGCTAACAGGACCGATGACCATAGAAGTAGACGTGCCCGAAAACAATCAATCAATCAATCAATCCCTGTCCCCTGTTGGTGAAGCGATCGGCTCCTTCGCTCCCGCCCCTTGCCTTCATTCCCAACGCCGCGGACCGCCGGCTCGCTATATACGCTTGGTTGCACTCCCACCCCACCATTCTGCGTGTGGCCTTTGGCATCGGGGCCTCTTTTCCTTCGGCTCAGACCTGCCCACAGGGAGAGCAGTGGGGGGGGGGAGACCCTCCCTGAAAAGACTCGAAAGGAACCTCATAGCCCTAGTTTATTTCCGTCAGTACGTTTATTTCCTTATATTCCCCTCTTTTATACTGAGATTTTTGTAACTTTGCCTCTCAAGGCCCGCCTTCACGATGGAATATGTCACGGTATTTCGAGTCTTTCTCAGTCGTGCCGCTAGATATCGCATGATCGCGAATGTATTAAGCAATGCTAGGGACGCAGGGGTCTTGAGGGGCAAAGTTAAAAGAAATCGCACTATAAGCTAAAACTTTGGAGAACTGATGCATATAAATTAGTGGCAATCTCTCCACACTATCTGTAAACCCTGTAAATGATTCACCAAAACACCAATAATTATATTCATCGTTAATTGTGACACTTAAGTTAAAACTTCATTCTTCTTGTAGTATGTTTTATTTATTTTCAGGTAAAAATATGTCATTTATGTAAACAAAATGTTTAATAAAAAGGGGGTCCCGCAGGGTCCCATAAATTGGCTGTTCGAAGTAAAAAGTAATTTCCTTTTTTAGACATTTTTATTTCAAGTACCATGCGGCCCTTTCAAGGCCCCCCTCCGGATAAACTACTGTACCCTTAATTTCCGTAACCCAGTGGTGTCAAGGTCTCCTATTGGTGGCAGTGGCACACCTCATGGCACCGTGTCATGCCAAGAGCTTCTCTGCGCCACTAGCATCGAGACAGGAAACAATTAGTAACCCTGCCGTTTTACAATAGCGATGGCGTTGTCTCTGATGGCGCGGTGATAGACTGCGTAGAGGGGCGATTTCGTCGTGGCACTCCTGCCACGGATTCCCGCTTGTGGCATCGACCTTGACAACACTACCGTAACCCGTCTTCTCCAACGCAAGTTGTCTCCCTTCCCCCCAAGGAGAGGCATTATCCAAATCCCAGTGAGAAGCACGATCCACTGCGTTGTTTGCAAGCCAATTCCCGCGTGATGGGACGGGACCTTGAGCGGCGTGTCCGGTTTGGGCAGATTTACTCGAGAACCTTCCAGTGCTATTGCTTAGAAAGAGATTCATCATGATGCGAAGACTGGACGGCACGATCCGCGATTCATAATTTACGGATCATCATTTCGCTCTTTTTATAAAAACAAAACAAACAATATTTGGCTAATAAAAAGTGGATGATTGTGAGGAGTGAATAACTTAATGCGCAGATGAAGTAAATGTGCTTTCTTACACATTTTATATTATTTCTTACTGTAAATTATTATACTATATTATTATTATTATTATTATACTGTGTTATTTAGTATACTGTATTATACTATTATTACACTATTATTATTATTATTATTATTATTATTATTATACTGTATTACCTAGCACTTCAAAAGCCAAAATTCCATAACTACAGCTTAGAATAAAATTTTCGTATCTCAGAAAACTATGATCTTAAGTAAGGAGGGAAAAAAGTTTTCTGGTGTAAGGTGGTTGCCTTACATTATTAGTGTTTTGTTTTCTCTCAAGGGGATTATTGGCGATTTCTGTCCTCTCGTTTTTAAAGATATTTAGTCCATTTACCCATTGACTCCCCCGGTCGTGGAATCCGTCCCTTTATTGTACGTCGTAATTGTTTCCTACACAGTTGAGGTACAAAATGTTATCTCTAACAACGCAAAAAAAATCATACTCCAGGTTGCAATCAGCTACCTAAGGAGCAGATCTAGGGACTGTCGGTGCCTCTACAATACTTTGCGCAAAATGTGGGCTGTTCCAAATAAAGCAATTTCTTGCACTTCCCAGTCTTTTGAATGACTTGGGAGTTTAGCCAAGTTCTTACACAAATTTGCGGAATAAATGCCAGAGCTCCGATGTCTACCGGTACGACTTATTATTATTACAAATATTATTATAAACAATTGTATCAACGACGTGCACCATATTCCAGCGTCTCCATAAAAACACCACTGCCTACATGCAATCCTGTTCCTAACTCTATTTTCCAACCCTTAGCCTCCCCTTTCGGTCGCCCCCTTGGCTTCCTTCGGCGAGCGGGAACCAGTTCTTTTGTTCCGTGAGTAACTGTATGCGTCAGGCCAATCCTGACGGGGCTTTATACCTGCAGAGCAGGTAGGCGCTGTGAAGGAAGGCCGGCCCTCTCTTCGACCACGCTTCCTGGAGGAAATCTAGAGTGTGAGTCGTTAGAACGCCCAAGCATGCAAGCCTCTTTAGCTCAGTGGCAGAGCACTGGTCTTGTAAACCAGGGGTCGTGAGTTCAATCCTCACAGGAGGCAACAAGTTTTATTTCGAAAGAAAACGTGACAAAAATGTGAATGTGAAAATGTGAAATATGAAAAAAAGAACCTTAAGTAGAAAACATGTCGCTGAAATGAAGTTTTTGAGGAGAATCCTAGGCTGCAAGGAAGATCATATTCGTAACGAGAATATTAGGGAAAAACTATATGCCGAAAGAAATGGAAGCAAAATATCGAAACAACTGGTATCAACGCACGCGGACAACACAAGACTGCCTTAGCTTTATTCTATCTACCGCTTGGAAGAAGAGACGTGGGCAGACCCAAAAAACCATGGAAGGAAAACTTGTGAGGACGGAACAGTCTTAAGCCTATTCCATGAAGTGTAGAAGGAAATGTGACGCTTGAGAAACTCCAGCGTTATAAGGTGCGAAAAAAACAAAATTCCATTCGCCCACGTGTTCACGAATGTTACGATTTCGCGGGTGAATGAAGCTGTTTTATTGGTAGCATTTTGGTTGGTTGTGAATTGCACTAATAGATCTAAAATAGGAGTGTTTTTAAACGTTTCTCCATTGAAAAATACATTCGCAAAGTATAGATTTTTTTAACACCCCCTCGCTTTAAAACAACTCAAAATGCTGACTCTTCCCTTCCAAAACAACATACCATCGCAACTTCCTTTAAATGAAAATAACTTAATTAATATTTGAGTATAAAATGTAATTATATTTGAATACAAATTTCTAAAATAAAAATAATTATCAGTTAAACATTGATTTACTGTTTCTTATAAACATAAAATATTTAGAAACTTTAAGAACAATTTGCAAAGTTAGCAGTACAAAAATATGTAAAAGTTAATTTTTTTATGAACTTCTTGATTAGTTTCGACACAGCTGCGGGAACCCCTTACCCCATAAGATGATTCGTATCGAATCGTATTATGTCGAATTATATATGGATCGTATTACAGCCCCTGTCAAAGTGTCTATCATAAGAATTCACTTAATTTCATTGACTGCACGTGACGGAGAATTTCCATGCCACGTATCTAGGTTCAAATCCAATGGAATTAAACTTTTAGATCTACCTCGGGATGAAATGTTAAAATGTTAAAATTACTAAATTTCAAAGAAAGCTAATGACAATTAGTCAATACGGAAAGAATTGAAAAGGTTAGTACTATCGCCTGCCTCTTTAGCTCAGTGGCAGAGCACTGGTCTCGTAAACCAGGGGTCGTGAGTTCAAGCCTCACAGGAGGCATATGGTTTTTGTAAATGGCTACTGATGTGCTTTGATATATCATGGTAAGAGCATCACTATCGGAATGCTCCGTTTTATTCTCAAAAATTGCATTAATGGAAAAACATTCGATATTCCTAACGCTGTAGGAAGCATTCAAATTCTTATTGAATAATTTTTGTGTACGTAATTATTAAATTATTTTATCACAAATTATAAGTGGCATTTTTAATATTTTCAATTTTTTTCTATTTCCGTTTTCGTCATTGCTATTGTTATTGCTACAATATCATCTTAATATAGGTTGTATTCACAATCCAACCAAGCATCGGCGTCATTTTTACCGTCCAAGGTGTAAATAGTTTTCCTATTTCTGACAGAATAAATAAATATAACATATTCCTTTCTGGACGTTTCATACTTAGGGTTTTGAACATTTTGAACATAATTTCAAACCATTGTCTACAACAATGGTTTAAACCAGGAAATGTGAGTTACTACTGATAATGATATAGAAGTATAATGATTTAAAACTAACACGAAATCAAAAATTTTTCAGAATATTTAAAAATATTTAACATGTTAGTAATTAAAAATAGTAACGTAATTTTAATGTTTTAATGTATTTTGAAAGTGATTGTAATGGACGTGATTCTATTTGACCGCTTACCAGTTTTTAATAGAACGGATGACTACAACACATTTTACGATTAAGAGTACGAGACTCGTTTTGATTTGGTTTCCCCCGTGGCGTTTAACAAAAGAGGGGCAAATGAATTTAAGAACCAATAATTCAGGCAATAAGTGAGAGAATTGGTTGAGAAGAATTTTCACGTCGTATCGCCTCTTTAGCTCAGTGGCAGAGCACTGGTCTTGTAAACCAGGGGTCGTGAGTTCAATCCTCACAGGAGGCAAGGACTTTTGAAATGTGAAGGTGGTGCTTTTAAGTACTATGGAAGACTCGACACTGACAACATAATGAAGTAAAAATGATCATTATGAAAATAAATATGCAAAATCAAGTAATCAATTATTCCACATAGACGTTGTGAAATGATCCCAAGTGGTCACTCACTTTATTTGGGAAATTCTTAATAATAATAATAATAATAATAATAATAATAATAATAATAATAATAATAATAATAATAATAATAAAGAGTGTACACTAGAAATAAAAGTTTTTGGATTTTGTTAAATTTGTCTTTGTATTTTAATAATATTTGAAGGTAATGGTATTGTAGAAAAATTGTCGTACACTGTACTGTGTGTGTGTTTTTGAAGAAATAAATTCAAATTCAAATTATTATTATTTCATCTCGTTCGCATAATATACCCCAAAATTGTTTAAATATACAATTGTTTTTCAAATGTGTATTACTCTTATATTTATTACATATTTTTATTCTCTCTGAATTTTTTTGTTGCCTTCTTGATATTTCACCTCTTCGAAAGGACAGTAACGAAATAGAACATTTAGAAGCAATTGTAAACATGTTTATTCAGATGAATATTGATACTTGGATCACGACGTATTTTGATATTTGTATTTCACTGTGGTCAGAGGCTCACCAGGGGAGGGGCTACAGTATAGTGTGCAGCCAACTAGTTTTCTGCTAAGACGTTTTTCTTTATGTTGATGATAAAATGTATGGTTTTTATTGACTTATAGTTAATACTTTTAATAAAAACAATTCGTATATATTGAATGATTTTCAGTACAGCAGGAAACTATTAAAATCTATTCTTCTGTATCATTGGCTTCTGTGTGTGTGTGTGTGTTGTACTGAAGTCTCATGAGCACCCCTCCCTCCCTCCTTCGTGCTTCTCTGACGATTAGACGTCGATACTGATGTTTTCAAACATCGATGCATTGAAGCCCATGTTTTTTTCAACATCGATTTTTGTGCTCGATGTTTTGTTCTTGAATGAAAAATGCCCTTAGTCACAATTTCGTTAAAGTTAAAATATTAAATGACATAAAATATGACAATACCTATGTCAGTGTTGAAACCAAACAAATGCTGTTAGTGTAACTGTCTAGTTAGTGCTGTTAGTATGACTATCTTTCTAATAATAGAATTGCATTCTGACGAAATTGTTTTGTCTGAATGATTTTCTGGTCGTTAAACCTCATACGGGTAATCCCCGAATATTACTTAAGTTGGCATGTCTATTTCTCATGGCCTTCTGTATCCATACAATTTTTTTATTTATTTAAAAGTCAAGGTTCTTTGAGGCTGAGAATATCATTAACTGAGAATTGCTCTGTTGAGGAATTCCCCTCCCTCTAAGGCCTTTGGAACAGGTGGATTAATTATATAACAATGTACATGTTCGAACGAGGCCGTTCTCTTGTGAGTGGTGGAGTTTTAGCAACATAAACATAACATCACTTTTAAATTAATTAGTCTTTCACTTAGGTTTGGGGGTGTAGTATCTCTCCCCATTTTTTTCACTAACATACACCCAGAAAAGTTTCAAACACCATTCCCCATGGGGGAAGTCAATCACGTTCCCACATTCCTTAGTCTTGAGTCCGATTCCTAAGTCCATCTCTCCCTTGGTCCGAGAGAGTTTGCGTCACAGCCGCGTTAGTCATTGCGCCATATTTCATAATTCGAGCACATCTTTACCAAAAAGAATGCCGTTGCTGTGGCAGTGCGAGCATTGGTCGGACTGGCCTTCGGGCTCCAGCGTTGCAAAATAGAATCTTCACTAATGTCACATCTGAAACTTTGCGAGTGTGTTGCATAAATTGCAATGAACCCAAATGATCTTGTCGCGCCATGCATTGAGAGACATTTTGCAGTCTGCCACTTTGCTTTCGAAATAATTTTTAAGTGATGTTGATTGGCGGTAGACCAATGGCAAACTATTTTGTGCTAAACATAGACTGAAACCTCTGCGAAAAAACACCTTATCATCAAGAAAGGCGTCCTAGAGAACTAAATACTATGTTATGATTTCCACCCTTTGAAAGTGTTCTTGAAGTACATTGATACTTAAAATCCATCACAATCCCTGGAGTTTCTCATCACACCCTAGTTGCAAATTCCCCTTGTAACATCAATGTCAACTGTCAACTGTCTCTGTTTCTTAAAATGTATAAATAACCTTTCGTTGTATTTGTATTAGTATTTTATTACATACAACCCTTATTGTTTGCAGAATTTTATGAAGACGCTGTCCAACCAATTTAGACTGCTTTAGCATGTTCTAATTGACGAGGAGGTTGGAACATTTTTCTACTTATTCACAAGAAATCGAAAGGTAAGTCAAAATGCTGTGTCAATATTGCGTCAGATGTTTAGAGACCTTTGCTTTGCAGGTCGAGGAAACCAACCGTTCGTCTAATATGTGACCAATTATTTTGACATCTATTGAGGATAGACTATGTTGAGAAAGCAAGGTCGGTAGTAACATGTGGAATTGACTCACATTCATTTCATGAGCATTAGCTAACTTGTATTGGGCCATTATTTCATTTCGCCAATTGCAGATTATCTCGAAAACAGCTTATGTACAATTCAAGAAAACTGCACTTCCAAATTTCCTTTCTAAGAAATGTTGTTTACAGCGAACGTTACTTGTTCAAAAATTGTTCTTTTACAAATTGAGTTAAATTTGAAATGTCGGCCGGTCAGCCTCGGAAAATAATTTTTGGAAAGTATTAAAAAATGGAGTGATTTCATAACACAAAATAAAACAAAATGAATTCATTTCAAAGTGGATTGTGAGGAGAAATATGAAATAATAACTATTAAAAACTATTGGAAAGAGAGAATAAGAAAATATTAGTGGACATTGGGACGTCATCTAAAGTCGCTCGTGATGAAAATAGAATAATAATTTAGTTAATTGAGAAGCGATGCGCAAAATTATAGTTGCCACTTCAAGATGCACAGTGATGTTGTCTCCTATCGAAATTTTCTTTGAATTCAGTTAATGAGAAAACTATATTGTATCATTTTTACCACATTTTTAACTAATACATTACATACTACACATTACAAATTATGGAATGTGAATTATGTTTGTGTTACATTGTACCGTTTAGTCACCTTAAACTAAGAATATTTACTGAGATATATTTCAACATTACCAAAAAGTTCACGCGGAATATTAAATCGATGTTGGACAGTTATAGATAATAATAGATTTGGAAATTAAATCCTCCGAAAAGTCACGTCCCATTCATATCCTACGTTCAACCGGTTACGGTAATGAATGTCTTCGTGAGTGATTCGTGTCTGTTCCCTGGTGGCGAAAATGGGAGTTAAAAGATGATTGGTAGCGTTGGGGGCCCAATTGGTAAGAATTTTGAAACTATTTGGCTCAGGTCGGGATGGGAATTAAACATATATTTAAAAGACAGAACTTTCAAACAAACGCAACATGTTATACTGCGATTTTTCCATAGCTGCCTCTCAATATTCCGTCTTGACGTTGGAATATATTACGGCATTTCGCGTCTTTCTCAGTCTTGCTGCTAGATGTCGCATGATCGCGACTGTACCAAGCACTGCTTGATCAAGCGATAAATAACGGCACGACCGGGAAAGATGTAGAATGCCGTGATATAATTATTGTGAAGACGGGCCTTGAGGGGCAGCTATGGAAAAATCACAGTGAAGGTTAGTTATTAATGGTATATTCATCTCTAATGAGACTTAATACTTTACATTGACAAAAATACGACATCGCGATAATTTCCGTTCAGGCCCAGCTATTGAAAGGTTAAGATGGACTGACACTTACGTAAAACCTGAAAGTTGCATTAATTTTCGTTAATGAAAGGAAAACAGACCTTAACAAGACAATTACTAAGATGTTAATGCGACGAAAATTAAATTTAATAAAATAGATGGGAAAACAGTTTCCTTTTGCGTTTAGATTTTTTACAATCTTTTAGAATTCGTGTCCGTCAATAAATGCCAATTTTACACTTTTAAATGCCTATTTTGCTTGCCTATTATACCTATTTCTGCAGTTTGTCGTACATTTAGTAAGGATGCGTGGATTTCGCGTCTTACGCAGCTTAATAAGGAATAGTCAATTAAATATTCTCGTGTCGAGTATTTTGTTATGGAGTATTCTTACCCAGATATACCTTCAACATACTGTTGAGCAGTAACTTTTTTTGGGTGTTGGTGGGGAGCCTTTTTCGAGGCTTCTGACTTCGGGTACCAGGTGCGGTGCACCATTACACTAACCTAGCCCTTGATGAATAACGTAATTATTGAAAAATGGAATTGTCAAAATATACAGTGAACCAATTCACCCCAGACCCTCCTGAATCTGAATTTGAAGTTGAACTGTCCACGTATTCTTTCCACACACGCTGATATCATTAGTCTGAAGATGGTGAAAAAAATCAAACAAGGAGAAAGCGGTTTAGCTCAGAGTCGCAGCCGCAGTCTCTACAGCAGTGGTGTGAAGGTCTTCTACTGGTGGCAATGGCACGCGTCGCGGCACAGTAGCATGCCACGAGCTGCTCTGCGCAACTAGCGTTTCGAAAGGGAACTATTAGCAGAAACTGCCGTTTTACAATGGGAATGGCGTTGTCTCTGCTGGCGGGGAAATGAACTGCGTGGAGGGGCGATTTCGTCGTGGCACTGGTGCCACGGACTCCAGCTCATGGCATCGACCGTGACAACACTGCTCTACAGCGACTCTGACGGCAGGTCCTCGGTTCATGTCCCGACGATGATGGATTTTCGAATTTAGTTGCATAGCAAGGTCGAACGCAGACCTCTGCCCGGAGGAGAATTCTAGCGGCCGGCTGCTCTGATCGGTAGTTTCTCGAAGTTTCTCCGATTAACACCAGGCGAACGCCGTAACAGTACCGCAACAAACGGGTACGGACCGCGATCTTTCCTTCCTCTTATTTGTGTCTGCCCTCTCCCTTTACATTCACATTTACGTGCACACATGCCGGGAGACCAGTCGGGAGCTTCGAACTTGTCCTGACCATGGCGATGCCCCGCTAGTGGGAAATACGTGGATTTTTTTGAATGACTGATTAGTGATGCTAGGCGCTTCAACGGCCAAGTTCATTATACTTGTTTTTTTCTGTCTTGGTTCATGTTGGTGTGTCATCAAAATGGAATATCTCACCGGTATTTCGCGTCGTTCTCGGTTGTGCCGCTAGGAGTCGCATGATAGCCAGCACTGCTCGATACAGCCGCGACCATGCGACTCCTAGCGGCACAACCGAGAACGACGCGAAATACCGTGAGATATTCCTATTTTGATGACACACCCCCACACGCAAAGAAAGAAAAAACCCAAGTATACCATTCAATCAATAAACAGACGAGGAAGATTACGCAACGCCTTTGAAAACGCGTTAGTGAGTGCACCAGAGTCTCTGTAACTGATAAACGAAGAAAAGTGCAAAACAATAAATTTGAGACGTCTCGCTAACGTAGCGAAAAATAGATCATCGTGACGAAGTTTCTAAGGCCAACGGCCAACGCAACCTTTGTAAACGTATTACGTAACGTTACTCGACCAATCATCTTGATTCACTAGAATGGGTTTGATGACGTTTGGTCCCATTTACGACGCATCACTTTTTAATTGGACGTTTATCACTTCTTTGTCCGGCAATGGGAACGGGCGTGCTTGTGTCATGCGGAAATTATCACATCGTAAGTTGTACGCGGAGGTTCTCGAAGATTCGAAGAGAGTTGTTTGTGAAGTGGGATGTTTTGAGATATGGCCTGCTGGGGAAGTTACGGTTTTGGCCTGCCTCTTGTGAACGTAATGTAATCGTTTTAACTTATTCTGTGCGCAGCGTGCAAGTGTTTATCTTTCTTTGAGCGTTTTAGATTTGTTTTGCGAGGCTTAAGATTTACATGGTGGCTTGCATAAATGCCCGAATGGAATTGTGTTGGATGGAGTGCTGTCAGATTCGTGGAGAATTTGTTGCTAGCTAAGTTGTATGCGATATCTGGTTTTGAAGAAACAGACTTTCGCTTTGCAAAAAGTTTTTGTTTGAACATTTGTTTTTCTGTGTGGTTTCTTAGAAGATTCCTAATTCTTACCTTATATCTACAAATATTAATATTTTATACATAATAATTTATGTCCTATTTCTTTTAACAGTCATTCACATTCAATGAAAAATCATCACACCTCATTAAAAATTGTATTAATAAAAATATAACTAACTTTATACAACACAACGTTTCGGGGAAGTTTTCAACCCAGCACCGGGTATCCATTTTGGTTGTGAAGTTTGTTCACTATTTTTGAAAAGCATCTTGGTTAAATTTCCATGTAAACATATACTTTTACAAGTAAGATTTCTGTCGGAACATTTGCCGTTTTCGCCGCACGATTACAATACCTTTTCTTCTTACAAAGTAAGAGGGAGAAAGTGAAATTAAACATGCTGAATTTTTTTTAAACTTACAGACTTAATTACATACTTTTGAAAGCCCAAACTTCACGAAAACAGTACAATTTCCAAAAGGACCTCAGCTCTTTTTACAGAGAGTTTGTTCAGCGCAAAACTATACTGCGTAACCGGCTAACAGGTTAATGTGTGTCCTTTTAACATTTCATAAAGTAATAATGTCCCTTTAACGTTTCATAATGTTCTGCAACAATCGTGTACGACATCTTGTTTTATACCAGCCAATAATGGACATAGCCATTACAAAAGTTCTTCTATACAACTTGAGCCAAACTTGATTTTAACTCGTTAAATGTTCGTTAAATCGTTTGTTCAAATCCTAATGAATGATTCCAAAACATCTGCCCGGCCGAGAAACGAACTCAAATCTAGGGTAAAGCTACGTAAAGTAGCAAGTAGCCACAAAAATGTTCCCGTGATGCAGTCTACAAGAATAAAGCGGAGACTTAAAGAACGATTAACTCTGCAAAAAAGTTATTTGCTTTTTATGTCACTTTTTAAAACTTTCTGGTATGCACAATATGACATTAAATAAAATAATTTCGTTGAGATAACTACAGCGACTTCACATGGTCATGGTTCTCGGTTGAAATTATTTGCTGGTTGTTGCTAAAATACTTCCCATGCCGGGAATCGAACCCGGGCCTCCTGGGTGAAAGCCAGGTATCCTAGCCACTAGACCACATGGGACCACATGACATGGTGTGCAAGAATGAATTCGACAGTTTCGAAAAGAAAGTCCGTTGGAAAGAACTTGTTTAATTCAAGAAGTTCTGTTTAAAAGTATTTTTCATAGAATTTGTCGTCTAATAGAATACTTATTAGTTATTACTATATACGGCGACAACAGCAGGCTGTATATCATCAGATTCGGATCGAATTAGTTGATTATTGTTGTCCCAAAAAAAAAACTTTCCCATGCCGGGAATCGAACCCGGGCCTCCTGGGTGAAAGCCAGGTATCCTAGCCACTAGACCACATGGGAGCGCATGCTAGACCGCATGGGAGCACATGGGAGGGAATGTTAAGAAACAAATAATTTAAAAGTAAAACCTCTGCTAAGAACCTATTCTTTTTTAATGCCGCTATGTTTGAAAATGTTGATGTAGTAACAAACTGACGTACAGTAAATATAATGTCGCTCAGACCGCAGCAGCGATTATACATCATTACATTTAAATTAGTTGGTAGGGTTTGCTAAAGCACGTACTTCCTATGCTGGTGAATCGATCCTAGACACCCTAAGGGAAAGCTAGGTGGCCTAGCCATCAAAGCACATGTGACATCCTATAAGCAATGCAAAGTCCCTTGACATTAAACAACGAACCAATAATTTGGCATCCACAGAACAACACAATTAAATATCTTGGACTCAACATAGACCCGAAACTTAACTGGAAAAAACAAATACAAACTAAAGTTAATCAAGCAAAAATAAAACTACTACAACTAAAACCTACTATCAATAGAAATTCCTCACTACCGTATAATACAGTCATAACAATATACAAAACCATGTCACGGGCCTTCCTTATATACGCGTGCTCCACCTGGATTAACGCTGCAAAAACCAATATCCACAAAATACAAATTTTCCAAACTCAGTTCCTAAGGATAATCACTAACACCCCTTGGTTTGTCACCAACGACCAACTTTCATGCCAAAAGTTGTCACCAACAGTTCTTTCTTGTAAGAATAGAGTAAAATACACTTATAAAGGTGGCAGAGGTCCGATTTTCATGGTTTACTCTGAATTTTCGATAATTACAAAAGTTTGAATTTTGTTCGGCGTCCTCCGACAACTACTAAATTGAAGGTAGAAATTTGTTCTCCGAAAGTGAGTTCTTTCATTGGAAATGTTGATAGTTTTCTGGCAATATTGTGCGCAATATGCGCAATTTTAAAAAATTACAAAAACAAGATTTTCTAGAAAGCGGCTCCATTTTTTCTTTAAACTTTTGGCAGGGATAGAACTAAATGTACTCTATGAGGTGATATAAACGCCATATTGCTCTATTCTATTGTTTTTGCAAAAAATACAAAAATGTATTTTTTTTACTTGTCTCTAACGTCGTTAATATTTACATTTCTTTATTTATTGCTTTATTTATTTATTTACGTCAAAAACAGTTTAAAACTGTGTGTGACGAGCTATGGGGAGAAGTGAAATTTGTGCACATTTTGTTCACATTATTATATTTACGAGTACATGTGCTTCAAATAATGTCACACAAAATTTCTCGAGAACTCAACCGTTTTATGTGAAAACTATCTCAAAATCCCATGTTTTCAGAAATGCTTAAACGCCATTTTCTCATAAATGGCTCCACATTTCTTTTTCGAAGGGATAGTGCTAATTGCACTCTTTAATAGAAGTAAAGTTCAATTTGGGGTATATTTTTGTTTTTTAAAAAATTACACAAATGTAATTTTTTTGAAAAATCTCTCACACCTTTAATATGCACATTACCAGCAATTTGTAAACACTATTGTATTTGTGAGTTAATGTGCTTCAAATGAGTTTAAATTAAGTGTTTCGAAAACTTAAAAATTTTGTGTGATAAAGAGCTTCAAATTTCGCATTTTTAATAGCGCTTAAATTAAAAATGGCTCCAAATGTTTCAAAGAAATTTGCCATTAAGGATGAGATTTTACTATCCTTTAATATGCTAAAATTAATAATTGCATTCTACTATTAGGAAACGGAAAAATTAAAAAAATGTTGAATACATGTACTTTGGGTGGCGATAGATGGCAGCTGGCAAGAGAATGTGGCAATTCCGAATAGCTAGCCCAGACCCAAGGAAATGGAAAACTTACACGGGAAAGTGTGTGCCATTCTGTAGCACTGTTTACTTTTTGAGACGAACTCAACTCTTTGTCATTTTTTGCAGAATATTCTAGAACAACTCACTAAAAAAAGTGTGTGTGAGTTGGGGGGTGTCTAAATCACCTACAGAGATGAAACAATGTGAATTATTATATACCGCCTTTCCGTCGGAACACGAACCTTAACGACTTGATTAATCAAATTGAAGACTATTAAACTGTCATTGTCGATAGTAGCCCGTCCAAACAGAGAGACGAGAAATTATAAAAAGAGTTGTGTTCGTTTTATATCGAGTAAATAACCTTAAAAGCTTATAAAAAAAACAGTTATTTTGAAATCGCAGATAAATTCATCAAACTTTAACGCTAACTGAGAAGGAGCCACTCATTGGAGTATTTCTGCTTTCGTTAGATCAATTTCAGCTCGTACAACAAAAAGAAGTATGGCCATTCCACACAAAATAGTAGATTTGATGACATGACTCCTTCAAACTTGTAAATACAAGTATTTTGCGATATTGTTTTCCATGATGCCTACATAGTCGGGGTACAATATTAAAATTTTCCAACTGATTGATCGGCAACAATGCGCTCTTAAAATCAACGACTACTTGTGAACATCCCTACAATCTTTAATTTTTACATTTGAGAAGAAATTATATTTCAGGAGAAACTTTAAAGAAACTTTAGAGGAGGAAAAACTTTGAGAAACAATTTTAATTTTTTAACTTTATGCAGTTTTTGAGATAAAAATTGCCTAAATTTCACGCAAAATTACTCGGAAACTACTCATATTTTGGAACAAGTTTAATATTAACATATTTATATATCCATCTTTAAGCAACAGATTTCATCAAAGAAAGAATCTATCTTCAATATTGTAGTTGCAGGAAGACGCCCCCAAAAAACGCGCTTCATAAATTTTCAAAAAATAGGTCTACTATTTCGATTTGAACTTTCCATGTACAAACCAACGCATGGACATTTAAATACTGTTACCAACCCCTCTACAAAAAAAATGTGCAGTCACCTTTGATTCAACTAACACGTCCAGCGCGTCATGAAAAAACCGGATTCTCGCCCGTGTTTTTATCACCCTCTGTAAACAGCGAGTGATGTGATTGGCGTCTTGCAGTAAATCCTTCATATGCTTCGCGTATGATTCTCGCCAGGTCGCGAAAAACGTCATGACAAAGCTGAAGAGGTTGTTTGTTGGGCGAGCGTTTGCATTAGATCGGTTGGGTACGTGTGCATACACACTTGGATCATGATTCGTGGATTAGAAGTCGTACGAAAGTACGTTTCATCACGTCGCGAAAAGGTCCTTATTGCCATACAATTTCTTCCTTGTTAGCAAGGTCGTCTCTTACACGTCTTTTTTACTTTTTGTTATTTTGTGGGAGAGACATGAAAGGAAGTGATTTAAATGCTTCTACATCTGCGTAATTTTAGCGTAAACAAGAAGTTTTTAAAAATTGACTTCTTGGAGTTTGGGAGTTGCACCCGGAAGAAATATTTATATAGCAGCTATTTTACATTTGTACATTATTCTTTGAAATAAATTGATCTGAAAAGTTTTATGGCAAATGTAATAATTTGTAATAATTTGTAATGTAATAATAATGAAAGGATACTTGGATGATGTTTATTTTAACGCCAAGCCAGTTTAATGGCTACCCACGACATGACCAGAATCACGAGCCAAACTGCAAAGGAAAAAGCCTCACAGAATTATTTAACTTAGTAATTTTCTTAGAGATATTTCACTGTATACTCAACAAAAGCACCAGTAGGCGAATGTATTGCTTGAAACAAAATTTTAAAAAATTAAAAATAAATAAAAAAATTTAAAAAACCCTTAGCAAGCCTCTGACCAATACGTTTCCCAATTCCAAGATTTTTTTATCTTGATCTCGTAGATCGAAGGCCTCAGCCTTGTCCCTAGTAAGGAAATGCCTAGCGAAATATACACTCGGCTCTGCAAGTATTTATTCATCAATTACTGTTGCTACAAAAGTACGTATTTTCTAGCACAATATTTAACATTTCAATTTTTGAAAATTCAAAGAGTTCAACCTAAATGAGACCTTCGCCATATTTAAGCACTCTTTGCACTATCTGCACGGGAAAATATTAAAGGGAAAAAAATGGAACCATTTAAAACTAGTGATACGAAAACAGCATGTACTTTCTCGCCCGTATTTTCACTCACCATTTCGCGAAAAGTACTCAGATTTTCAAAAAAAAAAAAAAAAAAATTGTATGACGTTATTTAAAAATCTATCTTTAAGGAACAGATTTCATTCAGGGAAAAAATCTCCATCTTTAATATTTTGAACTTTTGCAATTTTCGACAAATTAGGGTTTTAACGAACATGAGACTTGCACCATTCTCTTAAACGTCCTTCACACTATCCAACATTTAATCAATACGATGTAGCCAGTATTTGATAATTTTGAAAATGTTCCAGGAGATTCATGTATTGTACCCCCCCCCAAATTAAAATATAGGATTCAAATTCAAAAGGCCGCGATATCAGCCAGATCGATTGGGGAATTTCAATTTTGGAGAAAATCGACTGAACGGTTTAGCCGCTACCGTTGTTCAGACGGACGGATGCACAAACATTTTGCTGTTTGGGTATCAGCGACCCACAAAACATGGATTCTGACTACACCACCTGTTGAAAGATTTTTTCCTCTAAATTTAGCAACTGGATTTATCCTCTTTTCGTTTCCAGAGCCCTGTAAAAACGCCGAAAATTCTCAATTTTTTCGCGAAGCATTACATTTCTTTCTCGCTAAGGAGTGGAGAGAAAGTTAAAAATAGAGTGAATTCTGGCAGAAATTTCACAAATCCTACTCATTTTCTCAAAAAAATTGAACATAACCTTATTTAAAGATCTAATTTTTCATAATTGATTTTATATAACACAAACATTTTTATCGTCAAATTAGTAGTTTTACAATGCTAATATTTTGCAATATTTGAAAATAGAGAGAATTCGCCGAAAAAAGGGGCTACAACACTTTTTTACCCTCTTTTGCTACATACGAGGAAACAATTTAAGGAGAGATTTTGAATTAGTTTTTGAGAATTATGTGGTTAAAAATTGCCTACAGTTCACCAAATTTACGTGATTTCGCATATTTTTGAAAAATTGTGAAAGACTTCATGTTACGATCTATCATTGAACAATAGAATTCATTACAGGAAAAGTTTTCAATAGTGTAATTGTCGGAAGAGCCCAAAAAACTACAGCAATTTTTGAAAATAGAGTTCAACAAAAGGAAACCTTCGCTATTTTTAAGCGTCCCTAACGCTAACCGTTGACAAAGTTTAATAAACAAATTTGGATTAGGTTTTGAATTTAAAATAACTGAAAATGTTGGGGCTTAATATAAGTAAAATTAAGCAAAAAAACCCCCAAAATCAATATACCCATTTCAAATCCCCCGGGGCATCGAGTTCTTTAAGATCGATCGGGGGATACCAATTTTGGAGAAAATCTTCAAAACGGTTTAGGCGCAAGCGTTGACCTCAGTCGTTTTATTGTCAATCAATTTTTCGGTTTTAATAACCCTCAAAACGTAGATTTTGAATGCACAACGTGTTAGAGAAAGTGATTTAGAACATATAGGAAGAAGTGTTATCCACTTTTTCGTTACTAGGGTCCGACAATAAGTTTTTCAGTCGAAAAATGCTGATTTGCGCCGCACCAATTCAATACTTACGCTGTAAGTACGCTCGTTCGTGAAATAAATGCGAATAATTTTTAGATATCGAACCCCCTTTTTAATTCGGCAATGCCACGTGGCGAAATGCCCGTTCACGTGACTAGATTGGTTGATTAATTCCTAATGATTCCGGGCGCGTCAGTGGCTAAGGACATTAATCCCGTAAGCATAGTGCTTTTTACGCCCGAGACGGTGATGATCTTCACCCGCTGAAGGGCGTGATCTGGCGGCGACCTAATGTCGATTAGCGGTGTTTCCTCAGCAAGGTATCTCCCAACACCGCCTCGGCCAAGAGAAGCACTGAGCTTCCGACCGTCTTCCCGACATGTGAGGTTGTGTAGTGCGAAGTGTTGTGTAAGTAAGGGGTGAGGTAAGAAAAGATCGCACGCGATCCGTGGCCCATTTGTCAAGGTACTGCTCCGGTATTCGTTTGGTGTTGATCGGAGAAATGACGGGTAACTACCAAAGAGAGCAGCCGGTCGCTAGAATTCTCTTCCAGTCAGCGACTGAATTCGAAATTCCTGCTACACCATCGTGTGTTGGAAGCTAGGACCTTCCGGTCAGTGTCACTGCAGTGACATGAGTTGATGCCCTGAGCCACATCAGCCTGTTGCATGTTTCGAATTTCCACTAGACTTATGCAGGGACTTATTTGGAGCTCCCTGATTGGACAGTGAGGCGGCGCATGAAACGCAAGCGAAACATACTGCTCTTTGAAGAGACACAGCTGTGGATAAAAGGGGTTGCAACTTATCTCTCATTTATTTCACACCTCGCAGTTGAAAATTCAGCTCCAAACTCTGTTTTACATTAACCAACTCTCATAAACCTCACAAATATTCTCAAAGTGCCCTACCACTACTGTTTTCGAACGCACCAGTCTGTCTCTTCAAAGAGCATGTGTCGCTTGCGTTTCGTGTGCCGTCACACTGTCCAATCAGGGAGCTCTAAAATAAGTCCCTGCACAAGTCTACACTGCGATTTTTGTAGGAAGGTCTCTCAAGATAACTCAAATCCCGTATTCGCGATGAAATATGTCACGGCATTTCGCGTCTTTTCTTGGTCTTGCCGGTAGAAGCCGCATGATCGCAAGCACTGCTTCATACGGTCGCGATCGTGCGAAATCTAGCGGAACGACTGTGAATGACACGAAATGCCGTGACATATTCCATCGCGAAGATGAGATTTGAGTTACCTTGAGAGTCCTTCCTAGAAAAATCGCAGTATGGTGAAAATTCAAAACACGCCTCCCGGTTGGTGAGTGGACGGAGCCTACAACTCCGCGTGTGCGGCGTCGCGCGGCGCTGCTGTGCTGTGTGCGCCGCCGGAGGGCGAAGCTTCGAGAAGCAGCGCAGCGCGGCGCGGCGCGGCGCGGAGCGGCGTCCGGAAGCGCGCGCCTTATCTTCCGCCCCCTCCCCCCCTCCCCACGCACAGAGGCAGCGGCAGATAGTGGAGGTCGCGCCCGCGCCCGAGACCGCCCCCGCCCCCGTCCCCGCCCCCGCCCGTGCCCCCGCCCGTGCCCCCGCCCCCGTCCGTGCCACCGCTCGCCCCGCGGCCGCGGCTGCACTGGCTCAGCCGCCAGCGCACGCAGGCCGCGTTGCCACACGGCTCGCTTGCCCCCATTGCGTTGATTGATGCATGACTGTAGAGCGATTTTTCTAACTCTGCCCACTCAAGCCCCAATGGCCACCATGGAATATCACACGGCATTTCGCGTCTTTCTCGCTCGTGCCGCTAAATCTCGCATGATTGAAGCCACTGCTCGATGCGGTCGCGATCATGCGATACCTGGCGGCACTACTGCGAACGTCGCGAAATACCGTGACATATTCCATCGTGAGGACGGGCCTTGAGGGGCAAAGTTAGAAAAATCGCAGTATATACTAAGGTTTTTCTTTTTTGGCGCGTGGGGGAAGGGGTGTCATCTAAATGAAATATCTCTCGATATTTCGCTTCGTTCTCTGTTGTGGCGCTTCGTTCTCTGTTGCATGATCGCAACTGTATTGCGACTGTGCGGGCGATCATGTGACTCCTAGCTGCACAACACAGAACGAAGCGAAATATCGAGAGATATTCCATGTAGATGACACACCTCCACACGGCCGACAAAGAAAAACCGAAGTATAGGGAGTTTTTGTCACCTCGAACGGTAAGCACTATCGATCTACTGCTCATGCGCAGTTCAAATTTCGCATCACTAGTGTATCTGTGTATGCGCATAAGATCGATAATACTTAACGAAATTGTGCAAACTCGAACGTTAAAGCAATTGAAAACACTATCGATCTTCTGCACATGCGCAGTTCAAGATTCTGCATCTGCGCATGCACAGAAGATCGAAATGTCGATTGCTGCCCGCCAAGGCGTGCACACACACCCTAATTGGGATCTTTCAGATTGTACCGATTCGATTCCGGAATCGATTCTTTTCTCTCGATTCGTATGGAATCTTATCCGATTCCTTTTCTTCCGATTCTTGCTGGAATCCTTTTCAAACGGCCGGAATCGAATCAAATGAATACCTTTGCTTTAAAAAAAATATACATAATATTCCTGCGTTTTACTGAACATTTGAGAGCCTCTCACCTCTTTCTTCGATCAAATCAATCCCTCTGGTTGAAAATACACTTGCCGTTGGGAGTGCTTTTATGACAGGTAATTTTTCATAAAGGTGTCACTATCTGTTATTTAATTTAAATTCAAACACGTAGGTTTTGGTCATACCTACCATTCCTTGGAAAATCGATTCTTTTCTTTCGATTCGATTCTAGAATCGATTCTGGGATCGATTTAGAATCGACACCAATTTTATGATTCTGGGGTCGATTCTTTAACAAGAATCGAAACAGTAGAGTCTTTACAAATATCGATTCTATAACAAGAGGTAGTTTTTGCCACCTGGACGTTAAGCACTATCGATCTTCTGCGCATGCGCAGATACACTAAAGTGATGCGATGAGCAGAAGATCGATAGTACTTAACGTTCGAGGGTGCAAAAACTCCCTAAGAAGTCTTTAACAAGAAAGCGAGCGGATCCGCGCGCTGGGTGCAGAAGCGTCGGCGAGTGCAGCGGCTCAAGGTCTCCAGGGGGCGGTGCCGCGCGCCCCGTTTCGCCCGCTGCGCCACTCGGCGGAGAAGAAGAAGAAGAAAAAAGAAAAAGAGAGGAAAAGAAAGAAGAAAGAAAAGGGGGGAAATATGCCGAACGACGCAACGCGACGCCACCACCAGCGCCGCTGTCGCTCCTCGCAGACGCGCGTGCCCGCAGGCACGCACGCATGCACGCACTCGAACGCACGGTGGCCATTTAACGCATGGGCGAACACGGCGGCCTCGGGCTCCAAGGGGGGCCTCGAAATATTGAACGCAACAATCACGTCATTCAGGAATTATGTCAGTTAGTGCCTTTTTTTACGTGGCGAGACTCGGGCCATCAGGCCCGCTCTTCCGTCTGACCACGCAAATTTCACTACGCTCCTTTCACCACCTAGCGGAGAAAGAAGGTATTAAATCGGGCGGCGAAACAGGCGATTTGAATTTAGCTCAGAGGCTTCATTTAGGCTTGAGGATCTTTTACATGCAGTAAATCTACTACATGGGGCAGCCGGCTTTACTTCGTACGAAGCATTTTTTCGCCCTTCAAAAATCCACGGCTTCGATCGGGTTTGAACTCGCAATCTTGGGTACAACAGGCCGATACGCTGACCGTTATATCATCCGAATCCGCTTTGTAATTTTTTCTCGCACTTGCTTCGTAAGACCAGAAAGTTAAGTAATCGTGTCCCGGAAAACGGCGAATATTCGGCAGAACAACTCTTATAGCTGGGGGTCTGGTAATGAACAAGTGGATGAATCCTGCTTCTATGTACAGTAAACTCATTCCTGTAACACGTGGTGTACCCAGAATCCTTGCTTTGTTGACCCTTGAGGTCCAAACATAGATTGAGGACGAAACGTGTCTGTATTCTACCAACCCTAGCGCCTAAACAGTTCGGTCGAAATACCTTCATAAGGGCGAGAAAGTAAAAATATATAAGCCAGGTGCATAATCTGCCAGGTGCATCAGGGATTTCAAAACCGTCCCTACACACACATAGGAACTTTTTGAGTTTGAGTAAATGTGAGAATTTGTATTTGAGTAGAGGCTGAAGTGTTAGAAGGGTAGAAACTACAATGTTATTATATTTAGATAATATATAATATTATTTATAATATAATAATATATTGTATATAATAAGATTATATTATATAACCGTTACCGAGTATACGAGAAATTATGTGCGGTTGTTTCTATATTTCAGAAACAATACCTCTACTTTCAAATTTGCATTTAAAAATTTCAAATCTGTACCACTCGCTAAAGTGATGTAAGTAATACAATAGAGTACATTGTCAGTTTATAATTAAGATACTTCACTAGGAAGAATAGTGGACAAAAATGCAAGAAAGATTACAATTAAAACAATGCAACTGAACCATTATGTTTATAAAAATAAACTGTAAATGCTGGGAAAGTGAAAACACACTAGATTAAAGATAGATGTTTTTCTTGTAATCACCAATAAATTGAAAAGTTTTTCAATAGTTTCTTTAAAACTGTCTACCAAATTATTTAGATTATTCACGTAGGTTCAAACGAAGTTTCCAAAGGCGTTCCCACTCTCCCTATCTCGACAGTGCTCTCAATACAAAATGTAACGTCAGTTGACGTAATTTATCTCTCAGGCACCTCATTGTTTTCGACTGTTATCAATGTTTTCTACTTAAGGAAATGAAAAAAATGCGTTTGTATTTAGTTTTCAGATGCTATTTACGTTTTACTTCACAACATTCAGTGTGAAACTCTAATTGTATTTCACAATGAATTAGAAGGCGCTTTTCATCAAGATATTATTACCTCTGCATATTACCATCCATTCCACGTATTACCAAGCATGGCGCAGTTCGGCTGTCAGGATTCTTCTTGTTTAGAGATTACTATTAAAACTACTATTGAACTGACTTAGAATTCTTCAGAAGTGAACATTAGGAATAAACAAGAAATTTCTACTCGCAAGAAGACAGCATCTTTCGGGTATTTAAAAAAAATCCAATGCGTGGATCTCACAGATCTACTCCTGGATTCAATTGAGTTCAATTCCGCCTTGTTTACTTGGCGAGGCTCAGGACATTAGTTTGCTCTTCCTTCTGACCACGCAAATTTCGCTACACTCCTTTCGCCATCTGGTAGTGAAAGACGGTATCACTCGGAGACGAAATAGTTAGCTCAGAGGCTTCTTTTAGGCTTGAGGGTCTTCCATATGTGGTAAATCTAGAACATGCGACAGACGGCTTGACTTCCCCTCCGAAGGAAGGAGTTTGAAGGATATTTTCGCTCTTAAATATCCACAGCTTCGATCGAATATAAAACTCGCGAACTTGGGAGTGATAGTCCGATACGCTAACCTCTACACCAATAAGAAAATGACATCAATGTTGTCGTTTGCCAAACAGCCGATGTTTTTTTAACCCGATGGTTTTTGAACATGATGTTTTGTGTTCGATGTTTTTATGTTTTCGATACTTTGTTCGTGGAATAAAAATTCCCACAGTCACAATTTTGAAAAATTAAAAATAAGAAAATTGATGATGCCTGTAGCTGTCGTTTGCGATGAGGAGGCTGCAGTTTCGAATCATGAGTAGGAATCGACATATCATCATCCTATCAATACATAGTTCATAACTGAAGATTTGAACAATGGATACAACAGAAAAGGCTGTTCCTTAGAGCGAGTAAAGACACGTTAATCTCTCAGAGATAAATATGACTGGGCCTCGGAGAATGACTTGTATGGTGGTCCGAGGTTGCCGATAATCGCAATGACACCAGTGGCGTAGCTAGGGGGGGGGGTCATGGGGGGCGGCGCACACCGGGTGACACCATTCTAGGGGTGACACCGATTAAATTATTTTATGGTTGGAATTATATAATTTAAATCACTTACTTAAACATTTTTCATATATTAATAGTTAGTTTTCTTAGTTTTAGTAGTTTGAAAATTTAATTGTTGGACTTGTATAATTTGTATAGTTTATTTATTAAATTATTTATACTAGCTGAACCCGTGCGATTACATCGCACTGAAGGGATGCTTTCCGCTTCCAGCCACATGTAGAAATACACGTTGGCCACGTGGGTAATACCGCGTGCAAAGGCTTCTTGCCAGCTGGCGTATGCTAGACGAATTACATAAATCCGTAGATATCACATAAAAGATATATAAGAACATACACAAAATTTTACATTGAACACTTACAACACAATTGATAAATAGTCGCACACATGTTTGTCTTAACGGAACTCACAACAGATTTCCGCTTCCCGCCGCTTCGATTCACATGCGACAACCACGTGAGTTCTCCTGTGGCGGATGGTGTGCGCATAACCGCCATCTTGACAGGCAGCGCGCGGAGGGCACGCTAACTATCCCAGCCGCAAAGTTCAAACAACAAAAGTTTCCTAGCATTTTATTAATAACGAAAAGCTTCGTGATTTTCAATATTTAGTGACCTCCATTCCTGATTTTTTTTATCTTTTTTTTGGTACCTCATTTGTTAAAATCCGTTCACTATGAGCCGAGTAGGAGGGACAACAAATTCACGGTTTTAACGAAAATAATATATATGATTAATTTAATAAGTGTACACGTAGATTATGATTTACTTGCAATTATATTGGAATTATTGATAATTACATCGATTTTTTTAATATATTATAAATAACTATCACGTGCACATATGTTTGTATTTTTAATAAAATAATGCACAATCTATGCTGCATTAGATATTTTTATACTTAATTTATGGGGAGTGACACCATTAGCTTTGCCCCAGGTGACACCAACTGAAGCTACGCCACTGAATGATACCCCTGTCTTGGTATTTCCTTCATTTTCCCTCGTATTTAGCACATGAAGATGCGTTTTATAACTTTCTTTTCACTTAAATTTTAATTACAAATTAATATACACTGTCGCTGTGAGATTAAATTTTGTTGCGCACGATTTTTTTTTATGTTAGAGGTTACCTACTAAACAATATATTAACATCTATGTTTAAAATCATCGATGATTTGTCGGCAATGTATATCGATATTTTGATTTTGAACATCGACGTTCGACAACATCAATGTTTTGTTGTTGATGTCGGAACACACCCACCAAAGCCACAAACGGAGGTTAAATTTGCATTGTAAACTACATAGGAGGATCGGACCTCCATATATCGAATCTGGTGGTTCTTTCGACGATTTGCGATATATATCAACTTCAATATACAGAAATTATTGTAAATTTTTTGAAAGTACTTTTAAACAATTTAGAAAAAATTGGGTTAAAATGGAAAATTCAATAACACATAATTAACAAATGTTTTTATCATTGGTGCCACATACTTATGGATAGTAACATGAAATTAATATTGCATTCGTACCTGACCAAATCATTGAACTTTCAAAAAAAGAAATTCTGATGTCTTGTTCCTCATACTACGATGCATTATGTTCAATATACTGTTCAGACTGAAACATTTCATCTGAAATATTCATGTGAATCGAATTGTTGAACACAATTTATAGTATGTACTGTACATTTTTATTTCAAAGAAAATTATAGTCTCAGAATAGCTCGAGGTATAGAAATAATTTTCGATGAACTGAAACGTTCTTCAACGAAATTTTTAATGGACCGAAAAATAATTCGATTTATAGAGAATTTCATATAGAGGTTCGATGTATGGAGAGTAGAGAGTTTTTGCACGACACGGCGGACAACACTATCGATCTTTGCGCATGCGCAGTTCAAGTTTCACATCACGTTACGTACATCTGCGCATGCGCAGAAGATCGATAGTGCTCTCCGCTATGGCATGCAAAATCTCCCTAGGGTCGACGTGTGTCCGACTGTGTACCAACGCCCGCCAATTCCATGGCAAGAGTCTATTGCGGTGACACGCTCCAACATGCACGGGACGGGTGAGAGGGCGTGTGTCTGCTTGCAGGGCGATGCGTCATCGGCGCGCGCGGCAACTGTCAGCCAGGATAACGACGCCCGCGCGCTCTCCGTCCAGAAACGCGCGCCGGCCATGCCACATTGGGCGGAAGAAAAGCCCCGGCTCGCGGGGAGAAAAAGCATTTTGCGCTGTCCCGTCCAATGATCTCACTTTTCAGTGCATTATACTGCGATTTTCGTGAGTTTGTCCCTGACAGAAGTCAGCTGTTCACGGTTTCATCCAATCGGGAGCTTAAAGGTCACCGTAGTGACGTCACTATCGCGAAATATAAGCTCCCGATTGGATGCCAGCGAAACAGCTGATTACCTGTCAGGGACAAAGTTACGAAAATCGCAGTATAAGTGGAATTTGGACCCCCCCTTTTTTTCTTTTTTAGGGCGATTTTTAAGGGCGAAAAATTGCTTCGTACGCCTTCCTTCGGAGGGAAAGTAAAGCCGGCTGTCCCATGTTAGTAGATTTACTGCATGTAAAAGATCCTCAAGCCTAAATGAAGCCTCTGAGCTAAATTCAAAATCGCCCGTTTCGTCGCCCAAGGAATACCTTCTTTCTCCGCTAGTTGGTGAAAGGAGTGTAGCGAAATTTGCGTGGTCAGACAGAAGAGCAGGCCTCATGGCCTGAGTCTCGCCACTTAAAATAAGGCATTAATTCAATTCAATACATGCCGAGGCTCAGTTACATTTATGCTGTGGCAAGTTTATGTGACTCCTTTTGAGGGGATCAGCATTCTACGCTGAATGCAGATTTTATCCTCCAGTGTTGCTAGTCCTGGGGGTATGGAATGTGGAATAATGATGATAATGATAATGAGGGGTGAGAGGACGACACACACATACAGACGTACACAAACACACCAATGCGTGAGGCGGGACTCGAACTTGCGAACCTTCCGTGCGAGATCCCCACGGCACTACTGTCTAGACGATCTCAGTTATCCGGATCGGCTTTTTCTTTTTTCCTTTTTTCTCATTTTTTGCTAATCATTTTGATAACAAAGGGCATTTTTAGCCCTTTGATGTGGGAGTCGGATAAGACAGTTGATCAATGTAACACTATGAGTGAAACTATGACGTGGCTTCCCACCTACTTTTCATGCACTTCGTGAGCACCAGACGAAGAAAAGAAGTGGCAGATCGATTTGCTCTCTGATACAAAGGTTTTTTTTCTCTGTCGATAGTGTAAGCCCAAGTTGCGTTATTGTGTTCTTCCGCAGCGACTAATGACAATCGCGAAGATTTTTTATTTCCAGTATTTTCTTAATTAAAAGAAAAAACTATTTCGGGGGATCCTCCATTGAGCGGAATTGGACGGCTTTTTTGACCTTTAATGGCGTATTTTCTGGCGTGAGATCTGGCAACCCTGGCCCGAAATACAAGCGCGCACTTGCGTGGCACGGGTTCGTGGCGGCCGGCCGCCGACCGCCGGCAGATATTCTGCCGCATGTGCGGCATAACTTGCGGACCTTCCGGTGCTGCCACGATTGCTTCAATTCAGTGGCGCTTCCTGACGGAAGGGAAGAATATTTCCTTCACATATTGTTTTCTTCTGCAAGTAATCAGGGCCAGAGAGAGAAAATCAAGAAAAAATTAGGTGTAGTAGTACGTAGTATAGCGAGTTGTTCTACACCCTAAGGGTGTCCTCGCATCCCAGCCTCCACATCTCTCTGTTGGTGAAGTCCTCATTTGTCAGTCCTCTTCTGATCATTGCCTCTTCCAATCCTCCCCACGCAAGTCCAGGTCTTCGTCTTCTTCGATGGGTGGCTGGTTGCCATTCCCACAGTATTTTCGGCTAACGTTCCTTGTTCATTCTTTGCATGTGTCCATACGTTTTTAGTCTTTTCACTTCTACGGTGTCAATTATACAATATAAAAACGTACTTCGCTTTACGTTTAATTTCTTCGATCTTAACTTTATCCATTAGAGTCAGTCCACAACTTCGGCGCCAGAAGTCCATTTCCATTACTGTCAATTGTTTTTTGCTCTTTTTTGTTACTTCCCATACCTCGGCCCCATAATGTGCAATATTCTCTACAACGGTCTTATACAATTTTCTCTTTACACTCTTGCTTAATTTATCTTTCCATATCAGTGGATGTAGTTGTCTTATAGTGTGTGGGTCTTAATAAAAAATTCAACAGACATGTATACGTTTTTGTAAAAGTGTAGTGCATGTGTATCCACTGAAACGCGCCATTCGGCGCCGAACTTTCACATAGGCTTACGGGATTTCCTTCCTCAAGATATCTTTCCTCCAGCAGGGAACCGCCCCAGCCGGGACACACTCTATTGTTCCAATAATATTTCTGTTACTTGACGGCTATAGGTGAGGTAGAGCGATGTTGCCACTAATTCAGGCAACAAACTCGTGGTCATGCCGTTGTCGCACCAGATCACGACAACAGCAGTAGCAAGAAGCAAATCGCAATAAGAGCTCACAACAGCGGACGATACAGAACCGCACACACGATGCATAATCAAACAAGTAATAACGCTCTCCAGTTTTCAGTTACTTAGCGCCAGTTAAATTTCATTTATCAGCAACTCTGCAGTGACATCATTAGAATTTGAAGCCTCTTGATTGGACAACGGAACCCCGTCTCCAGTTACCAACCGTCCCGATTTTGTCGGGACAGTCCCGAATTTTTTTGAACTTGTCCCGCGTCCCGGCAGTAACCTAGTCGGGACTGCAATTGTCCCGATATTTTAGACTTTTCATTTAAAAAGTTGATTTTTGTTTATGAAATTGATTTTTATAATAATTTTATAAGTTCTTTGTATTCCAAGCTTAAGGCAAAAGAAATCCCTAAAATTGCATAATTTTTTCCTTAGTTTTCCAAAATTTACCCCGGACCCCCCCCCCGTTTCAGGATGGTTCGATCTGAGTCCCGATTTCATGTAGACAAAAGTTGGTAACCCTGTCTGTCTCCCTTCACAGCCAGTAGCTGTCAAGTCGACAGAAATACTATTCGGACAATAAGCACCCGACTAGGGTGGAAGTGTAGTGCTTGTGTGTGTGGAAGTAAGGAGTGAGAATAGGACAATGAAGAAAGAATGATTGCGTGCGGTCCGTGGCCCGTTTGTTAGGGTACAGCTCCGGGATTCGCCTGATGTTGACCGGGGAAAACCACGCAAAACTACGAGTACCGAAGACTGCCGGCCGCTCGAATTCTAAGAGAATATTTTTTACAATTTGGCTTGGATTTGCTTAATCTTTCTTCTTGTCTTTACCATTTCTGCTCTTTCTGTCGTGTTCATTTGTGCGGGAATTCTGATGCGGTGTTGTTGACGTAATTACATTGAGTAATAAAAGAAGTCACCTCTGTCAACTTAATGTACGTACTATTGTAATTTGTCAATTTACTATTGTAATGTTAAATGAACAAATACCCTCACGGGTGAACCTTTCTTCTCTAATAATGTTAAATGTATTTTTATCTGTATTACTCCCCGGTGCATTTCATATATTGCAATTTTATTTGTTATTGGTTTGTAATAATAATAATTTTAAATGTATATATTATTTATATTTATCCTCTCTTTGCATTTTATACTTTGTAATTTCGTTTGCTATTGGTCTCTATATTAATATCCCCCTTGAATTTCAAATTTTGTAATTTCATTTACTACTTTCTATAATTTTAAATGTAACTATTATTTATATTAATCCCTCCACTTTGTCTCATTTTGTTACTTAGTATTTTTTTCTAATGTTTATAACTGTAGACTGATGACGGCAAAGCCATCGAAAGCTGGCCCTCTGAATAAATAATAACTTATTTTATTACTCCATGCTCATTTGTTTTGTGCATTTTTCGTACACTATTTTAATTAGAGTAAAAAGTTTTAAAAATATTTTAAGCCTCGCCGTATTATTTATGACATTGGTTTAAGAAAAAATGAATTATCTATTCTTAGTTTAAACGAACTCACGGAAGTGTGAGTAGAAGAGTGAAACAATTATTCCCAAGGTTATTGAGATTCAACCTTTTACGACGAGTTTCCGATATTTTATCGGCTAGTGACAAAGTTCATGAGGCCCTAGACCTCCAGATATGCGAAGTTTGACGCAGTATTAAATGACTCTACGTCCTTGTTTAACAGTGTTTATGCCGTGATACGGCATTCTTGTATCTACCCATTTCAAGAATTTGTTAAAATGAAAAGAATTACAGAATATGCACACAAAGATCACGTTTATAGAGTGAAATTATTTGCGTGAAACAGAAAAGTGAAGTTATTACAATCTTGGAAAGGAGTGAAATAAATTATCTATTCAATACATGTTTCATCTGCTACTTATAGCTCCTCTTGAATGAATATTGTTTGAGAATGAGCATATTTTTCACTAAATTTAAAATATATATATATATATAATAAGATAAATGCAAATTAGTGAAGATGAAACATGAACACATCTATTGACAATTATTTATAAATTCATGCCAGTGAAGTGTAACGTTCAAATAAAAATAACAGTTTAAAGAAAACTCATGCCCTTAATTGCATGCATTTTTATCAAAACAAATATTGAATTTCGAATTGATCAAAGAAACATTTTAACTACATCGCAGAGCTGAAGGTGAATACATGTTTGTTGATTTCGAATGTCAACGACGTGGACTCGTTTACGTTTTCAATTTGCGTGGATGGAGAGATCGAGCGGAAAAATTGACATTTGCTTGTGACCGTGAAATAGGTACAAATTTTGTTGTAGTTCAAACTAGCGGTCTTCAGTCTAAAAAAAGCATGTCTATATATTTCACAAATAATTATTCATTTCGATGAAAGTAGTTATCAAGGAGAATTTCAAGTTTTATATTTGTATGTGCATTCACGTGAAACTTCTTGAATTCGGGCCAAAGAGAAGAGTTGACTGGTAAAAACGCTCGGTACATTTTATATTATTATCTCATATTTATTTTAATAATAATAATAATTATTATTATTATCAGGGACGGATCCAGGGACGAATTTTGGGAGGGGAAATCTTATTCAAAATATTTTGGTCGAATGTGCCATTTCATAGATTATGTAGAATGACGCGAGCTAATCTCAACTCATGTTACTGATCAATGTAATTTGATTTTAATTTTTGTACTAAAATAGTTTTCCTTGAAAATTTCGTGACAAGTTAAAATTAGTTGTTACAAAAAAAAATTAGGAGGGGAAATTTCCCTCATTTCCCTCCCCGTGGATCCTGCTATTATTACTGTTCCGTTTATTAATAGTTGTATTTTATTTTCTAAACACTGCAGTTAACTGAACTCAATTGCAGTTTGCTTATCTTATCTTACTGTTGCATCCGTACATCCTGCGCGCCTTAGTTTGGTGTCGTTTTGTAAATGAAAAAAAAACATTACTCGACTGCGCATGCGTCACGTGTGTAGATGGCGCCGTTGCTGCTCCATGCATGACGCAATACCAGCTAAATCTAGTCTCGCGAGTGGCATTCAAAGAAGCTTAGCTCGGCAATGCGTTTGTAGAACGTTTGTGATGCTGGTTGTTGAATATTTGTACATGGAAGTGCGCTACCAACTACACACTTTTTAACTTTTAAATTCTGTTACTTGCGTAACTACGTTCCAAACCTTTTTGGCATAATTATCCTTCAACTTTGTCATATGCCGAGACAAGTCATAAGTCATTGCCTTTTATTCTATCGCACAAGGACCAAGCGCTGTTAACATTCTGGGTTCCCGAACAGTTACCAATCCAGTAAACTATGCGTGTTATTTATATTTTGCAACGTCAAAGAACATGTAAAGAAACGCGTATTGAATTTGAATATTCCAGCGTAAACTTCTTTGAAAGACTTGGCATCACAATGAGTTGAAAAAAAATCGTTGATAGAGTTTCCTTCGTATGTCGGGAGGTAAGTATATAAGCTTCGGTAGATGATAGTTTTTCTTATAACAAGTGGCTAAAATGGATTATTTGCATCTTTTATAACAAAATTAGCAATTACGTAATGCTATTTACTAATACCTACTAAATTGTTAAATTTACTTTACGTACTAAATTGTTAAGTTTATATGTGAGCCATTTTGTTCATACTGAATAATATGTTCCAATTTTTGAATCGATTCACGACAATCTTACAGTAGTTGAATTGAAGCTAGACAATTATTTTTCGGTTACTTGATATTCAGTGAACGAATCATACTTCAAATCATGATTCTGTAGTTTTACAAAAAGTGAGCATATATTCACATTTGAATCAATGATTTACCGAAGAAGCGAAATGTTATTTTGGGGCCAGCTAGTATACATTGTTAAAATGTTAATTTAAAATAGTAAAATCTCAGGTCTGAAACTCCATACAAAAAATGTCGAGTGTTGATGTGCTCTGTATTCACTACACAACTTTAACCAGTGATCAACAAGTATATACTGCCGATTTTTCTAACTTTGCCCCTCTAGGCCACTCAAATCCCATCTTCGGGATGGAATATGTCACGGCATTTCGCGTCTTTCTCGGTCTTGCCGGTAGAAGCAAGCACTGCTTGATACGGTTGGAGTCCCTAGATACAGAGAGTAGCGCATTCCATTGTTCCACCGATCCCGCCATTGTATGTCCAGTTGTCAGGAAAGTTGGAACTGTGTGGTATTCTGAATGTTGAGAACCTATGAATATACCCCAAAGCTAATAATATTCTACAAAATCTTCGTAATGTCACCAATTGTTATAATTTCCCTTCAATTCCTTATTGCTGCCTGACGGGGTTGTCTCGGGTGGGAGGATATTAAATGGCGGCGGTTGCGCTACTTTCTGTATCTAGGGACTCTAGATACGGTCGCGATCATGCGAAATCTAGCGGAACGACTGAGAAAGATGCGACATACCGTGACACATTCCATCGCGAAGATGGATTTGAGTGGCCTTGAGAGGCAAATTTACAAAAAATCGCAGTATAGCGTGGGCATAGAGTGGGAGAGGGCTCCCCTCCACCCCGAAAATGTTGAAAGGGGCTCCAGAGCTGGATATTATGCTAAATTTGTATTTGTATTTAGCCATTGTGTGTCCCGTAAAAAGCAAAATTGGCATCGGCGCCGTTTGATCCCGGGGTTCCCAGTAGGTCATCCAATCAGGAACCCCCTGATGTAACGAATTCGCTCAACCTTTGCGATTTCACCGTAGTTAACGATTTCGACTAGCGACACCGGTTACTCGGTCGTGGCCTTTCAGTAGAACCACCCCAGCATTCGCCTGGTTAACCGAGGGAAACCACGAAAACCCTGATCAGGATGGTAGGCAGGGGGATAGTTCAGTGCTTTCCACCTGAGGCACTTCCCTCGGTTTTATATTGAATTATATTTCCTTAAATATGTTTAATCTCCAAATTGTTACCTTTTTATTCAACCTGACCACTCGTAAAAGTGTTAATCACGACATTTAGAGAAGAGGTTCTTCAAATATCTAGCAACCGTGTCAATGTTTTAACATTAATTAAATTGCATTTATTTTATTGTGACATTAAAGTTACAATGGAAAGGTTCCTTACAAGAATCAAACTAGTCAAAGCTCAATATTTTTCAGGAGGCACCAAAATTTCATACCGTAGACATGCATTGTAATGAATTTATGATTTTCTCCCGCCTTATCTCTTTCAATGTGTTTGGCACAAGCTGATAGGAAATGCCTCAGCAGATAGTACGAGTTGTAGGGAATACTTTAGTGAAATATCTCAAATAATGAAATTTTTGACTTGTTTAGTTGTTGAAAGAAACTCCCTCAACTATTTTTCCGTTTTATTCATTTAAAAGTGAAAACAAATGTTATATTTAATTTTTTTTAAAATTCAGTGGGAAACGGACCCAGAACTGTAGTCACCACACTCTTGCTTTAGGCTGCGCATGCATATAGCAACACATATGTATATAAATAAATATAGAACAAATAAATACAAAGTAATATATAGTAAACATAGAATAAATATAGAGACGAGAGAAGGAGGGAACAAGAGAGAGAACGAACAAGAGAGAAAGGGAAGAAGAGAGAGAAGGAACAAGAGAGAGAGGAAACAAAATAGAGAAGGAACGAGAGGGAGCAAGAGAGCTAGAGGCAACAAGAGAGAGATAGAGAGGGAACAAGAGAGAGAGAGGGAAGAGGAGGGAGAGGGTACAAGAGGGAGAGGGAGAGAGGGAAGAATAGAGAGAAGGACCAAGACAGAGAGGAAACAGACCTAGAGGCAACAAGAGAGAGAAAGAGGGAAAAGGCGAACGGCTTCTGCTTGCATTAAATAAATAAATAGAAAATAAATAAGTAAATAAATAACTGAATTCAGAGGCGAGAGCCAATCCCGCCCCCGATGCCCGACCCCGTTTCCACGCGTCCTCCGCGGGCCGTCGCTTCGCCTTTCGTAGCGGGCGGGCGGGCGTACGGGCGGGCGGGCGGGCGTACGGGCGGGCGGGCGCGCGTCATGCAGACGCATTCATAGTCATCGTTTCGCTCCTTTTTCCCATTGCGCAACGCGCGGCGCAGCGCCTTCGGGCAGGCGCCGGCTGTTGTTTGCGCGCGGGGACCAACAGGAAGCGGTCTCCACGTGGGCGTTCGTCGTCACTAGAGACCGGATTTTTATGGAATTACATGTTTTTTGTCTTTCTAATTACCGTTCTCAAAATTGGAATCTTGGCAAATCATCGCCCTCCTAACACAATGTCGAATTTTTCGTTACGCATTTTTACCATATTACCATATATATATTATTTAGTACCATATTACTAGGGCCCGGAGTTTAATGACCTAAGAATCAGCCAAATATGCAAGCATTTATGACTTAAAACATATATAAATATGACCTAAACCTATATAAATATGACCTAAAAAATAAAATATGACTTACAGAAGTTTATTTTTAAAAAATCCTGTTAATTTTTTAGGTATAACATAAAACAAAATTCACTTAAGAACAGTTTGTGAGTGCATTACTTACGTTTTACAGTCTTTGGAACTCCCTAGCATTTTAAAAATAATGTTTGTGTCTGTAAAGCAAATCAAGTACAGAACAATAAAACCCGTCAAACAAAATGTCTTGCTTTACTTGTCTTGCTTGTATACTTCTTGCTTAATGTTTTGCAATTTCCTCAGTCTTCAGTTTTTGGAGAGTTGCATTGGATGACAAGGAGCGTTTTCAGGGTTTCCATCCCAAAAGACATGCGGTTGACGCCGAAGATTGTTTTGTATCTAGATAATCTCCTTTCCACTTCAAATGACGTCACACGGAGCGTATTTGAAGGCGGCCGATGCCACTGCAGTGCAGCTTTGGTTCCTTGTATCCAAATGTTGCCATTTCTTTCCATTATAATAAATCGTTCCATTATCACAACGGCGTAGGAGGCAAGAAAGAAACACGCGTTTGCTTTCTATCAGAGGTTCATCGTAGCACGATGAGTAATACTTTTCAAATAATCCTTTGTGGTATAATTGTTTAATTTATTCGTGACAATATCACCTGATACATTGTCATGCTTTTTATTGCACATTTTCAAGCTTTTTATTCTTGTGTCCTTGAAAATATGATAAATATATGCATTTAGGGACAAAATTCGACCAAAATATGTACCTTTTACTAAAAACTGTCTTTAAAAATATGTACAAATATCTGCATTTTAGGACAATATTTTGCCAAAATATGACCTTTTACTAAAATAGATGTAAATATGACTTTACATGCAGCAATAAAAATACGTTTTTCTATTCGACAACTACCTGGATTCATGCATAAATTGTTTTAAAAGTCACCCGAAAGTTCAGAAAAAATATATGACATGTCATTAAAATCCGGGCCCTACATATTACAGATTTTACATATTTTGTTGTTTTCACAATATATTTTCTTATTTTATTAATTTTCTTCAATTTAATTCAATTTTTTATGAAAAGATGCATTTTTTAAAATCAGCATTTTCTCTACATTATTGGGGAAATCTAGGTGTCCAATATATCATTGACACTGCGTTTCGTGATCTGTAACCTTAATTTCTGAGAAAAATTTGCAATTTCTGACGTGTAAGACTTCGATGAAGATGCTACAGTGTATGTTTTCTGGTCGTAGATCTCACCAGTTTGTGCGATGGCTTCTATTGCGATTAGTCCTTGCGATTAGGCTGCTAACTACGGTCCTGGATTACAATAGATGAAGCGTTTTCTACTGACGAGAAAGTTAAATGATGTAAAATGAACAGTTTTTCTAAATGTAATTTCTCGCTATGTAAATGATTTTTAATTAGAGAATTTTAATATTACATATTAGATCCAATTTTACATATTTACTACATATTCTTACTGTTTTCAATGTTTATTTATGTACATACATTAACGTTTTACTTACTACCTGTATACTGACTACATATTTTTCGGTCTCTAGTCATCACTGCGGCTCCGATTCTGATGACGAGGGTGCGGGATGGAATGAAATGTCATTGTTTTTCTTTTCACTTTTGATCAATGCATTTTAGTATAGATGTTAAATTTACGTTATGACAAATCAAATGATGCATTTTTATGTGACATTTTGTGTTGCATTTTTCGTTGATTTCGACTCATTTCTTACCCTTTTCCGTAAAGGAAGTAAAGATGTGGGCGTATGGTTATTGAAGGCGTACCCCTCTCCCCCCCAAAAAAAGGAAACCCTCTTCTATAAGAATCATAGCCCTTACTTACAACGTTTCCTCTTGTCCTTTTCAGTACTGTCTATTTGTTTTTATTCCGAAATGAATGTGGTACTAGTTTATTGCACTTAAAACTCACAATGATTAGAATTTAGATAATAAGTATGTCAATTATTCTTTGTTACATAAAGAATTTATGTTTATAGCAGTTTACTTTAATGTCGAGTTGTAGAACACGTATACATTTTTTCCCATTTGCAAAAAATCTATCTGAACAACAGACCATTTGAAAATGAGCTCCTGACTGAAGTAAACTTCGCACTTGTAGAGGAATTGAACGTACAGTAAACCTTCCATTGTAGACTGTGACTTTTCTTCGAAGCTCGCCTTTACTCGCTCCATAAGCGTATCTAGGGACAGGTTGTGGTCGTCTGTCCAACAAAAGGAGACCCGGCGGGAGACCGCTTTAGTGACGGCAAAAAGTCTCGAGCAGGGAAAGGGATTAGCCGAGTACTCGGTTAGGACCAGCGACCGCCGCCGCCGCCGTCCCCTGGCAGCTTGGCGACAGCAGTGCATGCTCAGCCAGCCCATCATTTTTGGAGGGAGCCATCATAGAGTTTTGTCAAATAATAAACATATTTGTTCTTATATTGTATATTATTTTTGTAGTGTCTACAGTTGGTAACAGTCTTGTTCGTACAGTCCATAATTTACATACATTACATACATTTATTTGAACTGCAATTGGGCATGACCCGATGGAAGTTTATTAACAATACATTACAATAATAATAACAAGATAATAAAAAAAGAACAATACAAAACGATACAATACAATACGATGCAATAATCATACTATCGCTAATATTAAGTGTTATTACAATTATTTCAACTCTACTATGATAATTAAATTTGTTCAAAGATGGTAACAATTATGGTGACAATGGCAACAATGGTGACAATTATCTACTATGATATATAACAATTGTATGTTAGTGATAATAAAAATCAGTGCTGAGCTACATAGATATTGGCTAAATTAGATTGAAAAAAAGGCATTGATCACGTTCGCTACACTTCACTGCACTGCACTACACTACACTACTACACTGTTTTGCATTGGATTACACTAACCAGCACTTTACCACTCTTCACCACACTTCACATCACTTACTAATTTAACATCTATTACCCTCAGCTTGTTCTAACTTATTTCTAAAACTACGTGCACTTACAGGAAAGGCCGTGAAGGTTGGAAGGAATTTATTTCAAGTGTTTATTTTCGTGTCCTGGGAACACTTGCTCTTTGGTACGCAACCTGTCAACGTCATTCATTTCCACTCGCAGCTGTCAATCAACTTCATTTAATCGAACCATAGTAGTTACATTTCTCCAGTGCGTATTGCGGAAAGTAATTTCTTGTGCGACAGACTATCGTTGTGGACGCATAGTTATAATTTATTCTGTTTTAAACATCTGAACTCCTCAGGATCAACGACTAAAACGAAAAATGTACGAATTTATAATTTATTACTATATGTATCATTACTTTCCATTAGAAAATAATTAACTATCAAGTTCATTAAAATTTTTCGGGACATTCTGTTCAACGGGGCTCTTACAGGGTATGCATAGCGTGCTAGAAGTTCAATTTTTAGCACTAATGCTAAAAGCAGTGGCGTTGCTAGGGGGTGGCATGGGGGGGGGGGCGACGCGTCCTGGGTGACAGCATTCTAGGGATGACACCAATTACATTATTTTATGGTAGTAATTATATAATTTAATTCATTTTCTTAAAAATTTTATGTATTCACAGTTAGTTTTTTTAGTTTTAGTAGTTTAAAAATTTTATTGTTGGAATTATATAATTTTTATGGTTGAGTTAAAAATTATTTATATTAATTTTATAAGTATACATTTAAATCATAAGCATAGATTATTTACGCCACTGGCTAAAAGTGAGACGATGTTCAAGTGTTCTGATAAATCTGCGAAGGCAACAAAGAAAACAAAAGACTGTCGTCTGTCTGCATCAGCCACTGCTGACATTAATCTATCTTTAAGTGATTTGTATACTTGAATAAAAGTAAAATGAAAGTCAGTAAATAAGGTTTTCTACATAAAACAAGTTTTCACGCACTAAAAAAATAATGTACTTCACACATGGTAAGGCAAAAGTAAATTTTTTGCGTACCAGCATTATAAACGACCTTTTCTCCTGCAAGAAATCATTAAAAAAATGGCATTTTACGGCCAAATGATGACGTAATAGCGTTTTACGGCACGAATGATTGCGTCATCACACAAGCCAATCGCAGCGAGAGAATCGTGGGGAATGTAGTGGCAAACGGAACAGCCGATCACCGTTTCTCACGCAGATGTCAAATAACCGAGACGTCACAAGAAAGTTGTTTCGCAAAATTAAGTTTGATTCTCTTACACATTTATAATTCTGTGGTTCTACAAAAAATCAGCGTATGCATCTCATTTATAATGTTGCTTTATTGCATTCGTACAAAATTGAAAATTCGCTCCTAACGTCCCTCATTTTCAAAACGTGTACTCAAGCTATAAAGCTTAACATTACAAACTAGTTGCATAAACTATTATTATTTTTGCTCTGAGGATTGCGTTACTAGGTCTCTCAGTCTCATGTCGCTACATTTCTTACTCGTGAAATAAAATATCACGTTTTACTTCTCGTATCATAAATATCTAGTTTGTGATCAATGGGATCATGATTGTACTGATCAGGTTCATATTCGACTATTCCCAGTTGATCTCTTGATCACCATTTACCCCGTCAAAATTTTATTGATCCCTAAGAGGTCGTTACAGACCCCTCCTGCTCTAGAAGTTCACCACAATTTTACTCACGAGATTTCACGCTTTACCGCATCTACAAGGGCACGTATCTATAAAGCCGTATCTACAACACTCTATTTACAAGGCGCCCTCGAATGGCAAGTTTTGGACTTTCGGCTTTACTGTGTTTCGGGTTTTCAGTTCGGCAAACGACTGTTTGTGCGTCATGCTGGTTGTCCGTTCATTACTCGCTTCTGTCCGGCCTAGGATTTCCACATTTTTCTCGTTGAGTTTGTTTCTATAGAGGAATGAAGCCGGAACTGGGTTAGACGCTCAGATCTGTATGGCTCTGAAATGTACGATTACGTACAAGTAAAATCATTTAATGTTTTAGAAAAATTGCTTTTTGATTAAGAAATGGTCCGGTTTTACCGGTTTTTATAGCAGTTTGGAAATGTCGCAGTGTATATAATCATATTGGTTACTCCAGAAATGGTAATTTTAGTTCCAATTTATGGGCGATGGGCGAATTCTGATTGGTGTGGTTCACAATACCCTCACTTTACGAAAGCTGTGGTCAAAATAATCTTTGTTTACTTTGGCACGTAAGATAAGAAAAGGAGGAGAATCTTCTGATATGAAGGCATTGTTTACTGCTTTTATGGTCTTCAATACAATGATAAGTGATAGCGACAAGGAATTTAATTAATTGATATTCTAATGAAAATGCGTTGTTCTCGTATGTCTACAAGTAAAATTTTAGCTGGAGCTTATTTTTTACAACAAGGTGTTTACTTCCAATGATTCTAAAATATCTCGCAAACTAAATCTTATTTACTCTCTTTACAATAAATTACTATTATTCGGGAAGTGTCGATTTTAAACATCGAACATAACTTAAATGTGAACAGAGGATCCAATGCTAACCACTCAGTCAAGGGTTGTGAGCGCTTTCCCCACCACTACGACGGAATTTCTGTAAGTAACCTCTCCAATGAAACATAATTCCCAAAACTTCGAAACGAGAAATATTCTCCAAATTATGACAAACGACATGAACTGTCTCTAGCAATTCCATTGGCTGTTACCATAATTTAAAATAATTCAAATCAACCAATAATCGTCCTTTGAGTTGCCCGAAACCATAGAGGAGCGATATTTGTGCTACATGCTCGAAACCCTATAGTACCTTCGTTATTCTTTCTCTATGCCTGTAGTTTATTTTTCTCTTTTTGATACATAAAAACGACAGATAATAATGTCTTGTGTTCCTTTTTTATTCATAATAATTGAGAGTGTAACTTTTCTATCTCGACACCGGACGAAAATAATTTCCCCCAAAAATTCCCAAACATTTTCCCTTTCATTTATGTTCCCCATTTTCCCCCACAACGAAACAAAATCCCCATTTTGGGGACAAAATTCCCCAATCTGGCAACCCTGCTCCAGTCAGACAATAGTGATTACTCAACGGTACTTCCCCCCTAGTGACTGCGTATCTCACACAAGAGATTACGCTATTTATACCACGAGAACGTTACACTTCGCGGCAAAATAGTTTCATCTGGTGCGGCCGAGTCATCGCTTGCAACAACCCGGATCCGTTTGCGTTGGATGCTTTCCAGGACTCGTTCCGAAAGATTCGTTCGCAAATGGCTTATCTGCCCTTCTCGTTGATAGCGGGTTCTGGATGTTCGAAGCTCATTCGCGCATTCTGTTTGTTAGAGAATGCTATGAACAACGACGCTCGAAAGCAGTTTGACAGTGAGGTGTCTGTGATTTGCTGGTGTTTGTCTGCAAGTTGCGTGTAATTATGCCAGAACCATTAAAACGACAACGGTAAATTAGTTTCGCGCAAGTTTTGTTTTGTTTCCGTGTGAAGACCGATTGTAAACCCCGACACGTTTTGTCGTAAAATAAAATGAAATTGGTTCTTGTTTTGTTTTAGTTGTCTAATTTACTGGCGCGGTCTATTTGTAGTGATAGATTCTACTATCATTTCGAATACGTGTTCATTCTGTGATAGTGCACTGTGTCGATATTGCTTAGATACGAGTTTGGTGATATAACGGTTAGCAACCGGTCTGTTGTACTGTAGGTATACGGGTTCAAACCTGGTTGAAGCTTTAGAATTCAAAGGACGAAAAGAGCCTTCCAACGCCTTCTTTCTGTAGTAAATGTTGCCCACTCCCATGTTGTAGAATAAATGGATATATAATTGTCACCTTGTTGGAAGCCATTGCACTCGGAGAATATGTTCCGCAGTCGTATGGAATCCAAATTGTGAGCGTGTTACCGGGTAAGAATACGTTTTAATAATTAAATTTGTTCAGAGAATTGGTCGGTCCGACCGGTATTGATTGAGGTCCTGGTTGGAATCCCGGTCGGGCTAACGAATTCTTTGAACCAATCTAAGAATTACTGAATGTTTAAAAAACTCAAGCTCAAAACTAGCCTCTGAGCTAAATCCAAAATCGGCTGTTCGACGACCGAGTAATACCTTCCTCCGCTAGTTGCTGAAAGGAGCGTAGCGAAATTTGCGTGGCTAGACCGAGGAGTGGCCTGATGACATCGCCACGTAAAATAAGGCATTCCCTATTTATAGTGCGATTTTTCTAACTCTGTCCCTCAAGCCCCTACGGCCACGATGGAATATCACAGTGCATTTCGCGTCGTTCTCGGACGTTCCGCTAGCAGTCGCATTATCATAAGCACCGCTTCATGCGGTCGTGATCATGGGATACCTGGCGGCATACTGAGAATGTCGCGAAATAACGTGACTTATTTCATCCTAAAAATTGAGGGGCAAAGTGAGAAAAATTGCAGTAATAATGCGTTAAATGGGAATATGCACTTGAGTCTAACTTAGGTGCGCTGGTAAATTTGAAAATTCCAGTGAATTAAAACAGTAAACCCCAAAGATCAGAATGAAAATTTCTTACAAATTATTATAGAAATTGAAAAACAAATCAAAAAAATGATACAAAAGATTAGGAGCAAAGTAATTTTATTTTGTTTCCATTACCACCACGAAATATCATATTGAAATTTTAATGATTTCCCTTCCACTAAACCATTTTAAAATTTTACTCACCAATTCGTTTATATAAAGCCGAACAATACCTCACATAAGAACTTTCAGAAAAACCGGAAAATAACTGTAAGAAAATTAAAAAAACAACATCAAAAATTATCCCTCCAATCCAAAGCAAACGAAATTTGATGGTTCACAAGGTAATTCTGCGCTCTCGTAATGAAACACACAGTGAGCAGTTCTAAAACAAAACACCTCCTGGGGCTTGTAGGACCACACGACACCTGATTTAAAAAAGAAGTGCTCTGCCACAGACCTAAAGAGACAGATCGCTTTGTTCTTCTGCCCACTCTCCCGTACATTTCACATGGTGAGCGGTTCTAAAATAATCCACATGCCTCCTGTGAGGATTGAAATCACGACTGCTGGTTTACAAGACCAGTGCTCTGCCACTGAGCTAAATAGGCACGACCCCTGGTTTTAAAGACCAGTGCTCTGCCACTGAGCTAAAGAGGCTGATAGCTTTGTTTTTCTGCCCTCTCTCTCGTAAATTTCACATGGTGAGCGGTTCTCAAATAATCCACATGCTTCCTGTGAGGATTGAACTCACGACTCCTGATTTACAAGTCCAGTGCTCTGCCACTGAGCTAAAGAGGCTGATGGCTTTGTTCTTCAGCCCTCTCTCTCTCTCTCTCTCGTAAGTTTCACATAGTGAGCGGTTCTAAAGTAATCCACATGCCTCCTGTGAGGATTGAACTCACGACTCCTGGTTTACAAGACAAGTGCTCTGCCAGTGAGCTAAAGAGGCACGGCCCCGAGTTTACAAGACCTGTGCTCTGTCGCTGAGCTAAGGAGGCTGATAGCTTTGTTTTTCTGCCCTCTCTCCCGTAAATATCACATGGTGAGCGGTTCGAAAATAATCCACATGCCTCCTGTGAGGAATGAACTCACGACTCCTGGTTTACAAGACCAGTGCTCTGCCACTGAGCTAAAGAGGCTGAAAGCGTTGTTTTTCTGCCCTCTCTCTCGTAAATTTCACAAGGTGAGCGGTTCTAAAAAATCCACATGCCTCCTGTGAAAATTGAACTCACGACTCCTGGTTTACAAGACCAGCGCTCTGCCACTGAGCTAAAGAGGCTGATAACTTTGTTTCTCTTCCCTCTCTCTCGTAAATTTCACATGGTGAGCGGTTCTAAAATAATCCACATGCCTCCTGTGAGGATCGAACTCACGACTCCCGGTTTACAAGACCAGTGCTCTGCCACTGAGCTAAAGAGGCTGATAGCTGCGGTTCTCTGCCCTCTATCTCGTAAATTTCACACGGTGAGCGGTTCTAAAACTATCCATATGCTTCCTGTGAGGAATGAACTCACGACCCCTGGATTACGAGACCAGAGCTCTGCCACTGAGCTAGAGAGGCGGGCGTATGTGGAGTGTTCGCGTTCGCTAGTGGTTTAAAATATTATTAAGATGCTAAAATACACTTACTGCCTACTGCGAGGATTGAACTCACGACTACTGGTTTACAAGACCAGTGATCTGCCACAGTGCTAAAGAGGCTGATAGCATTGTTTATCTGCCCCCTCTCTCGAAAATTTCCCATAGTGAGCGGTACTAAAATAATCCACATGCCTCCTGTGAGGATTGAACTCACGACTCCTGGTTTACAAGACCAGTGCTCTGCCACTGAGCTAAAGAGGCTGATAGCTTTGTTTCTCTAACCTCTCTCTCGTAAATTTCACATAGTGAGCGGTACTAAAATAATCCACATGCCTCCTGTGAGGATTGAACTCACGACTCCTGGTTTACAAGACCAGTGCACTGCCACTGAGCTAAAGAGGCTGATAGCTTTGTTTCTCTGCCCTCTCTCTCGTAAATTTCAAATGGTGAGCGGTACTAAAATAATCCACATGCCGCCTGTGAGGATTGAACACACGACTTCTGGCTTACAAGACCAGTGCTCTGCCACTGAGCTAACAAGGCTGATAGCTCTGTTTCTCTGCCCTCTCTCTCGGAAATTTCACAGGGTGAGCGGTTCTAAAATAATCCACATGCCTCCTGTGAGGATTGAACTCACGACTCCTGGTTTACAAGACCAGGGCACTGGCACTGAGCTAAAGAGGCTGATATCTTCGTTTCTCTGCCTCTCTCTCGTAAATTATACATGGTGAGCGGTACTAAAATAATCCACATGCCTCCTGTGAGGATTAAACTCACGACTCCTGGTTTACAAGACCAGTGCTCAGCCACTGAGCTAAAGAGTCTGATATCTTCGTTTCTCTGCCACTCTCTCGTAAATTACACATGGTGAGCGGTACTAAAATAATCCACATGCCTCCTGTGAGGATTGAACTCTCGACTCCTGGTTTACAAGACTAGTGCTCTGCCACTGAGCTAAAGAGGCTAAGCGCTTTGTTTTTCTGCCCTCTCTCTCGTCAATTTCACATGGTGAGCGGTTCTAAAATAATAGACATGCCACCTGCGAGGATTGAACTCACGACTCCAGGTTTACAAGACCAGTGCTCTTTCACTGAGCTAAGAAGAGGCTGATAGCATTGTTTCTCTGCCCTCTCTCTCGTAAATTTCACATGGTGAGCGGTACTAAAATAATCCACACGCCTTCTGTGAGGATTGAACTCACGACTCATGGTTTACAAGACCAGTGCTCTGCCACTGAGATAAAGAGGCTGAGCGCTTTGTTTTTCTGCCCTCTCTCTCGTAAATTTCACATGGTGAGCGGTTCTAAAATAATAGTCATGCCTCCTGTGAGGATTGAACTCACGACTCCTGGTTTACAAGACCAGTGCTCTGCCACTGAGATAAAGAGGCTGAGCGCTGTGTTTTTCTGCCCTCTCTCTCGTAAATTTCACATGGTGAGCGGTTCTAAAATAATAGTCATGGCTCCTGTGAGGATTAAACTCACGACTCCCGGTTTACAAGACCAGTGCTCTGCCTCTGAGCTAAGAAGAGGCTGATAGCATTCTTTCTCTGCCCTCTCTCTCGTAAATTTCACATGGTGAGCGGTACTAAAATAATCCACACGCCTTCTGTGAGGATTGAACTCACGACTCATGGTTTACAAGACCAGTGCTCTGCCACTGAGATAAAGAGGCTGAGCGCTTTGTTTTTCTGCCCTCTCTCTCGTAAATTTCACATGGTGAGCGGTTCTAAAATAATAGTCATGCCTCCTGTGAGGATTGAACTCACGACTCCTGGTTTACAAGACCAGTGCTCTGCCACTGAGATAAAGAGGCTGAGCGCTGTGTTTTTCTGCCCTCTCTCTCGTAAATTTCACATGGTGAGCGGTTCTAAAATAATAGTCATGGCTCCTGTGAGGATTAAACTCACGACTCCCGGTTTACAAGACCAGTGCTCTGCCTCTGAGCTAAGAAGAGGCTGATAGCATTCTTTCTCTGCCCTCTCTCTCGTAAATTTCACATGGTGAGCGGTACTAAAATAATCCACATGCCTCCTGTGAGGATTGAACTCACGACTCCCGGTTTACAAGACCAGTGCTCTGCCTCTGAGCTAAGAAGAATCTGATAGCATTCTTTCTCTGCCCTCTCTCTCGTAAATTTCACATGGTGAGCGGTTCTAAAATAATCCACATGCCTACTGTGAGGATTGAACTCACGACTCCTGGTTTACAAAACCAGTGCGCTGCCACTGAGCTAAAGAGGCTGAGCGCTGTGTCTTTCTGCCCTCTCTCTCGTAAATTTCACATGGTGAGCGGTTCAAAAATAATAGTCATGCCTCCTGTGAGGATTGAACTCACGACTCCCGGTTTATAAGACCAGTGCTCTGCCTCTGAGCTAAGAAGAGGCTGATAGCATTATTTCTCTGCCATCTCTCTGATAAATTTCACATGGTGAGCGGTACTAAAATAATCCACATGCCTCCTGTGAGGATTGAACTCACGACTCCTGGTTTACAAGACCAGTGCTCTGCCACTGAGCTAAAGAGGCTGAGCGCTGTGTTTTTCTGCCCTCTCACTCGTAAATTTCACATGGTGAGCGGTTCTAAAATAATAGTCATGCCTCCTGTGAGGATTGAACTCACGACTCCCGGTTTACAAGACCCGTGCTCTGCCTCTGAGCTAAGAAGAGGCTGATAGCATTCTTTCTCTGCCCTCTCTCTCGTAAATTTCACATGGTGAGCGGTACTAAAATAATCCACATGCCTCCTGTGAGGATTGAACTCACGACTCCTGGTTTACAAGACCAGTGCTCTGCCACTGAGCTAAAGAGGCTGAGCGCTGTGTTTTTTCTGCCCTCTCTCTCGTACATTTCACATAGTGAGCTGTTCTAAAATAATAGCCAAGCCTCCTGTGAGGATTGAACTCACGACTCCAGGTTTACAAGACCAGTGCTCTGCCACTGAGCTAAGAAGAGGCTGATAGCATTGTTCTCTGCCCCCTCTCTCGTAAACTTCACATGGTGAGCGGTACTAAAATAATCCACATGCCTCCTGTGAGAATTGAACTCACGACTCCTGGTTTACAAGACCAGTGCTCTGCCACTGAGATAAAGAGGCTGAGCTCTGTGTTTTTCTGCCATCTCTCTCTTAAATTTCACATGGTGAGCGGTTCTAAAATAATAGTCATGCCTCCTGTGAGGATTGAACTCACGACTCCCGGTTTACAAGACCAGTGCTCTGCCTCTGAGCTAAGAGAGGCTGATAGCATTCTTTCTCTGCCCTCTCTCTCGTAAATTTCACATGGTGAGCGGTACTAAAATATTCCACATGCCACCTGTGAGGATTGAACTCACCACTCCTGGTTTACAAGACCAGTGCTCTGCCACTGAGCTAAAGAGGCTGAGCGCTGTGTTTTTCTGCCCTCTCTCTCGTAAATTTCACATGGTAAGCGGTTCTAAATTAATAGTCATGCCTCCTGTGAGGATTGAACCCACGACTCCAGGTTTACATGACCAGTGCTCTGCCACTGAGCTAAGAAGAGGCTGATAGCATTGTTTCTCTGCCCTTTCTCTCGTAAATTTCACATGGTGAGCGGTACTAAAATAATCCACACGCCTTCTGTGAGGATTGAACTCACGACTCGTGGTTTACAAGACCAGTGCTCTGCCACTGAGCTAAAGAGGCTGATAGCTTTGTTTTTCTGCCCTCTTTCTCGTAAATTTCACATGGTGAGCGGTTCTAAATAATCCACATGCCTCCTGTGAGGATTGAACTCACGACTCCTGGTTTACAAGACCAGTGCTCTGCAACTGAGCTAAAGAGGCTGATAGCTATGTTTTTCTGCCCTCTCTCTCGTAAATTTCACATACTGAGCGGTACTAAAATAATCCACATGCCTCCTGTGAGGATTGAACTCACGACTCCTGGTTTACAAGACCAGTGCTCTGCCACTGAGATAAAGAGGCTGAGCTCTGTGTTTTTCTGCCATCTCTCTCTTAAATTTCACATGGTGAGCGGTTCTAAAATAATAGTCATGCCTCCTGTGAGGATTGAACTCACGACTCCCGGTTTACAAGACCAGTGCTCTGCCTCTGAGCTAAGAAGAGGCTGATAGCATTCTTTCTCTGCCCTCTCTCTCGTAAATTTCAACATGGTGAGCGGTACTAAAATATTCCACATGCCTCCTGTGAGGATTGAACTCACGACTCCTGGTTTACAAGACCAGTGCTCTGCCACTGAGCTAAAGAGGCTGATAGCTTTGTTTTTCTGCCCTCTTTCTCGTAAACTTCACATGGTGAGCGGTACTAAAATAATCCACATGCCTCCTGTGAGAATTGAACTCACGACTCCTGGTTTACAAGACCAGTGCTCTGCCACTGAGATAAAGAGGCTGAGCTCTGTGTTTTTCTGCCATCTCTCTCTTAAATTTCACATGGTGAGCGGTTCTAAAATAATAGTCATGCCTCCTGTGAGGATTGAACTCACGACTCCCGGTTTACAAGACCAGTCCTCTGCCTCTCAGCTAAGAAGAGGCTGATAGCATTCTTTCTCTGCCCTCTCTCTCGTAAATTTCACATGGTGAGCGGTACTAAAATATTCCACATGCCACCTGTGAGGATTGAACTCACCACTCCTGGTTTACAAGACCAGTGCTCTGCCACTGAGCTAAAGAGGCTGAGCGCTGTGTTTTTCTGCCCTCTCTCTCGTAAATTTCACATGGTAAGCGGTTCTAAATTAATAGTCATGCCTCCTGTGAGGATTGAACCCACGACTCCAGGTTTACATGACCAGTGCTCTGCCACTGAGCTAAGAAGAGGCTGATAGCATTGTTTCTCTGCCCTTTCTCTCGTAAATTTCACATGGTGAGCGGTACTAAAATAATCCACACGCCTTCTGTGAGGATTGAACTCACGACTCGTGGTTTACAAGACCAGTGCTCTGCCACTGAGCTAAAGAGGCTGATAGCTTTGTTTTTCTGCCCTCTTTCTCGTAAATTTCACATGGTGAGCGGTTCTAAAATAATCCACATGCCTCCTGTGAGGATTGAACTCACGACTCCTGGTTTACAAGACCAGTGCTCTGCAACTGAGCTAAAGAGGCTGATAGCTTTGTTTTTCTGCCCTCTCTCTCGTAAATTTCACATACTGAGCGGTACTAAAATAATCCACATGCCTCCTGTGAGGATTGAACTCACGACTCCTGGTTTACAAGACCAGTGCTCTGCCACTGAGATAAAGAGGCTGAGCGCTGTGTTTTTCTGCCCTCTCTCTCGTAATTTCACATGGTGAGCGGTTCTAAAATAATAGTCATGCCTCCTGTGAGGATTGAACTCACGACTCCTGGTTTACAAGACCAGTGCTCTGCCACTGAGATAAAGAGGCTGAGCGCTGTGTTTTTCTGCCCTCTCTCTCGTAAATTTCACATGGTGAGCTGTTCTAAAATAATAGTCATGCCTCCTGTGAGGATTGAACTCACGACTCCCGTTTTACAAGACCAGTGCTCTGCCTCTGAGCTAAGAAGAGGCCGATAGCATTCTTTCTCTGCCCTCTCTCTCGTAAATTTCACATGGTGAGCGGTACTAAAATAATCCACATGCCTACTGTGAGGATTGAACTCACGACTCCTGGTTTGCAAGACCAGTGCTCTGCCACTGAGCTAAAGAGGCTGAGCGCTGTGTTTTTCTGCCCTCTCTCTCGTAAATTTCACATGGTGAGCTGTTCTAAAATAATAGTCATGCCTCCTGTGAGGATTGAACTCACGACTCCCGTTTTACAAGACCAGTGCTCTGCCTCTGAGCTAAGAAGAGGCCGATAGCATTCTTTCTCTGCCCTCTCTCTCGTAAATTTCACATGGTGTGCGGTACTAAAATAATCCACATGCCTACTGTGAGGATTGAACTCACGACTCCTGGTTTGCAAGACCAGTGCTCTGCCACTGAGCTAAAGAGGCTGAGCGCTGTGTTTTTCTGCCCTCTCTCTCGTAAATTTCACATGGTGAGCGGTTCTAAAATAATAGACATGCCTCCTGTGAGGATTGAACTCACGACTCCTGGTTTGCAAGACCAGTGCTCTGCCACTGAGATAAAGAGGCTGAGCGCTGTGTTTTTTCTGCCCTCTCTCTCGTAAATTTCACATGGTGAGCTGTTCTAAAATAATAGTCATGCCTCCTGTGAGGATTGAACTCACGACTCCCGTTTTACAAGACCAGTGCTCTGCCTCTGAGCTAAGAAGAGGCCGATAGCATTCTTTCTCTGCCCTCTCTCTCGTAAATTTCACATGGTGAGCGGTACTAAAATAATCCACATGCCTACTGTGAGGATTGAACTCACGACTCCTGGTTTACAAGACCAGTGCTCTGCCACTGAGCTAAAGAGGCTGATAGCATTGTTTCTCTGCCCTCTCTCTCGTAAATTTCACATGGTGAGCGGTACTAAAATAATCCACACGCCTTCTGTGAGGATTGAACTCACGACTCCTGGTTTACAAGACCAGTGCTCTGCCACTGAGATAAAGAGGGTGATAGCTTTGTTTTTCTGCCCTCTCTCTCGTACATTTCAGATGCTGAGCGGTACTAAAATATTCCACATGCCTCCTGTGAGGATTGAACTCACGACTCCCGGTTTACAAGACCAGTGCTCTGCCTCTGAGCTAAGAAGAATCTGATAGCATTCTTTCTCTGCCCTCTCTCTCGTAAATTTCACATGGTGAGCGGTTCTAAAATAATCCACATGCCTCCTGTGAGGATTGAACTCACGACTCCTGGTTTACAAGACCAGTGCACTGCCACTGAGCTAAAGAGGTAGATATCTTCGTCTCTCTGCCTCTCTCTCGTAAATTACACATGGTGAGCGGTACTAAAACAATCCACATGGCTCCTGTAAGGATTGAACTCACGACTCCTGGTTTACAAGACCAGTGCTCTGTCACTGAGCTAAAGAGTCTGATATCTTCGTTTCTCTGCCTCTCTCTCGTAAATTACACATGGTGAGCGGTACTAAAATAATCCACATGTCTCCTGTGAGGATTGAACTCACGACTCCTGGTTTACAAGACCAGTGCTCTGTCACTGAGCTAAAGAGTCTGATATCTTCGTTTCTCTGCCTCTCTCTCGTAAATTACACATGGTGAGCGGTACTAAAATAATCCACATGTCTCCTGTGAGGATTGAACTCACGACTCCAGGTTTACAAGACCAGTGCTCTGCCACTGAGCAAAGAAGAGGCTGATAGCATTGTTTCTCTGCCCTTTCTCTCGTAAATTTCCACATGGTGAGCGGTACTAAAATAATCCACACGCCTTCTGTGAGGATTGAACTCACGACTCCTGGTTTACAAGACCAGTGCTCTGCCACTGAGATAAAGAGGCTGAGCGCTGTGTTTTTCTGCCCTCTCTCGTAAATTTCAAATGGTGAGCGGTTCTAAAATAATAGACATGCCACCTGTGAGGATTGAACTCACGACTCCCGGTTTACAAGATCAGTGCTCTGCCTCTGAGCTAAGAAGAGGCTGATAGCATTGTTTCTCTGCCCTCTCTCTCGTAAATTTCACATGGTGAGCGGTACTAAAATAATCCACATGCCTCCTGTGAGGATTGAACTCACGACTCCTGGTTTACAAAACCAGTGCTCTGCCACTGAGCTAAAGAGGTTGATAGCATTGTTTTTCTGCCCTCTTTCTCGTGAATTTAACATGGTGAGCGGTTCTAAAATGATCCACATGCCTCCTGTGAGGATTGAACTCACGACTCCTGGTTTACAAGACCAGTGCTCTGCCACTGAGCTAAAGAGGCTGATAGCTTTGTTTTTCTGCCCTCTTTCTCGTAAACTTCACATGGTGAGCGGTTCTAAAAGAATCCACATGCCTCCTGTGAGGATTGAACTCACGACTCCTATTTTACAAAACCAGTGCTCTGCCACTGAGCTAAAGAGGCTGATAGCTTTGTTTTTCTGCCCTCTTTCTCGTAGATTTCACATGGTGAGCGGTTCTAAAATAATAGACATGCCACCTGTGAGGATTGAACTCACGACTCCCGGTTTACAAGACCAGTGCTCTGCCTCTGAGCTAAGAAGAGGCTGATAGCGTTGTTTCTCTGCCCTCTCTCTCGTAAATTTCACATGGTGAGCGGTACTAAAATAATCCACATGCCTCCTGTGAGGATTGAACTCACGACTCCTGGTTTACAAAACCAGTGCTCTGCCACTGAGATAAAGAGGCTGATATCTTCGTTTCTCTGCCTCTCTCTCGTAAATTACACATGGTGAGCGGAACTAAAATAATCCACATGCCTCCTGTGAGGATTGAACTCACGACTCCTGGTTTACAAGACCAGTGCTCTGCCACTGAGCTAAAGAGGCTGCTATCTTCGTTTCTCAGCCTCTCTCTCGTAAATTTCACATGGTGAGCGGTTCTAAAATAATCCACATGCCTCCTGTGAGGATTGAACTCACGACTCCTGGTTTACAAAACCAGTGCTCTGCCACTGAGATAAAGAGGCTGACATCTTCGATTCTCCGCCTCTCTCTCGTAAATTACACATGGTGAGCGGTACTAAAATAATCCACATGCCTTCTGTGAGGATTGAACTCACGACTCCTGGTTTACAAGACCAGTGCTCCGCCACTGAGCTAAAGAGGTTGATAGCTTTGTTTTTCTGCCCACATTCTCGTAAAGTTCACATGGTGAGCGGTACTAAAATAATCCACATGCCTCCTGTGGGGATTGAACTCACGACTCCTGGTTTACAAGACCAGTGCTCTGCCACTGAGCAAAAGAGGCTGATAGCTTGGTTTTTCTGCCCTCGCTCTCGTAAATTATACATGGTGAGCGGTACTAAAATATTCCACATGCCTCCTGTGAGGATTGAATTCACGACTCCTGGTTTACAAGACCAGTGCTCTGCCACTGAGCTAATGAGGCTGATATCTTCGTGTCTCAGCCTCTCTCTCGTAAATTTCACATGGTGAGCGGTTCTAAAATAATCCACATGCCTCCTGTGAGGATTGAACTCACGACTCCTGGTTTACAAGACCAGTGCTCTGCGACTGAGCTAAAGAGGCTGATAGCTTTGTTTTTCTGCCCTCTTTCTCGTAAATTTCACATGGTGAGCGGTTCTAAAATAATCCACATGCCTCCTGTGAGGATTGAACTCACGACTCCTGGTTTACAAGACCAGTGCTCTGCCACTGAGGTAAAGAGGTAGATTTCTTCGTTTCTCTGCCTCTCTCTCGTAAATTAAACATGGTGAGCGGTACTAAAAAAATCCACATGCCTCCTGTGAGGATTGAACTCACGACTCCTGGTTTACAAGACCAGTGCTCTGCCACTGAGCTAAAGAGGCTGATAGCTTTGTTTTTCTGCCCTCTCTCTCGTAAATTTCACATGGTGAGCGGTTCTAAAATAATCCACATGCCTCCTGTGAGGATTGAACTCACGACTCCTGGTTTACAAGACCAGTGCTCTGCCACTGAGCAAAAGAGGCTGATAGCTTGGTTTTTCTGCCCTCGCTCTCGTAAATTATACATGGTGAGCGGTACTAAAATATTCCACATGCCTCCTGTGAGGATTGAATTCACGACTCCTGGTTTACAAGACCAGTGCTCTGCCACTGAGCTAAAGTGGCTGATATCTTCGTTTCTCAGCCTCTCTCTCGTAAATTTCACATGGTGAGCGGTTCTAAAATAATCCACATGCCTCCTGTGAGGATTGAACTCACGACTCCTGGTTTACAAGACCAGTGCTCTGCCACTGAGCTAAAGAGGCTGATAGCTTTGTTTTTCTGCCCTCTTTCTCGTAAATTTCACATGGTGAGCGGTTCTAAAATAATCCACATGCCTCCTGTGAGGATTGAACTCACGACTCCTGGTTTACAAGACCAGTGCTCTGCCACTGAGGTAAAGAGGTAGATATCTTCGTTTCTCTGCCTCTCTCTCGTAAATTAAACATGGTGAGCGGTACTAAAAAAATCCACATGCCTCCTGTGAGGATTGAACTCACGACTCCTGGTTTACAAGACCAGACCTCTGCCACTGAGCCAAAGAGGTTGATAGCATTGCTTATCTGCCCTCTTTCTCGTAAATTTCACATGGTGAGCGGTTCTAAAATAATCCACATGCCTCCTGTGAGGATTGAACTCACGGCTCCTGGTTTACAAGACCAGTGCTCTGCCACTGAGCTAAAGAGGCTGATAGCTTTGTTTTTCTGCCCTCTATCTCGTAAATTTCACATGGTGAGCGGTTCTAAAATAATCCACATGCCTCCTGTGAGGATTGAACTCACAACTCCTGGTTTACAAGACCAGTGCTCTGCCACTGAGCTAAAGAGGCTGATAGCTTTGTTTTTCTGCCCTCTCTCTCGTAAATTTCACATGCTGAGCGGTACTAAAATAATCCACATGCCTCCTGTGAGGATTGAACTCACGACTCCTGGTTTACAAGAGCAGTGCTCTGCCACTGAGCTAAAGAGGTTGATATCTTCGTTTCTCTGCCTCTCTCTCGTAAATTACACATGGTGAGCGGTAATAAAATAATCCACATGCCTCCTGTGAGGATTGAACACACGACTCCGGGTTTACAAGTCCAGTGCTCTGCCACTGAGCTAAAGAGTCTGATATCTTCGTTTCTCTGCCTCTCTCTCGTAAATTACACATGGTGAGCGGTACTAAAATAATCCCCATGCCTCCTGTGAGGATTGAACTCACGACTCCTGGTTTACAAGACCAGTGCTCTGCCACTGAGCTAAAGAGGCTGATATTTTCGTTTCTTTGCCTCTCTCTCGTAAATTACACATGGTGAGCGGTACTAAAATAATCCACATGCCTCCTGTGAGGATTGAACTCACGACTTCCGGTTTACAAGACCAGTGCTCTGCCACAGAGCTAAAGAGGTAGATATCTTCGTTTCTCTGCCTCTCTCTCGTAAATTACACATGGTGAGCGGTACTAAAATAATCCACATGCCTTCTGTGAGGATTGAACTCACGACTCCTGGTTTACAAGACCAGTGCTCCGCCACTGAGCTAAAGAGGTTGATAGCTTTGTTTTTCTGCCCTCATTCTCGTAAAGTTCACATGGTGAGCGGTACTAAAATAATCCACATGCCTCCTGTGAGGATTGAACTCACAGACTCCTGGTTTACAAAACCAGTGCTCTGCCACAGAGCAAAAGAGGCTGAGAGCTTTTTTTTTCTGCCCTCTCTCTCGTAAATTATACATGGTGAGCGGTACTAAAATAATCCACACGCCTCCTGTGAGGATTGAACTCACGACTCCTGGTTTACAAGACCAGTGCTCTGCCACTGAGCTAAAGAGGCTGATATCTTCGTTTCTCAGCCTCTCTCTCGTAAATTTCACATGGTGAGCGGTTCTAAAATAATCCGCATGCCTCCTGTGAGGATTGAACTCACGACTCCTGGTTTACAAGACCAGTGCTCTGCCACTGAGCTAAAGAGGCTGATAGCTTTGTTTTTCTGCCCTCTTTCTCGTAAATTTCACATGGTGAGCGGTTCTAAAATAATCCACATGCCTCCTGTGAGGATTGAACTCACAACTCCTGGTTTACATAACCAGTGCTCTGCCACTGAGCTAAGAAGAGGCTGATAGCATTGTTTCTCTGCCCTCTCTCTCGTAAATTTCACACGGTGAGCGGTTCTAAAATAATAGACATGCCACCTGTGAGGATTAAACTCACGACACCAGGTTTACAAGACCTGTGCTCTGCCTATGAGCTAAGAAGAGGCTGATAGCATTGTTTCTCTGCCCTCTCTCTCGTAAATTTCACATGGTGAGCGGTACTAAAATAATCCACACGCCTTCTGTGAGGATTGAACTCACGACTCCAGGTTTACAAGACCAGTGCTCTGCCACTGAGATAAAGATGCTGAGCGCAGTGTTTTTCTGCCTTCTCTCTCGTAAATTTCACATGGTGAGCGGTTCTAAAATAATAGACATGCCTCCTGTGAGGATTGAACTCACGACTCCCGGTTTACAAGACCAGTGCTATGCCTCTGAGCTAAGAAGAGGCTGATAGCATTGTTTTTTTGCCCTCTCTCTCGTAAATTTCACATGGTGAGCGGTACTAAAATAATCCACATGCCTCCTGTGAGGATTGAACTCACGACTCCTGGTTTACAAAACCAGTGCTCTGCCACTGAGATAAAGAGGCTGATATCTTCGTTTCTCTGCCTCTCTCTCGTAAATTACACATGGTGAGCGGTACTAAAATAATCCACATGCCTCCTGTGAGGATTGTACTCACGACTCCTGGTTTACAAGACCAGTGCTCTGCCACTGAGCTAAAGAGTCTGATATCTTCGTTTCTTTGCCTCTCTCTCGTAAATTACACATGCTGAGCGGTACTAAAATAATCTACATGCCTCCTGTGAGGATTGAACTCACGACTCCTGGTTGACAAGACCAGTGCCCTGCCACAGAGCTAAAGAGGTAGATATCTTCGTTTCTCTGCCTCTCTCTCGTAAAGTACACATGGTGAGCGGTACTAAAATAATCCACATGCCTCCTGTGAGGATTGAACTCACGACTCCTGGTTTACAATACCAGTGCTCTGCCACTGAGCTAAAGAGGTGGACAGCTTTGCTTTTCTGCCCTCATTCTCGTAAAGTTCACATGGTGAGCGGTACTAAAATAATCCACATGCTTCCTGAGAGGATTGAACTCACGACTCCTGGTTTACAAGACCAGTGCTCTGCCACTGAGCAAAAGAGGCTGATAGCTTTGTTTTTCTGCCCTCTCTCTCGTAAATTATTCATGGTGAGCGGTACTAAAATAATCCACATGCCTCCTGTGAGGATTGAACTCACGACTCCTGGTTTACAAGACCAGTGCTCTGCCACTGAGCTAAAGAGGCTGATATCTTCGTTTCACTGCCTCTCTCTCGTAAATTTCACATGGTGAGCGGTTCTAAAATAATCCACATGCCTCCTGTGAGGATTGAACTCACGACTCCTGGTTTACAAGACCAGTGCTCTGCCACTGAGCTAAAGAGGCTGATAGCTTTGTTTTTCTGCCCTCGCTCTCGTAAATTTCACATGGTGAGCGGTTCTAAAATAATCCACATGCCTCCTGTGAGGATTGAACTCACAACTCCTGGTTTACAAGACCAGTGCTCTGCAACTGAGCTAAAGAGGCTGATAGCTTTGTTTTTCTGCCCTCTCTCTCGTATATTTCACATGCTGAGCGGTACTAAAATAATCCACATGCCTCCTGTGAGGATTGAACTCACTACTCCTGGTTTACAAGACCAGTGCTCTGCCACTGAGCTAAAGAGTCTGATATCTTCGTTTCTCTGCCTCTCTCTCGTAAATTTCACATGGTGAGCGGTACTAAAATAATCCACATGCCTCCTGTGAGGATTGAACTCACGTCTCCTGGTTTACAAGACCAGTGCTCTCCCACTGAGCTAAAGAGGCTTATGGATTTGTTTCTCTGCCCTCTCTCTCTTAAATTTCACATGGTGAGCTGTTCTAAAATAATCCACATGCCTCCTGTGAGGATTGAACTCACGACTCCTGGTTTACAAGACCAGTGCCCTGCCACTGAGCTATAGAGAATGATAGATCGGTTCCTCTCCCCTCTCTCACGTAATGTTCACATATTGAGCGTTTCTAATAGTTCATCCAGATGACTCTTGTTAGGATTGAACTCACGACCCCTGGTGTTCAAGACTAGTGCTCTGTCTCTGCGCTGAAGAGGAGGATACGTATGTTTTCTGCCCCGTACTACGTAATGTTGACATGGTGGGCGGTTCTAAAATAAACCATATGCTTCCTGGAAAGTTTGAATTCGCGACATTTGGTTTACAAGACCGGTGCTCTGCCATTGATCTATCTCTCTTCGTTTGCCCCATCTTTCCTAATGTGCACATGGGGAGCGGTTCTATCATAAACCAAAAAAACATATGAATTTGAAATATCGCACTTTGATAATTATAAACGCCGTAAAATTCTTACAATTATGAATGATGCTGTATTGATATAATTTAGTACATCTTCAGTACACCTAGATGCAATTTGTTTACGATTTTTACTAATACGCACTGAGATGCCCCAAAAAATCTTTTGTAAGCTGGTCTTCAGCGTTATTCTTTAACTAGATCAATATTAATTAACTCCAAAATTCTGTCGCAAAATGTTCTACAATTACATTTTATTCTTTCATGAATTTGCTAAATAATTCCATATTTTTGTCCCCTAGTTTTTGAAGAGATGAAAACTCCAGGAAGCCTTTCTAATGGACACTTCTACTTTGGCAATTGCTTTATTTGTTGTTTTGCAGACGAACCTATAGACACATTAAAATACGACTGTTTTGCATGCTTATGTGCATAAGATGTTTTAATAAGAATACGTTGTTAGTCACATTCATTTGGAAATCTATATTTGCACAGCTTAAGAATGTAAATATGAGAAGCCTCTGAGCTAAGTAGTAAAGAAGCCTCTGAACTAGATAGTAAAAAGCTAATTCTGCTTCTCTAGCATTACTCACAATATGTTTCTCGGTTGTCTCCGTATTTTCTTCATGTTCTTGAGGTTCAGTAAGTTCCAAAGCAATATTATATGGAGGTTTTTGCAAATTTATTTTGAAAAATACTTAAATACGGATGAAAATTAAATGAAATCTACAGCGCGGCGATTCACTTGTCGCATTGAACGCCACCTGTATAGATCTATTTGGGTGGCGTTGGTTTAATTCCGAACATTCTCACTAAGATGTCAATGCTAAAACATGGCAAAAACTCGTGTTTGGAAAAATCTTCTGGTCGGATTCGGAATCAAATTATCAGTTCCCCCCCCCCCACGTGACTGAGACACGTCGAATGACGCCTCTTCTATTTCGATAGGTGCACGGCAAGAGGTCTAACCGTGAGTGACGGACCCACTCAGTCTCGCATTTACTCGTCCTGTTTAGGTATTGAAGAACTGAGCACAACTGTGGGCTAACCCCCAAAAATGAAAAATGACTTTTCGCCACTATTTGTTATCTAAGAAGGTGAATTATTTTTGTACATCGTTGTTTTGACCAGGTTTCCTCAATAATGTTAAGAATAAGGTATCATTACTATCCAGTATCTTCTGACTGCCTTTGAATTTTAATTATATTTCTTTGTCTAATTTTTTTAAGACAGTATTACTATATTTTGATAGTCAAAAGGTTAATAAAAGGCCATCTGTTTTAAATTTGGAATTTTATTTCTTTTTTTTGTTCTCTTTTAATTATATATCTTTGTCCAGTTTTTTAAAGTCAGTCATACTATTTTTTTGTTGTGTTTTAATTATATTTCTTTGTCCAGTTTTGTTAAGACATGTCTTAAAATTCCGAATTTAAAATAGATGGCCTTTTTATTAACCTTTTGATTATCAAAATATAGTAAGACTGTCTTAAAAAACTGGACAATGAAATATAATTAACATTACTATCTTAATTATTTCTCTTCACAACTCTTTCTTACGACACTACTTAATGAACGTGATTTTCCTCCGTTTTTTTAAAATGTGGCTTAGACCACTATTGCGAGGATCCCTTCAATCAACGTTTCCGGAATCAATAAATACTCCTTCAATTTTCCCACACTCACTGAAATTAGATTTCATTGATATCTTCTGATGGGGCAGTCATATCAGTGAGAAACAAATGTTGTGGAGATTACTTAGTGTGTTTTATACTGCGATTTTTGTAGGAAGAGCTCTGAAGATAACTCAAATCCTATCTTCGCGATGGAATATGTCACGGCATTTCGCGTCTTTTCTCGGTCTTGCCGGTAGAAGTCGCATGATCGCAAGCACTGCTTCATACGGTCGCGATCGTGCGAAATCTAGCGGAACGACTGTGAATGATACGAAATGCCGTGACATATTCCATCGCGAAGATGGGATTTGAGTTATCTTCAGAGCTCTTCCTACAAAAATCGCAGTATACGTATGTGTCTGCCCGTTAAGCAACCTCGTGCAAAAAACGGGAGTGAGGATGACGGAGTCCACGAGCGCGCAGACGGTTGATAAGAGCTCGTCTGGGGAAGGTTTATCTCGTCCGTGGTTCACAAACGCCAAGGAGATAGCGGTTAGGCAAAGAATAAATAACCCCTTCATGGCGCATCTACGCGTGCGTTTTACTTTCTCATCCTTACTTCGTAAGAAGAGAAATTATTGTAATCGCGCGACGCAAAAAGGCGACTTTTCGACAGATTCACACTTGTTTCCGGACCCTGATAACGGAAAAAATGGATAAATCATGTTTCTGTCATGGTTGCCAGATTGGGGAATTTTGTCCCCAAATGGTTTTTTTTTCATTGCGGGGAAATAACAGGGAAAACAAATGGACGAGGAAATGTTTGGAGATTTTTGAGAAAATAATTTTCATACGAAGACGAGATAAAAATATTATTAACTTTATTATTAGGAATAAAATAGAAACATTGAGATATTATTCTCTCTTTTTTTTATGTATTGAAAAGTGAGAAATAAAGACAAACTTGAGAGAAAGAAAAACATGAGTAAAACGAAGACAGTACACGGCTTCGGCAGTATACAGCAGCTTAGAGAACGGTGATTGGATAATTTGAATTAAGGGAATTTGAGGGAACAGCCAATGGAATTGTCAGGGACAGCTCATGTCGTTGGTTCATAATTTGGAAAATGTTTTTCATTTTAAATTTGGGGAATTTTGTGTCATTGGAGTGGATATTTGGGGAAATTCAGGAGAGTTTAAATTGTTTAAGATGTTTTTGTTCGTTGATTGTACAATAACTTCCAGATTTTGAATCTTAGTTGTTTGGTTGATTTCAAAGAAATTCACGAAGAGGTGAAAGACCTTAGGGAATCCTCATCATGCCATAACAGATTCTTATTACGTTAAAAGATAAATATTCACTTTTTATGGCGGGATACCGTATAGTCATGAGCGTTTCGGGGAAGATGGAAGTGAGAACCCAGGAAATCTACATTCACTGATAATTTACGAGCGTCCTAAGGAACATGTTTACACAACTTCTTTTCCTAGAAAACAATGCATGATTCATGATACTGAACACTTCTGTTATGAACTCGAGCTGGATTTTGTTTGTTATTGCATCGTCAATGCGTTTGTTCACCGAGAGAAATTAATGGTCTTCACTGAGTCATATTTCTGTTTTTCGGGAGTGACGTCTGTGATGTTTTTTCCCGCATCGTACGAAGATCAATAAACTCCTTGCATCAGTTCTTATGCACATATTTCAAATAGTTTTTTATCACCACAGATAGGGACTTTGTTTATCAATGCACTGTATTTGCGTTGTTAATGAATCAAACATGTGGGAACTTCGTAGTGAACAAGTTGAATTGTAGGAAATATTCTTTTGAAGTCTATTTATTTGATTCCAATAAAAATATTTGCGTGCAGTGTCCTAAAAAACTTACCAAAGCTTTTGCTCCCGTTCTCACATTTTTATTGGATTTTAAATTAGCTTTGTAGACCATATGCGCAATTTTTTCATGAAAACCATGCGACTAAACATTTTCCCCCTGTATGTTACCACTAATCCACATCTACATATATCTGTCTTATCGTAGTTTTGTGGTAATAAGACTATTTTGTAAGAGACTGTTTTGTACCCAGTATGGATCATACATACGTCCCAGGGGTTATCTTGGAGGCAAAGATAGACGACGGGATGAACTGTGGACGGGTGCATTCGATAGTCAGCCAGTCGGTGAAGTCAAGAAGGGCACGTAGATTGTGGACCCCGAGCTAAATAAGGAGTCACTTGAGAAGATTTATAAATTTTCTCTTTCCTTTCTCTCGCACAGATGTTTCTGTTGTGCAATGTTGCGTATATCGAGAGCATTCTGAGATTTTTAGGGCTATTAGACTGCACTTAAATCGCTCTCGATTACAATAATAGTGATTATTTTTCACTGACACGTTATTGCTTATTATTACATTGGATAAGGAGCTCGATACATAACTATCTGGATCGAGAGGATTGTTGTCACGTGAGAAATATGAAAACAGTTGAACGATGCACATGCACTCTTGGAGGACATAACGAGAGGGAATTATGAAAAGGAATGATGGTAGGGAATTGTGAAAAGACAAACCGAGTCAAGTTAACATCTGTGCCCCCCCCCCCCGCCCTCACCGCACCAACGGCAGCAGCAGCAGTACCGCCGCAGCACTCGCGTCACAGGCGCCGCACTCGTCCCTCACGCAACAGAACAGTGCAGATCCCAATTAAATGCCTTCTTTTTTTTCTCTTAACTTTTGTAGTTATTTATGTATCAAGGGCGTTAAGTAGATGTTTCTGCCCCGAGGGCGACTTCCAAACCCGAGGGCCTCTGGCCCGAGGGGTTGGAAGTCGCCTGAAGGGCAAAAACATCTAGTAACGCCCGTGGTGCATACAAAACTTTATGGTTTACTAGTTCGTTGCTGAATAAAACAAGAATTCGAAACATTTTATAATATTTCTTGCGTCTAAAGTGAAAAGACGCATTGTAACAGTCATTTGTCAATATGACGTCAGATAAACAAAACAGAGTGTATATCTAATTTCTATTGCATAATCGTTATTGGACTGATTTGTTCGTACAAAATAAAAGAATATTGTGAAGTTCCTGTGGAAATTCTCGCAAAAGCTAACAAAACTATGGACAAATGTTTCCATTAAAATCTTGAGAAATATATAAAACTCTTTATGGTGTATTTGAGATTTACCAGCGTGAATAACAGTGTAAATTGCGCTGATGAAACGGTACTTTTAGGTTATTAGCGCCTGTTGTCAAACGTTATTTAGAATATGTCAAAACACCAAAAAATAACATTTCGAGGATGTTAGCCGATGTGCCTTATATATCTTATTACTATTACGAGTACCGCCACTAAAGAAGAATATAATTATGTCACTAAAAAAGATGGTACGTAACAGTGAAATGCGAGTGAATGATGGCAATTATAAGTTCACGGAAACATTTCAAAATTTCAATTTTCATATCAAATAAGCAAAATAAGGTTTATAACAATTTATTTTATTTATTTAAGCATTATGCCATTTATTTATTGTATTTGCTTGCATCTTAACTTTACAAAATCGAATTCATAACTAAGTTCTGTGTGTTGTGTTGGTATAAGAGCGGGCCATAAAGTATTCAAAAGGCCCTAGGGCATAAAGAAGCGAAAAGGCCCGCAAGGGTATTAAGTATACCGTTACGTGTTTTGTCAGGTCTGTAAACACACAGCAATGAACTAGTAAACCATAAAACTTTTTCTTTAAACTTTTCTTTTTCTTTTCTTGAACCTTAAACTTTTTTTTAAAAAATTCTTTAACTATTAAATATTTAACTTTTATCTCATTTATGTATTAGAAATTGTATTCGAAAAAGTCTGAATACATTTTTTAGTAGTAAATAAGTAAATCTTAATAATTAAAATTAGGTTAAAAATAAAATCTTGTATGTACCGGCGAGCGTGCTCTGGTTCTAATGACTTCGGGCGACAAAAACCTTCGGCTGAAACACCTTCGGACTTTTTAACCGCTTCTTTTAAAACCTTTTTGACAGATAACACTATTATTTTAAGTGTCAAAGGAATGTTGAAATTGTAATTTTAAATGATATGAGTACAACACACGAGGGAAATGATAAGGAAAATAATTATAATTACTTTGTATAATTATAATTTGGATTATTGTAATAATTTTAACCTCTCTTATATAAACCTGGGGGCTACAGAGATGTGGATAGACCTATAATGAGGTGGTCAGAGCAGTTCTGAGCCTCGGAATGGGTCGTTGGCTTCCAACCCTTGTGGAAAAAGAAGTAATCATTTTAATTGTATAATGGAAATAACTAAGGCTGATTAGGATCGGGAGTGGTGGTGACTGAAATATTATGAGTTTGATTCCGAGCGGGTACTTTATTTGTTGAACATCAGCGAGTTTGCGACCCTTTCCAGGAACAAGGAATTTAAAATATTCCCTAACCTCGTTTCCGTCATTGTGTTTTCTTTTTAGATTCTTGTAAGGTCCACTGATTTGTTTGAGACAGAAAATTACAGCATTTCTGTACATAATATAACTCAATACTAAATTAACAGAAAAATCGAATGGAGACGAAACATGTCAACAATTACTATTTGTAACTTGTGTTTTAATTTATTTTTACACTTTCCAACACCCTAAAGTAAAGTCTCCAGTACTGTAGAGAATTCATTTCTTTTTTTATTATTCAGTTTACACAAGAAAATTTTCCATTGTCTGTTTATTGTCTACTCCCCATAAGTTTGCAATTATGATCCTACGAGTACTATAGTGGGTGGCCATTAAATTAGGATTTTTTATTTTCATTTATTCTATCATTTTATCAACTTTTTAAAGGAAGTTACGCTTACAAAATTACGTATGTGAGATTCCCCTTTCATTTAGAATATTATTTTAGATCAAATTTGTCTCTTAGTATTTTTAGCACATCCTTTTACTTTTATAATAGCTTGAATTCTCCTTGCCATGGTGTAAACTGCGTCAATTGCAAGTCAATTCCAGTTCTTTGTCTCGATACCATACTTCCTCTACTCTCTTTATGAGCTCAAATTTTGTTCTGCACTTAACTTCACTTCATTTCATTTTACCTTGCAATACAAATTTTTCCGCATCTTTTCGGAATTTTATTTAAAGTCTTTATTTGTCCTGCACGATACGGATCTCAATAAACTGAGCCATATTCGAGAATAGGTCGTATTAGCGATGTGTACGCGAGTTTACGCGATTCAGCACTTCGTCTTAGAATAGTTAATGCCTTAGTTATAGTTAATGCCTTATTTTACGTGGCGAGACTCAGGCCATCAGGCCCGCTCTTCCGTCTGACCACGCAAATTTCTACTACGCTCCTTTCACCTAGCGGAGAAAGAAGGTATTATCTCGGGCGAAGAAACAGGCGATTTGAATTTAGCTCAGAGGCGTCATTTAGGCTTGAGGATCTTTTACATGCAAGTAAATCTACTAACATGGGACAGCCGGCTTTACTTCCCCTCCGAAGGAAGGCGTACGAAGGATTTTTTCGCCCTTAAAAATCCACGGCTTCGATCGGGTTTGAACCCGCGAACTTTGGTAAATACAGTCCGGCACGCTAACGGTCACGCCATCGAATCCGAAATCCTCCATCCCTTTACAGGCGCAAATGTATTACGTCTTTTTCTACATCTGAAGAACTTTCTCATGAGTAGAGACCGGAAAAATGTGTAGTATTAAACATTCAAATATGTACATAAATATGTAATGAAAACAGTAAGAATATGTAATAAATATGTAAAATCAGATATTACATGAAATATTAAAATACTCTTATTAAAAAAATCATTTAGAAAATATGAAATTAATATTTACAAAAATGTTCTAAATTCATTTTAAAACTAATACGTTTTAAAAACATTTTGAGAGAACAAGTTGATGCACACTTTGCGTCATACAACTTTCTCGTCAGTGGTAAAAGCTTCATCTATTGTAATCCAGGGCCGTAGTTTAGCAGCAAGACTATTCGCAATAGAAGCCATCGCAAATACTGGCGATATCTACGTACAGCAAACATACACTGCAACATTTTCATCGAAATGTTGTTACACGTTGGCGGCCTTAAATTTTTCTCGAAAATTAGGTCACAACACGGGGTGTGAGTGATACTTTTAGCACCTACATTTCACCAAAAATGTAAGAAAAAAATGCTGATTTAAAAAAATACTTCTCATTAAAAAATATGTAATAAAATTGAAGAAAATTTATAGAATCAGAAAATATATTGTGAAAGCAGCGAAATATGTAAAATATGTAATACAGTGCTAAATATGTAAAAATATGTAACGAAGAAATTGGATATTGTTTTAGGAGTGCTGGGATTCGCCAAGATTACAATTTTGAGAACGGTAAATAGAAAGACAAAAAATATGTAATTACATGAAAATCCGGTCTCTACTCAAGACCTTTCACCCGCTCCCGCTATCCCTTTCCGTCCCTCACGGAGCAGAACAGTGCAGATCCGAATTAAAGTTCTCCCGCGAATAGAGTAAAGGACTTTAAAATATGGTGTAGTTCTCATTTTCGTTGAACTTCCTGAATTTTGGAAAATTGCAAAAGTTTTAAATGAGAGAAAGTATGTGCTGTTGTAGCACTACGATATGTTGTTGGTTTTTGTTGTTGCAAAGGACACAGACAGAAAAATGAGCAGAACATTACTTTTTTTCTATAATTTTAGATAGGGAAATCTTTTTGTCGTTTATTCCAACTTCCCAGTGTCCCTTTTGAGAAACCGCATTCAGAGGCCTACTGGGAGGCTACGCTCCGCGATCGTCACTTGTAGCCCCTGAGCCTTCGATAACCATAATGAAGCCTTCGATACCCTCTGACCCCTGGGTGCTGCACATAATACAGCCCCTGGGGGGGGGGGGTCGGAAGGGATTGCCTCATAAGGCCGCAACTGGCTTATCGTTTGACAGCTGGCACCCGAAATAATCTGGACGATTCATTGTTCGCTGAACGGCAATGCAGCTCATGCGACGAAACAGTCTGCTTTTTACTCAGTCACCGCTTAGATTATTTAGCTTCCAAAGATACTCGACGTTGTTTGTTTGGGGTTTTCTCTTTTTTTCTTGGAAATGGGTCGTACGTTTCAGAAAGATTTTTTTTGTGCCTAGAGGAGGACATACCGTAGTTGCTTTGCGCTTGGAAGAATGCAACATGTCGATCGAAAACTGTCGTGTTCTGACTATGAAAATATTTCAGGCTGGAAGTGGGATTAACGACACTAAACTTCGCTATGCGAGAATTTAGTTTGACACTACTTGAAAGTGATGGTTTTTTATTCCTCTTTTTTTTCTCTTTCTTTCTTCATCGAAGGATATAGAGTTATTGCGACGGTATGTGGTTAGTTGTAATGAAAGCAATTTATCTATAGCAATCGCTTCAGCTGCTGGTCTGATTACTTAATTTCCAATGCTACAAGATGTATCCTGTTCGATTGTACTGTGTTGTAAGTACTATGGGATATGTCTTCCGAAAGTTTTCCGTATACACAATTCAACGAAGATTTGTTCCTGAGAGTGTATGTCAATGGCCGAAAATTGTAGTGTTCTACTTCGGATAGTTCAATATTTCCGGAAGTGGGATGAGCAACACTAAAACTTTGGAATTCTCTACAATAACATGAGCTTTAAAAGTCCTGAAAGTGAAAACGTCTTTTTACGAGAGATATAGAATCATTGCGACAGTGGTGTGTGCTTAGTTGTACTGAAATTCATATTATCAACAGTAGTTTTTCTAGCTCCTATGATTTGCCCGGCGGCCCTACTATACAGCTTCCCATGCTACACGCAACTGTTTTCAAAAATTTGTATTCAGACTTTTTCGAATACAATTTCTAATACATGTGTTTAAAGTTAAATAGTTAATAGTTAAAGAAAAATTTTAAAAAAGTTTTAAAAAAATGTATAAGTTCAAGAAAAGAAAAAATTTAAAAGCTAAAGAAAAAGTTTAAAAGTTAAGGGGAAAAAAGGGAGGCATTTAAAGAAAACATTTGGACCAGTTTTTAAGAAGTAGTATGTTCTTTTAATAAATTGCATTATCTTCAATCATAATTACACGAAAATTGCTCGTTTTTTCGTACAATTGCACATGAGAGTATTTAAAGACCTATTTTTGTATAATATGAAAACTACTCTGAAAACTACTCGTTTTTTTCCCAAACATTGTACACGATCTTAATTAAAAATCTAGTATTTATGTAAAATACATTTAATTAAAAATAATCAAAATTGTGGTATAGCAATGCTAATTTTTGCAATTTTCAACTGCACAGAGTTTTCCAAAAAATACCTCGTCCATTTTTTAAGCGACTAATTCTTTATTCAAGGGAAAATAAAGAAAAAAGTTGGAGCTGGTTTTGAGAAAATAATTGTTTAAAAATTGCATACATTTCACGAAGACCACGCATATTTTTGCAAAATTATGCAACACCTTGTAGCAAGATCTGCTCTTTTGGGAACAGATTTTGTTGAGGAGAAAAATATCTTCAACTTTTTAGATGGAGAAAGACGCCGAAAAAAATAAACTTTTGAGTTTTTCCGAATTCAGAGGTTTTGACGAAAATGAGATCTGCATCATTTTTACGTGTTCTTTTCGCTAACCGAGGACAAAGTTTAAAAAAATAACGGAGCCAGTTTTGAGAAAATTTGGAAAATGTTGCGGCCGCGTGTAAAGTACTCCCAAAATCAAAAAACCCGATCCAAACCCGTGTGCGAGGAGAAATTTCCTACTTTCCTTTCTTCCCTCTCCTGAAAAACTGCTAATCGTTCACCTAAATTTTCCATCCGCGTTAGCACAAAGATCACTTTTCGAGTAAATCATGAAAATTTTCGAATATTCTTACCTATTTAGGTAGGTCTGTGAAACAATTGATATCAATGCAGTGCCTCCAACCGGAATGTCCTAGGGTTCTAGATCCGACGGTGGTAGGATTTTTGACGGTAAATACATAGCTAGGTATAGAGAGATTAGTGTAAGAAGGGATTGCTTTGACAGCTATTGTTGGCTACTGCTGGCCAAGTAATTGCAGGTAAATGGCTTCGACAGTATAAAATTATTATTATTAATATTAATAATAAAATTGATTCGGTGGCGGAGATCGCTAAAGCAGTAGTGTAATAGCGGTCTCTGACCAAAAGATCGCGGGTTCGAGTCCTTCTGGCATGGATGTGTTGTATGTGTCTCTGTATGTTTGTGTGTGTGTAAAAATGGGTAAAAAATGGAATCAGCCTTAAAATGTTGATTCCTTCCTATAGAAAAAGTAACGTGCACGTACCCCGATAATCAAGTCTGAGACCCGGCGGGATGCACGTATCGCATGGCCCCATGATGGCCGATTCGCGAAACAACATCAATAATAATAATAATAATAATAATAATAATAATAATAATAATAATAATAATAATAACAGCATAAATAAATGCCGGTCAAGACTCCTCAGGACAACATCCGCCACTGCAAGGTCTCTGACCGAAAAGACTTGGGGTTCGAGTCCCGACGGGTGCCGGATATTCGACTAGGAGGAGTCTTCCGCTGGAGGAGAGTTCTAGCGGATGGATGCTCTTGGTAGATTCTCTGTTATATTTCCTATTTGTTTTTCGTCTAATACCAGGCGAATGCCGGAGAAATACCTTAACAAACAGGCCACGCACCGCGCAAGAACTTTACTACCTTTTCCCTTGTCCTATCCTCACCCCTTCCACACCCACCCTTACTTTCTCTACACAACCGGTCTTGGTGTTTGTTCCGTGCCCCGACAGGAGAGACACTCGCAGACGATTATCTGGCGTCGGATCTCACATTCTAGCCTTTGGGAGATGTAGAACACCGTCAAATACCTGGATATAACATGCACTACACTTACGAGCTCATATCTATACCATTTACGCGCTCAAACCATCAAATAATCAAGTAAATAAATCAATAAATGAAAATTTTTCTTTCTGCCTTTCTTCACTTCCTTCATTCTTCCTTTCTTTTTCCTTCTTACTTTTGTCTTTCTTTTTTCGTTCTTTCCTTTCTTTCTGTATATATTCCTATTTTCCTTTCTTCTTATTTCCTTCCTCCCTTTTTACTTTCTTCTTTACTTTTTTCTTTTTCCTTGCTTCCTTTCTTCTTTCCTCCTTCCTTTCTTGTCTCATTCTTTTCTTTCTCTCTTTCTGTTTGTATGCCTTCCTACATTTCTTTTCCTTGCTTTCATTATTTTTCTTTCTATTTATCTTCCTTTTTACTTTCCCGTATACGTACGTATACACGGTGTGATATGCGTAGTATAGGGAAAGTTAAAAATGAATATTTCCGTTCTTCCATTAGGAAACCGAAAAATTAAGAAAATGTCAAAAAATGTAGTTTGTGTCGTAATTGTGTAATGTAATTACGAATAGCTAGCGCAGACCCAAGGAAATAGAAAACTAATACGGGAAAGTCTGTGCCATTCTGTAGCACCGCTAGTTAACTTTTTCTTTCTTTTATTTCCTATTTTCCTTTCTTCCTTCTTTCCTATTTCCTTTCGTTTTTCCTTCTTTTCTCTCTTTTTTTCTTTCTTCGTCCCATTTCTTTCTTCTTTCCTTTTCCCTTTCCTCTTCCATCCTTTCTGTCTTGCTTCCTTCCTCCGCGGCGCGGTCGTGGCCCGGGCCATAGAGTAAAGATACATCCTTAGTCTACGCCCGGACGCTGCCCCGGGGCGGTGCGTGGCACGTGAGCAGCGAACGAGGGCTAACGAGCGACAACGAGCGCCAATCAGCGCCACTCGAACGGCGCCGCGCCGCGGCCCAACCAATGCACCAGAGACACACAGGGACGGCGGCTTCTGCACGCCGTCGGCGAGTTGCTGCTACCCACAGGACAGGCTTGGGTGGCTCAGGGCGTCAACTCACGTCACTGCACACACGACTCTGACCAGAACATATCCTAGGGTTCGAATCCAGACGATGGTAGGATTTTCGACACTAGCTTGTCAGCTGGGTCGAATTCAGCCGATGTCAGGAGGAGAGTTCTACCGGTCGGATGTTCTGGTTTGTAGTTTTCTGGGGTTTCTCCTATCAATACTAGGTGAATGCCGGAGTAGTACCCCAACATACGGGCCACGGACCTTTCCTTACGTATATGCACTACGCCTTTGGTGTCAAGGTTTTCTACTGGTGGTAGTGGCACGCGTCTTGGCACCGTAGCATGCCACGTGCTTCTCTGAGCAACTAGCGTTGGGGAAGGGATATATTACGCAGTGGGGTAGCGTCAGGGGACGCTGAGATGCTGAGCATTCCCGTATATAATATTAATAAAGAACCCAAATACTGTATTGATAATCTTACAAGGTTGAGCAAAACACGTTTTGTATTAATTTTAAATTGATTTCCTGTGATTGAATTCGGCGGATTGTTGAAGCTGGCCTATGATTGCTTGGATGCAAAAATTCTTCTAGCGTCTGCCGCGAGATTGCGACGAGCAATGACGCATGCGCAGATGGCGAAGTTCCCCCCTCCCCTCTTCACCCCTGGCACAGAGAAACCCGACTACTTTACGCTAGCATCCACTTCGAAAAGAGGCTAATTTGAGAAAGTTAATCCTTTGTGCACGAGAACGCAGCACACTTCAGGCGATCCGTAAATTATCTCTCTCTCTCTCACTCGGGAGTCCCCTCTTGATCATTGGCACAAACTGTAGAAATAGTGCCTGTCTACTATTTCTTAATTAATATCCAAGAAATTGAATTATTCCTTAAATAGATTACATATTATTTTAGTCTACAATGTAGTCTGTCGAAAGTTCATTTCTCGAGATTTGCCAGTGATTGATACAGTACACTAGATTTCGAACCGAAAGGCTTCTGCGTAATTATCTGATTATTGAAAACTATAAAAATATTAATGTGAGCATTTCCGCTTGCGCATGCGAGAAAAAATCCTTTGCACAACGTATATTTGAATGGTTTTGTAAGGGCATAGGTTTTATTACTAAGTAACAATGGATTTGTTAACATGCAATTATTCACGGTTGAATTTTACGAAAACAAACTGATTTTCCGAACTTCGTGTAAGTCACAAAGTATTCTAAGGCATTTCTTGTAAAACTTGGTATACTCCATCATTGGAAGTGTCCCTGTGTGACAGAAGATCCTCAATTGCCTTCACAATTTCACCACGAATCCAAATCAACATTCATAACTTCCGTACCTAACCTCAAAATAGACCCGGTGCAATGGACTGCACCGTCAAGCTCGTCAGTGCAGGTTAGGGCGCCCCGAGTGCACCCTGGTTTCGGTCATTGTGCGAAATGGAACATGGACTTTTCCGCACTGGTGCGCCCTAGCGGCCGAATGGAACACGACAGCTGCCCTGAGAGCGCACTGGGTGCGTACCAGTGCGTCGAATGGAAAACGCTATAAGTAAGAAGGTATTGTAGCGTCGTGGCGCTCGCAAACGGGGTCTACCTGCGTGAGGGCAGGAAGTTTAACAAAAGGTGCAGAAGATACGCATTGGGAATTTCTGTCCAGCGCAGAGACGGCGCGGAGGCGACTGGGGGTGGTAGAAGGCCTTTATAACGGCGCGAGACGAGGCCTCTCTCTTCTTGTTTCTCAGCAGCGTCGGCGTGCAGTTGTGCGTAAGTTTGTGCGAGCTGGCGCACGTAGGGCAAGGGAGCCGGCTAATTTATTGTCGTGACGAGCGAGACATGCATTAGGTCTCAGATGTAGAGCGGTGTGGTAGCCGTTCGATTAAATCCCTCCTAGTAGTGGGATCTATTTAGTTAGTTAATTGTAAGCAGTGAAATCTGTTATTTGTGACTACGGTCTAGTTTACGAATAAACTCACTGTTATTACAACCCACTCTCGTCTGTGTTTTGATTACACCCGTATGACGCCACATTATCAGTGTCACAGGTCGAGACACCAGTGGATGTAATGTCGGACGATGGCGTCGGAGTGGGTGCCGCGGTCGTTCGTGGGAGACAAGTCCTCGGAGGGCTGCCGATGGCTCGTTGGCGCTTAGTTAGCCCTCGTTCGCCTCCAGGTGGCGTTTTCGGAGACGCCGACGCCTGCGTGTGCAGCGTGCCAGACTTTTTCCCGTGCGGTCAGAGGTTCTGGGATGCCGTGAATGCCCGCTCGTGCTAATGCTATCCGAAAATTAGGGCACTTTCGTAAATTTTGTCGTCTGTTGGTTGTGTATGCCGTGTTAGTGAAGTTTGTGCCAAGGTGAAGGCTTCGCTCCGGAAAAGGAGTCAGATTTGTCCAGAGTGCTAATCTGGTTGACTTCCTTCGAAAAAGATTAGGTTTCCAAGTTCAGTTTGTGTGGATTGTAAATACTGTACCTGTGACATTTTCGACTACACGCTTGTAGTTCGTTATTTCGTGTTTCCAAGCAACTGCTGCAGGAAGAGGGAAGGAATGGAAGAGGAGGGAAGAAAAGTAAGAAAGAGGCAAGAAGGAAAGGAAAATGAAGAATGCGGAGGAGTAGGAAGTGGAGGAAAACCAGAAGGAAACGGAGTGCTATGAAGAGAACAAGAAAAAAAGAATAGAAAATAGAAGCAATATATCCCATACTTTCTCGAATTACTTGTACCTTTTGTAATTTTCAAAAAGTCAGAAAGTTGGAGGAAAACAATTGCATGTTGCTGCAAAATAACACAAAAAATGTTCTTTTTATCGTAAAATTATGAATGACCATGTTTTTAAGATCTCATTGAAGAATAGATTTCATTAAGAAAAAAACCTATATCTTCGATGGGTAGTTGTAAGAAGAGACCGCATAACTTTTGAATATTTGCAACTCTCGAAAATTTAGAAATTTCAACGAAAATGAGGCCTACCCAATTTTTTAAGTGGTCTATGCTCTATCTTACAAAACAAATACAAAATTTGTAGCCATTTGTGGAAAGATTTTGAAAAAGTTGTTGACACTTCAATTGAAAATATCTCCAAAAATCAGAATATCCGTTTCAAATTCCGAGGGAAGATCGTTGGAGGAATTCAATCGGTCGATCTATCGTGAAAGTAGATCGATCTTGAAATTTGCCACAACGATCGGGGAGTGTCGGTTTCGAAGAAAACCATCTGAACGGTTGTAGTGTTGGCCACAGTCGGACGACCGGAGAGACGTTTTAGCTGTCAGCCAATTTTTCGGTATGAAAGACCCACAAAACGTGAATTCTGACAACACATGTTAAAGGAAGGAATTTACTGCATATAGGAGCAAGATTTATATATTTCTTCGATACTATGACCCCACAATACGAGTTTTTCAGACCAATATGTGCCACCACCAGCTACAGCAGTACATTAGTTTTTCTTTCCTACGAAACATCGTTGTAGGAGAGTAAGTAAAAGAACTAGTGGTGCTAAAACAGCACGTACTTTCTCCCCCATGTTTTCACGCAAAATTACGCGAAAATGCTCCAATTTTCGAAAAATTCTACAAGGCCTTATTTCAAAATCTGAATTTAAGGAACACATTTCATTCAGGGAAAAAATCTCTACCTTTAATATTTTAGTTGTAGGAAGACGTCGAAAAAAGTTTGAACTTTAGTAATTTTCGAAAAATCAGGGTTATCAACGAACATGAGACCTGCACCACTCTCTTAAACGTCTTTCATACTATCCAACAACAAAATTTAATCAAAAACCTTGGAGCCATTTTTTTTTGAAAATTTGGAAAATGTCCCATAGGTTCATGTAAAATATCCTCCAAAATTAAAATATCGTTTTCAAATTCAAGAATCCGCGACATCAGCGAGATCGATTGGGGAATATCGATTTTAGAGAAAATGGGCTGAACCGTTTAGCCGCTAGCGTTGTTCACAGACAGACAGATGGGCAGACAGATATTTTGTCGTCATTCGATTTTGGGGTGTCAAGGACCCACAAAACGTAGATTTTAGCTACACCACGTGTTAGAGGATTTTTGTTTCTAAATGTAGTAATTGTATTTGTTCACTTTTTCGTTACCAGGATCCTGTAATAAGAGTTTTTCTGCCGAAAATTCGCCGTTTTTCCTCGCAGCGTTATATAACTTTCTCTCTACTTGGTAGTGAGAAAGAAGAAAGAGCATGCGGGTGGAGAGAAAGGGGCCGGGTAATACAGGCGGGTTTGGTGTATTAATATTTCATGTATCGCGCTACCAATTGCCGTCTATCGAATTCGAATGTGAAGCCGTGCGATTGTCATTCTGCTCAGGCCGCAGATTCAATGATGGCGAAAGGTCGAATGTGTGTCCCATTCAGACAGCTCCTCTGCGGAATATGTAATAGGGCGAATGACGTTGCTTATGAGAATGCTGAAGAACGGAATTAAAAGAGTTGTTGAAAGTTATTGATTGAATGATTAGTTATTCCGGACGTGGCAAATGCTAAGATCATGCCATGGTCCCGTAAGTGTAATTCATGTTTTATCGCGTGCAGTGGTGGTGATCTTCCCCCGCTAGATGGCATGATCCGGCACCGACATACTCTCTCATTCTGAATCAGTGAAAAACTACTGATGGACAGTGACTATTCACTGATGGTGTCAGTTATAACCCTGCCACTGACAATCCGTGATCTGAACTGAACAAATTAGTGAAAATCGGGTCCACTTTTTGAATCAGTGAAACTTTACTGTTTGAATCAGTGAAATCTGTGAAAATGGCAGCACGTGAACGACTGAACGATCAGTGAGCGATGGTGACGCGGCATTTTTACCACTGACGACCAGTGAAATGCTGGCGGACATTATGAAAAGGTTCGCATATTCGCTGATTGTCAGCGAAACTACACATTTCGACAGACGATATCAGTGACTTCGGCTCTCACTGATTGAATTAGTGACAATTTCACTGATTAAGATTCAGATAGTACGACGGCGGTTTTTCGCCAGCCAGTTATCTCCTACCGCGAGCCACCGCCACAGGTGAGACAAACTGGAAGCTCCCGACTGGTCTCCCGACATGTGTGGCAGTGTAGTGCTTGTAAGTGCAAGTGTGTGCAAGTGAAGGGGCGACGATAGGACAAGGAAGAGGAAGGAAAGATTGCGCGCGGTTCGTGGGTCCTTTGTTAGGGTACTGCCTCGGCATTCGCGTGGTGTTGAACGGAAAACTACCGATCAGAGTAGCTGGCCGCTAAAATTCTCCTCCTGACAGCGGTGGCGGGAGAAAGGCGTGTTTTGGAAGAGCGATGTCGTAGTGAGGTTGCTGTGACGAAGATTTGGTCGGATATGTGGGCGTCTGAGGAACAAGCAGACATCGCTTTATTAGATATTTGTTTATAATTTTATTGTTAATTTTCCATCATTGATCAGAATTTCCATTATTTTTTAGATTTTTGAAAAATTCCCCGGGTTCGAAACGTTAATAATGTATAGCAGTAAATAAATTGTTATAAACAATTACTGAGTCTGTTTAGGGGCCATCCATAAATTACGTAACGCTAAAGGGGGAGGGAGGAGGCCTGAGACAACGTTACACTGCGTTATGTAGAGATAGGAAAGTGCGTTACAAGGGGGAGAGGGGGCATTGAAAATACTCGAAATTTCCGTTACGCAATTAATGGTCGATCCCTTATTCAGGTCAATAAACCATTACAATACATAGTCAATACAACAGACATACATAGTCATGAAAGTCAACAAAGAAGAGCTGGACAAATGACCAGCGGCCAGTAGCACAAAATAATTGAAGCGGGGCGCCCGCAGCAGCACCAGCGGCAGCAGGTGTGGCTTGAAGGCCCGAGCCGCGAGAGCGCGCCAGCCACCGGGGGCGGCGAAGGCGGGGAGTGTGACGCGGCGGAGGCGGCGGCGGCGCCTCGCAAGGCCAGACCTCTTAGAGCTCCCGCGCCAGCCGTGACGTCATCTGTTGACTCGCGGAGGAGCGCTCGCTCGCTCGCCCGCCGGCCTCCGCGCGCCCCGGAGGCTTCACTCCTCCTCCTCCTCGCCCGTCCGCTCTGCACGCACTCTCGCGACTGACGCGCGAACGAGGCAACTGGGCGAACGAAAATTCCCGTCCCTTCCTGACTGATTGATTGACTGATGTTCCTAGGCACGTCAACTGCTATGCTCTTCCCGCTTGATTGATGTTTTCCAGGCCCCTCTACTGCTTGCCCTTCCCAATTGATGTATTGATTGATGTTTTGAGGCACCTCAACTGATATGCCCTTCCCGACAGATTTATTGATTGGTGTTTCCAGGCACTTCAATTGCCATGACGTTCTCGATTGATTTGTTGATTGATGTTTTCAGGAGCGTAAATTTCCTATGCCCTTCCCGATTGATTTATTGATTGATGTTTCTAGGCACCTCAACTGATATGCCATTCCCGATGTTTCCAGGCACTTCAATTGCCATGGCGTCTCGATTGATTTGTTGATTGATGTTTCCAGGAGCGTCAATTTCCTATGCCCTTCCCGATTAATTTATTGATTGATGTTTCCAGATACGTCAACTGATCTGCCCTTCCCGATTTATTGATTGATGTTTCCAGGAGCGCCAGGATCTCCTATGCCCTTCCCGAGAGAATTGTTGCTTGATGTTTGCACACCCTCAACTTCTATGTCCTTCCCGAATGATTGATTCCAGGTCCGTCTACTGCTACGGTCATTAGTTCCATAAGTACGGTTCCTCGCCCGCTGGATGGTGAGATTCGACGCCGATCTATTCGTCGGTTTGCAGCATCTTCGGATGTCTCCCCCAACGTGTCTCCCAGCGTGTATGGTAGTGCAGTGCATGTGAGTGTGAGTGTGCGTGCGTGTGTAAGTAAGGAATGTAGATAGGACAAGGAAGGGGAAGGACAGGTCGTACGAAGTCCGTGACTCGTTTGGTAATGTACAGTTCCTGCATTCGTCTAGTATTAATAGGAGAAACGAGGCAGTATTCATAGGAGAAACTTCCATTCAAATAGTTGGCTGCCGGAATTCTCCTCCAAACAGGGCCCTATCTACGCACGAATATTTTTATACAATTGGAATGGAATCATAATAAATCAACAAAAACATCGATGTTTTTAAAACTGCATTATTAACCATTAATGTTCACGATTGAGGGGAGATCATTTGAAGTGGTGGCTTATGTTAATTGAGTGCGATGATGCTCGGGTTACCCTCTAGATCCAAAATTTGCAAGTAAGGCATTAACTTTGAAGAAAAATTCACATAAGCATACATTCCCTATTCTTTACTGGACGACTGTATGTTCGATATGTTTTAGAACATGTAGTGACTACTTCTGTTTTGTATTTTAAGGTCGCATCAACTGCTAGGTCATTAGCGACCACTATTGGATTTAATGTTATTTTATGATGAAGAAACGATATGGTGATGATAGGGGGTGATGTCAGTTTGCTCACCTTGGGAGGTATGTCAGTTTGCTCACCTAAATTTATTAATTCATTTATTTATTTAGTTACATATTTATTCATTTTCTATTTTCACCTCTTTTCAATATGTACATTTGTTATTCAAAATTATGTCTCCATCTTCACATTTTATATTATACTTTTATTTCACTCCAGTTTGCTTCATAATATTATTTGTAATAGATTCCATTTATTTTATTTTATTTTCATTTGTCATTTTTTAAAAAATCTATATGTCCATTTCACATTTTACATCTCTTTAAAATCCAATTCGTGAAAGTTTTTAATTCTTTAAAAGTTTTAAAATTTTTTGTAATTTAGATATATTATTATTATTATTATTATTATTATTATTATTATTATTATTATTATTATCATTATTTTGTAGCACTGAAGATGGCCGCAATGCGGCCGAAAAAGCTTTATGCCAAAATAAACAATTACGATGAAGAGCCTACATCAAATATTGATTTCATTTGATTTCTTTGATAGGGGGTGAAATGACGAACACATTCAACCATGCCCGAGGCGGGACTCGAACCTGCGTCCCCTCGGCCCAAGATCACGAGGGCACTATTGCTTTAGCGATCTCGGCCACGGGGCCGACAGTGACTATTTGTATGAGCAGCTGAAAATCTTGAGACAACAAACTAGAGTAAGGTATCGAGAGCAGTCTACGGTTACAACATTGAAGAATCAACATAATAGTATTTCATTATTTGCCAGGTGTGTGAACTTGGACCGTATAAATATTTGTGTTAAACAAGAAAATAGCTTGATACTGCAACCCAAATTCTTACATATTGTGGCGTCGTGGTAGCTAAATAACGACACAGACACGAGCTCTATGTACAAATTGGTTTATTTACAGAATGTACAAAAAACAGCTCTGGGGTTTTGTTCGCCAGTACCTCCTACGCGCCTACTCCCCGTCCCTTGGGCTAGTGCATCCCCCACCTTCCGCTTTACCGCGCCGGCGGCCGTCACCCGTGTTTCGCACACGCCGTGTCTCAAGGACCGCACTCCCGTCTCGGGCGAGCATGCACGTCTGCTCACGAGGTGCTCTGACAACGAACTGCCTCTGCCTCTGTGAACTTACTTTGGCGGTAGGTTTCCGCCCTCTAAAGTCCGCCGGAACATATGGCACTCACTGGGGATCCGGTGCCCCTGCCCGCTCCTCTTGCGTCATGGGGGGGGTAGCAAGGAAGTTTCCACTTTCCAGTGCCTTTGTCTGTCCCATGTGTCCAGCAACCTCCGTGCCCAGCCGTTTGAAAATCTGGCCGGCATGTGCCGACGTTACAATATTGATATCCAGTTCTACGGAAAGAGCGGACTCTTCAAACGTGTAATGGAACGCTCAAAATGTTTTCTTGTTGATCTGCCTTAAGAAATAGAACTCGTATGTGTTTGGGGAACACGAAAGTCTAATTTTAAGTGTCAGAACGCATCGTTTTCCAATTATCCACGATTCCAACGTGTGGTGTATTGTGCAGTTAATGCGGATGACATACGGGCTTAATCTTTTCCTTACATCCTAATCTGCTAACTCCTACTCCAGCAGCCGCACACTGATCGGTTTTTCACGATCCCGCACCCCCTCTCCAGTCTGTTGATGTAGAACTGAGGGAGATAATCCCACTCCAACATTAGCACAGTGACAGGGCTTAACATTCAGTTTTTCGTGTAATATCTTTTCGTTCAACGGGAGAGGCTTTTACTTCCATCCCAGAAGAATTAAACTTACACAATATTGCATCGATTGTGTCCAACAAATGTCGTAAAACGTCATCTTTCCAAGTGTCATGTTCAAAAGACTAGTTTTGAGGAAAACAGATTTTAAAAATTTACTATTACATATATTTTTGTTTTTTAAATCTTTCTCAGCAAAATGCCGACATTTGTAATGAAGTGTAGCTATTGAACAGCTCTCCACTTTAATATATTTCCAGCCAAATTTGGATATATCCATCTTTGTACTGATGTGTGTATGTGATTTTTCTCGGATTTTCAAACTTCACAAACGAATAACTCGCTAACAGTGGAAAAGTGGCCTGGGATTTCACTACTTAAATCCAACAGTAGACTTAACTTTTTACATAAACATCGCAAAATCTAATTTTTGATATAAAATACACTTTAGACAGGAAACACAATAATATTAAGGGGATATACTTCGATATAAATTGAGTGGCTATTGACGTATGATGAGCTAAACACAGTTATTCAGTCAGAAGGATCGTTACGAATTAATTTCTGTCATGGAAGCTTTCGATTACCGCTGATCATACGTCAACATTGATTTATTGATTGTGATTTTGGGCGCGTCAACCGAGACGGTCACTGGTCCCGTAAGTGTAGTGCATGTTTTATTGTGGGCAGTGATCATCTCTCGCTGGATGGCGAGATCCGGCGCCGACCTACGTGTTGGTTTGCTGGCTTTTCCTCACCCAGGTATCTCCACAGCCGGGACAAGCTCTAAGCCCCCGAACGGTCTCCCGGGATGTATGATAGTGTAGTGCACGACAGTGCAAGTTTCTTGTACGTACGGGTTGAGGACAGGACAAGGAATGGGAAGGAAAGATCGCGCGAGGTCCATGGCCCGTTTGTTAGGGTACTGCTCCGGCATTCGCATTGTGTTTATTCTGAGAAACAGCGGCAAACTACCGATCAGGGCAGCCGGCCGCTAGAATTCTCCTCCAGACAACAGATGAATTCTGCCTAGTTCTCTAGATAGTGTTGAAAATCCACCTTCGTGGGGATCAAACCTTAGAACCTCTGCAATGGCGTCACTTGTACTGCAATTGACTGTACTGCAATGACGTCACTTGATGCCTTGAGCTCCCTAAGACGGTCAAACGACGCTCTATTTCTGTGGTGTCAGGGTCTTCTACTGGTGGCAGTGGCACGCCCTGTGGCACCGTAGCATGCCACGAGCTTCTCCTCGCCACTAGCGCAGTAAAGGAAACTATTGGTAACCCCGCTGTTTTACAATAGTGAAGGCGTTGTTTCTTGCGTCAGGGTGATGAACTGCATGGAGGGGCGATTTCGTCGTGCCACGTCGTGCCAGACGCGTTTCGCGTCTTTCTCGATCGTGCGGCTAGATGTCGCATGGCCGCAAGCATTGCACGCTCGCAATCATGCGATATCTAGCGGCACGACTCACATATTCCATAGCGAAGACTGGCCTTGAGAGGCCAGTTAGAAAAATCGGAGTATATAGTAGCACCCTCGAACTTTCCTCCGGTTTTGATGGAAACTTGCAGGGCCCCGTTGGCAGTCGTTGGCAGAGTGACGGGAGCGCGGCAGACGTCGGGGCGTCAGCGGCGTCTGCTGTGGCGGCTGCGAGCTGGCACGGCGCCAGCGCACGGCTTGGAGCGGCCGGGGGAGTGGGGGGGGAGAGGCGCGGTGGGGCGGGGCGGCCGAGCGCGAATCCGGCTGAGGCACGCGGGGAGCACGTGGGAGGGTCCCGCCCGCCACGCCCCGCCACGCCCCGCCATACTGCCCGGCGCCGCCGCATTCTCGACAGGAATCGCCCGGTTGCATCCCACGACCAGGTTTCCCTCTCATCCACATCTCTGTTAGTGCCTTTTCACTTTTGGCTACCTGTGGAGACATAGGATTGCATCCCACGACCAGATTTCCCTCTCATCCACATCTCTGTTAGTGCCTTTTCACTTCTGGCTACCTGTGGAGACATAGGACGATTGCATCCCACAACCAGGTTTCCCTCTCATCCACATCTCTGTTAGTGTCTTTTCACTTCTGGCTACCTGTGGAGACATAGGACGATAGAACCCCACAATCAGGTTTCCCTCTCATCCACATCTCTGCTAGTGTCTTTTCACTTCTGGCTACCTGTGGAGACATAGGACGATAGAATCCCACAATCAGGTTTCCCTCTCATCCACATCTCTGTTAGTGCCTTTTCATTTCTGGCTACCTGTGGAGACATAGGACGATTGCATCCCACAATCAGGTTTCCCTCTCATCCACATCTCTGTTAGTGCCTTTTCACTTCTGGCTACCTGTGGAGACATAGGACGATAGAATCCCACAATCAGGTTTCCCTCTCATCCACATCTCTGTTAGTGCCTTTTCACTTCTGGCTACCTGTGGAGACATATGACGATTGAATCCCACAATCAGGTTTCCATCTCATCCACATCTCTGTTAGTGCCTTTTCACTTCTGGCTACCTGTGGAGACATAGGACGATTGAATCCCACAATCAGGTTTCCATCTCATCCACATCTCTGTTAGTGCCTTTTCACTTCTGGCTACCTGTGGAGACATAGGACGATTGAATCCCACAATCAGGTTTCCCTCTCATCCACATCTCTGTTAGTGCCTTTTCACTTCTGGCTACCTGTGGAGACATAGGACGATTGCATCCCACAACCAGGTTTCCCTCTCGTCCACATCTCTGTTAGTGCCTTTTCACTTCTGGCTACCTGTGGAGACATAGGACGATTGCATCCCACAACCAGGTTTCCCTCTCGTCCACATCTCTGTTAGTGCCTTTTCACTTCTGGCTACCTGTGGAGACATAGGACGATTGCATCCCACAACCAGGTTTCCCTCTCGTCCACATCTCTGTTAGTGCCTTTTCACTTCTGGCTACCTGTGGAGACATAGGACGATTGCATCCCACAACCAGGTTTCCCTCTCGTCCACATCTCTGTTAGTGCCTTTTCACTTCTGGCTACCTGTGGAGACATAGGACGATTGCATCCCACAACCAGGTTTCCCTCTCGTCCACATCTCTGTTAGTGCCTTTTCACTTCTGGCTACCTGTGGAGAAATAGGACGATTGCATCCCACAACCAGGTTTCCCTCTCGTCCACATCTCTGTTAGTGCCTTTTCACTTCTGGCTACCTGTGGAGACATAGGACGATTGCATCCCACAACCAGGTTTCCCTCTCGTCCACATCTCTGTTAGTGCCTTTTCACTTCTGGCTACCTGTGGAGACATAGGACGATTGCATCCCGCGACCAGGTTTCCCTCTCATCCACATTTCTGCCGGCAGAGATGGCTCAGTGCATCAACTGATGTCATTGCAGTCCCTCTGACTGGGAGGTCCTAGCTTCGCGTCCCGACGGAGTTTCGACACTAGCTTGTCAGCTAGGTCGAATTCAATCGTTGTCTGGAGGAGAATTATAGCGACCGGCTGCTCTGATCGGTAGTTTTTTGTAGTTTCTCTGATCAACACCAGGTGCTGGAGCAGTACCCTAACAAACGGGCCACGGACCGCTCCTAGCCTATCTTTTCTTGCTCTTCCTAGTCCTAGTCACCCTTTACATACACACTTACACTAACATGCCCTACACTATCACACATGCCGGGAGACAAGACGGGAGCTAGAGCTTGTCCCGGCTGGGACGGTGTCCCTATAGTGGGAGATACCTGGTTGAGGAGAAACTTCGCTAGTCGACGGTAGATCGGCGCCGGTTCTCGCCATCTAGTGGGGAAAGTTCACAGCCACATCGCGATGAAAATACATGCACTACACTTACGGGACTAATAACCTCTGTGGTTGAACCCGGAATCATGAACAATCAATCAATCAATCAATCATATGAGAAGGCACAACCCGATTGCAAGTAACTTCCGATTATAAGTAACTTCAATCCTCTGAAATTAAATCGAGCTCCTGATTCAGCACTGCTTCGTGTACCACGTCACAACACTTCTTCGTTCAATAGATCTTTCACCATTACAGCTATCCGAGCCCGGAATAAACTACCAGCGAGTCTAAATCATTCAAATACTTTCCGTAAATTCAAAAATGAATTAACCACATGGGTAAGGAATAATGAGCAGGCCCTATGGCCTGAGCCTCGCCATTAATAAAGGCATTTATTATTATTATTATTATTATTATTATTATTATTATTATTATTATTATTATTATTATTATTGCGTCCTGGGGTCAGATTTACCTCACACCCGCTTCGCAGTTAGTCCCCTGTCTGCGTGACGGTAGCCCGATCTGCGACCCCTCGCCTCCGCCCCCTCCCCGTTCTGCCGCGATTCATCCCGTTCCGCCTCTTCTCGCCCTTTCCCGTCTCGTTCCGTTCCGCCCCGCCCTGTTTCGTACCGTCTCGTTCTGTCCCGGCCCATTCCGTACCGTACCGTCCTGTCCCGTCCATTCTCTTCCGTCCCATCTCCTTCTGTACCGTTCGGTCCTATCTCGTCCCGTCCTGTTCTGCGCCGCCTCGTTACGAGCCCGGCCGTCCATTCCCTTCTCGCTATTCCCCGTCCTGTCTCGATCTATTCCCCGTCCGGTTCCATCGTGACTTTTTCGTCCCGTTCTGTACCGTGCTGCATAGTCCCGTCTCGCTCCGTCCCCAAATCAATCCGTCCAGTGTCGACCCGTCCCTAGCCCGGCACTTTTCCCTTCAAACCCACCCTGTCGCATTGCTTCGCCTACTGTGCGATTTTTCTAACTCTGCCCTTCAATCCTCTACCTACAGCCACTATGGAATATCACATGGCATTTCACATGTTTCTCCCTCGTGCCGCTAGAAGTCGCATGATCGCAAGCACTGCTTGATACGGTCACGATCATGCGATATCTGGCGGCACGACTGAGAACGTTGCAAAATACCGTGACATAGTCAATCGTGAAGACGGGCCTTGGGGGGCAAAGTTAGAAAAATCGCAGTATAGTCTCGCGAACGACATCTCAAACCACATAATCATATATTGTCATCGTAGTTATTTACGTCCTCGAATATTTGTAAGTCCATCTTAGTTAGAAATGTAAACATTCGTTTGCTGACGTTTTCACCGAAAACATCACAGGTGAAATACAAGCGTTGAAGAAGACAATAATTCGTCTAAAACATTCAGTGTTGCGTCAATCCTGTTTGCGAATTTGGCAACCCGCATCATATTAGATAGCACTTAGATAGGCGAAACGCGACAGACTTGTTTGCAAAGCGAGTTATCGCCATTCGCGGAGTATTTTTGCCGGCTGTTTTGCACTTCTTTGGGCTCCCCAGATGGCTAAACTAGATGCAATTACGTAGAGTGCAAGCACAGGTCGGAAAACAAAAAAAACAGCCACTCCTTGACGTCGCGCCTTATCTCAAAGAGAGCTTTAGAAGTAGTTTGCGTCATAAAGACTAGAGAAAAAGAGGTTGAACTTAGACGGCAAATAATGGAAAACTATGTGCATTACTCTAATTACTCTAATGCTCCTCTACTTTTGTTGTATGGTTTCTCATCCTATTTGTAAATAGTACAAACGTAACATTATTCAGACAGCTCTTAATAGTCAGCCAAAATGTTACGAGTTATTTATATTACCAAAAATTCCTTACAACAAGATCCTCTACATTGACTATGCAATGCTTGATACAGTATGATTGAGGTCGGGAGATATAATGTAACGGAGAGGACAAGGAAGAGAAAGAAAATATGGTGCGCGGTCCGTGGCCCGTTTGTTACAGTACTGCTCCGGCATTCGCCTGGTAATGATCGGAGAAACTACGTAAAACTACCGCGCAGAGCAGCCGGCCGCTAGAATTCTCCTCCAGACATGAGCTGAATTCCACCTACTTATGTAGGCAGCTAAGGTCGAAAATCCTAAGTCGAACCCTGCTGCCTCTCGGCCAACATTGCTGTAAAAGCAACAAAATTACAACTACTTATCATTACGTTTTTACTCATATTTATGGAATAAATTTGATTTTAGTACAAATGTTTCTGATGATGGAGAAAAAATATCTCCGAAACGTTGTGAAACTCCAACTGTAAAACTTCAACTTCGTTCTTCAATATTGTATTAAATATATTTAATTTCATATGATATGATTGTCTTTAATTTATAGAACACATTTATTTGAAAGGTAAGCTTCCATTATTTGACGGTATCAAGCAGTGCTTGCGATAATGCGACTTCTACCGGCAAGACCGAGAAAAGACGCGAAATGCCGTGACATATTCCATCGCGAAGAATGGATTTGAGTGTCCTTGAGGGGCCAAGTTAGAGAAATTGCAGTATAGCTCATTTTACTCCCCCCAAAAAACATAAAAATTCCAGCGAACAAACAGAGGGACTTTTTTTTTTTAAATAATTTATTCATTGTATGATAGTACACAGTTCAGTAATACATTACTCCATCATGTGTTTTGATGGCTTACATTTATAACTTAAACTAAACTTAACACAATTACAGTACTCTTGGTGTAGGAAACCACAAGAGCCCCTACTTCGAACAGTTTACGGAGAAAATTTGTGAGAAGGCTTCGAAAGGAAATCTGTTACGGAGGGACTTCTCGTCGAACCGCGATAGAGAACCAACCTTCGGATTCTTCTCTTCCTCTTTGACCCCCTCGGCTAGTCTATTTATTCGCGGTTTTGTTTCCCTTATCGCAGGGCGGGCATCGCTGCCACTGACACGTGCATATCGTAAAGCGGCCTTTGAATGGAACTGTTTACTTCTAGAAGCACAACGAACATCTATTTCGGCGCCGACGCAGCTCATTCGTGCAGGAAGCGGACGCACGTAGATGTCGCCCCGGGCGGCTGATACCGCGTTCAGGGCGCAAACAACGCGGTCTCCTCATGTTGACGCGGAGATAAGGTGCCGTGCTCGAAAACTGGAGAACAAGAGGTTAAACTCCACTCCCATGATATCGTTGGCATACTCCAGTGGATCTCAATCGGTCCATTTTTCGAGGTTTCTGAGTTATTTACATTGCCAAGTCATCATTCTCCGACCATTACCAGGCGAATGCCGGAGTAGTGCTCTAACAAACGGGCCACGGATCGCGCGCGATATTTTCTTCCTCTTCCTTGTCTTATTATCACTCCTTACCTACACACACTTGCACTCACACGCACCGGATTACCACACATAACGGATGTCCAGTCTGCGGCTCAGGGCTTGTCCCGGCTGGGGCGGTGCCCACGCTGATGGAAGAAACCGTGTTGGGGAATACCCCGCCAACCGACTGTAGGTAGGCGCTGGATCCCACCAACAAGAGAGGGGTAAAGTTCAGAGCCAGCTCCAAAGGAAAATACATCCACTACATTTACGGGACTCATGACCTTAGTAGTTGAAGCCCCCTGAATCACTAATCAATAACACAGTTCCCGCTCCGCTCCCTGGACCACAGCAAATGAATTAGAATGTCTTGGCTATCCTCGCCTTGCCAAACGGGTTTAAAAAGTGCATACCTCCTCAGACATTAAGTGGGATTCAGATCGCGCAGATAAGTAATGTGAAAGTTAGTACGAAGAAAGATAGACGTAAAAATTAAGTTATTAAAGAGTCTTTTCAAATTTAAGCTTTAATACAATCTGGTAGCAGACAACTAAAGGAAATAGCTAGAACTCACGAAAATGTTGCCAGAAAATACTCCCCCTAAACAGTGCACTCGAGAAGTGTTGGAAGATTTCCCATGGATGGCTTGCTGCCACTTGCTAGTCGTAAGTGTGAAAATGGTTGTCCTAAAAAAAATATGAACAAGACACAGAAGCAGAAGAAAAGAATAAGAAAAAAATGAAATGAAGTAGAAGAAGAAGAGATTTGCATTACAAGTGATCTTTGCGATTGTAGCTTTGCTTCGAAGAAACGAGGTGAATATTCTATATCACACTCAGAGAATCTGCTCTGTCAATGCACAAATTGAGCCAAAAATGACAAAACGATTAAAAAATCATCACAGCAGACTGTACTTCAACAATAAGATTTTATATAATTGTCATCTTCCTGTCACTTTCTTGGAAGCCATTACGCTCCTAGAGGGTTCCGCAGGAAGAATAGAATAGAATCCAAAGAATCCAAATTGTGACTAGAAGCCATTACGCTCGGAAAATACGTTCCGCAGTCGTACAGAATACAAACTATGACCATGTTACTGAGTAACAATGTATTTTAATAATTAAATTTGTTCAAAGAATTGGTCAGAGCAGCTGGGCGTAAACCAGAAGAGCCTGGTTCGAATCCCGGTCGGGGCGACCAATTCTTTGAACAAATTTATAGATATACATTTTATTCTTCAATTGGGCAGATGTCCGGTCGCAGAATGCATTGAATTAATAAGATTTTAGTGATAAGAAAATTTACTCAAGTTACATATACCGGTGTTGTTTTCGTTTAAAAACGATCCGTATTTTGCTTATATGCAAGTCTCTGATTTGATCAGTAATTCTTTTTGTATGTCTTATTGACTTTCGATTAGATAGCTTTCGTGCAATACGCGAATGCGCCATTACACGCCTCAAAGTTCATGAGCCGCTGCTTCTTTTGATTGACACACGTAATCAGTTGGCGGATTCGTCGTCCCGCCAACTGGAAATTTTTCGTTAAACAGACTAATATTTTACGTATTTCATGATTCTGTTTTTTGCAAGTAACACTTATCAGCTCAAAGTTTCCTGTGTGTTGAAAGGTGTTAAGTTAAGTGATCCTACTTTTCCAAACGATTTCCAGCTAATCGAAGGAACACGTAGTTTAAGGTGCAGTCGATGTTTGCTTGTTACGTTCACTTAAAATGAAAGAACTAATAACTTCCTATGTTTCTTGTGGAATCTAAGTCTTTGCCTCTGAAAGGTTCTACGAAGCGATAAAAGTTAAAGGTCATCCAATATGATCATTAGTGTGTGATAGTGATTTTTTCGGTTCAAAAGTCGGATATCTCACAAGCAACGAGGATTAGAGGTGTGTGTCATATCCAAAGCCAACTAACGTCATATACTATATCGAATTGATTAATAGTTTTTGAAATAGTTACATGTAATCCAGGATTTCGAAATCTTTTGCTAACAAATAGGAAAATCACCGACGTGGAATTATAATTCCGGTTACCATGACAGCCGGGTTAGTCAATAAATCGTAATATTTATATTTACAGTACAAAAGGTTTTCGTTTAGAAGAAAATTGAACTTTCTACTCAACCAAATTGCGTGATTTTTGCTGTAAACGAAAGATAAGAGGTCTCCGTTTTTGTTATCGTTTGTTATTGTTAACCTGTTGTATATTATAAACATCGAATGTCAATAATATCTTAAATTGTTCAGGTCCAACTGCAACCTCTTGTCGAACTCGAGCATGAGTTAGCACCGCGTCAATGGTGACTTTTTAAAGGACGAAGATTAAGTATTTTGAAACGCAAAGAGCAGTTAGTGTATATTAAAACAATGTCCAGCGTCTTTTGAAGCATATTACCATTTACAAACATGTCAGTATTTATAATTATAAGTATATGCATGACGTTTTTAAATGAAGGTGAGTAGCAGGATTTCCTGCAATAGTCCACTACAACATTTGTCTAGATTTTGGTAGAAATAAAATATTTCAATTACATTTTCAGAAACGTGTTTAAGTCTTTTATTACAGTGAATTGTGATTATATTATTCTAGAATTTATAAATCTCCATCATTTCATTAGTCTTGCAGAATAAGTATTGAACGATGTGAAACAGCATTTCTTTGCTTTTCGGTTTTCCATAATGTGATTTTCTATTGAAAATTTTCTGAGTTCTTCCTTTCTAGCGATGGAATTGCAAGGGTCCAGCTATTAAAATTAATACTTTCTCTACTTGGAGTATACTAAATTAGTCATTCTCTCTCCCAAACATCATAAAGTTTTCGCTCTTTTTTAAAGTCAAATAAATAATTCTCCATTTAGATATGTATGTGCGTATGTAAATCGCATATATACCCCCAAACTACTCGACCTATTTTGCTCAAATTTTCACACTTTGTACTTATCAGTACAGGTAGTATTTAGATAGTGGTTTCTGGTAAATCGGATATGTGGGGGTTCCCAGACGACCTCGACTGAAGTGCAATCTATGGATATCTTTTCGAACTACACGCCACTCTTCGACTCGTAATATCGAATAACATCGAAGATGCGATTTAGAAACCAGGACGTCCACACCATTTATTACGTAGTTAATCTTCATTGAATAAATCGATTTTCAACTTGAAATACATTTATTATTTAATACACAAAAATAGCGTAGCATTGCCGGGTCCGCTTGTAAATAGATAAATACAGTATCACTATCACAAGATGCTCCTAATTGGAAAAGCACGTCCTGTGAAGAGGCAGGAAACGGGTTAATTCTTCATCGTTGGAGTTAAAAGTTAAAAGTACCTCAAGATGACTTCTGGATAGATCCAGAAGCTTCCACTCCATCACCATTATCCTGCCAAAGGTCATTGTCTAATATATTCGTTTAGGTACAGAGGAAGGGTGGTAATGTGGCTAAGGGACTTCAGCTTCCTTCTGACGAATTGAGAAACGTTGCATGAGCGTCTCTGACACGTTGCATGAGAGGCACTGCCATGACATCAGTTGAGCCACCTCTCCCGGGATAACTTTATATAGATATTCTCGAACACATATGTACATCTGGCATGTTGTACAATTATAATTATATGCAATTCATTTAGCAATAATTTTTCGACTGCTGTCTTTACAGAACAGTCTGAAGCTCAATAAATGAAATGTCATTCCTAAAATGTCCGCCGCAGCAGTAAACTTAACAAATTTACTGAATGTGTCGGAAATATACACATTCATTATAAATTGAATTTTGTCAACTGATATACCTCGCGCGACGGAGTTGCTCAAGAAATTCAATGCATGGGTTGTATGTTCATTGAATTTTGATTCATTAATTGATTATTTCGTTCTTCCTTGCACATCAACTGCTATGGTTATTCTCTCATAAACGTAGTGCATGTTTTACCACGAGTGGTGGCGGTGATCTTCCCCCGCTGGTTGGTGAGATTCGACAGCGACCTACACGTCGGCTTGCGGGTTTTCCCCATCCAGATATCTCTCCCCGTCGAGGCACCCAGTGGGCGGACCCAGCGGTTCGATCTCCAAGCTCCCGACATGTGTGGTAACGTAGTGCACGCAAGCGTATATGGGAGTAAGGGAGGGAGGATAGGACAAGGAAGAGGAAGGAAAGATCTCGCGTGGTCCGTGGCCCGTTTGTTAGGGAACTGCTCTGGCATTCGCCCTGTGTTGGTCGGAGAAACTTCGGAAAACTACCGCGCACAGCAGCCGGCCGCTAGGCTGAATTCCATCTAGGTACCTATGTTGCGAGTGTCGAAAATGCTGCTATCGGGACTCGAACCATAGGACCTCCTGGTCTGAGCCACGGCAGTGACACTAGTTGATGCCCTGAGCTACCTTAACCAGTTCCACCGATTTTTTATGTCATGTACTTGCAAAATTCTGTCTGGGTTAAGCCGGCTTCAATTTTTTTTATGATAATGAAAGCAAGTATACAAAGTAATAACATATTAATCACTAAACAAGTATTAATTAAACACCCATGACCCAAACTTCCTAATGCATAATAATTATGTGCACTTATCACAATGAACTTGCAAAGAGTATTATAACCTCTTTCATTCCACAATTAAAATTTGCTCTCATGACAAATGTATCATTAGTACATATCTTCAACTGATTTCTAATCAAGGGGCATTCAGGCAGCATTGAGCTGTTGTTACAAAATCATTTACAATTTTATTTTTACGATTTTCTTAAAAAATAATTGAATTTTACAATTTATGTACTATGTATTTGACGTCAAAAAGCAGATAAAAACTGAGGGGACGACCTGTGCGCGTTTCTTGAGCTCTGAAATTCCGTTCTTACTTTTTGTACTAAGTTAATTTGAAGGCAGCAATTCACTTTTGGCAAGATTTGTTAACAATAAATGTTAACCCCCACGTGATGAAAACTGATTGTAACAGTTAATGAGCTGTGGATTTTAGTTTCTAGTGAAAGATAAGTTGAGACATTTCATTTCATGAAACTTACCAGTGAAAGAAATGTGTTTAATGTTGCCATTAGTAATAGTGAATGATTTGACATACATGTCTACCGGCAAGGTCATATTTTCAATTGTTATGTTGTAAAGATGTAGATGTGTGGAGTTTTTCATCCCTCCAAATGGATCCTTAAAATTGAATATTTTTACATTGCAATACACAAGACTAGCATTTCCACACTTAGAGCAAGGAGTTTCCTGGCAACCATAATGGCATTTCTCCAGGCCTCACACTTCATTTATTGAAGAAACCAAGATGAAAAGAAAGGCTGCAGTCAAATGGCCTTGATGCATCTTATTCGGATGTAGTGTGATTTTGTTGCTACTCTCTTCCAGTTAATTTAGCAATATTTTCCAATCAACATGAGTTCCTAATGTGCTCCAGTTGAATCGTTCATTAACATACGCAGGCGATTATTTTAACTTCCAGTTAACTCGATTATTTGTTCCACAGAGTTAAAGTAAACGTGCGCAGTTACTGTAGCTTCATTTATATTCAACAGCAATGCAGCCTCCGGCTATGTGAGTTTCCTATGGTTTTGAGAGATAGCCAGGAACTCAAAAAAAAAATGCAAAAACAATAAACTAGTTTCGATTTTGACTGAAAAATGGAAATATTTGGTTGTGCTATTCCGAACACGCTCGGTTGTGCATACCGATTACGTTACCACAGCCTGTTATGCGACATCAAGGCTCCAAAGAACAGCCCATCTGCAATTAAATATTAGCTATTTACGAGTCGGTTATGACACAGCAAGATTTTTGACACTTCTTAGTCTGTAAAAATTTATTCTCCTACTATGCTATTTTATTGCAGTATTGCTGTAGACGACGGGCGTATACAGCCGATCATTTTTTTGAGCTGGCATGATATATTTTTGAAAAATATAAACATATTTGTTGTTATATTGTATATTGCTTTTGTAGCGTGTATAAGGTGCTATACAATATTATTGTTTAAATGATTAAATTATTCTAACACAAATTAGCATTTAAATCAATTTTGCCACATAAAGGAAGGTAACAAACGAACACCCTAGGCCTTTTATTGGCACCTACGCCCCCCCCGGATCTGCCCCTGCAGAAGACTGTTTCTGTTGAAGTTTATTGCCGAGTTTTACGAGTGCATTTCATTTGATTTTCTTAATCAGTGTAGGAGGAACTCTTTGGAAAATCATTGTGCTCGCAATTTTTCAGCAGCGTTATTGCTTCTGGAGGACACTAGCAATAAAATGAATAAAAATATTTATTATTATCATTTTTCTTCAAATTTACGACCAAAGCTGTTACGGGTCGTTTGAATATAAAATCTACTCCGGGGTGCAACCAGCTTCCTAAGGAGCAAATCTAGGGACTGTCCGTGCCTTACAATAATTTTGCTAAATGTGGGCTCTTCTAATTGAAGCAATGAACTTTTTCGCCTTTTGAATGACCTGGGAGTTTAACCAAGTTTATAATAATGATAATAGTAATAATAATAATAATAATAATAATAATAATAATAATTATTATTATTATTATTATCATTATTTTATTTACAGTTTTTTCTGGTCGGTGTATCAACTACTCACAGGTGACGACCAAGTGTGCGGATGCTTTATTGAAGATTCAGGTGGCTTCTAACAATACACATATTCAAGGTAACTGCCTTCCGCATAGTATACATACTTCTGGCATCCAATTGAAGACATTCTCGTGCTTGAAGAGCTATTTTGGGGTTCACTCCTGTGGCTGATATTACTGGCACAGTTGTTACTTTGCTGAGATTGCAATGAGCTGGGATTTCATGGGCGAGATCGGTATAATTCTGTATCTTCTCTTGATGTTTTACCGTTATGTTGTGGGAGTACCGTGTGTTCGGTATTGATAGATCAATAAGGAAAGCCTGCTGACTGTTTCTGTCGATGTATGTTATTATTATTATTATTATTATTATTATTATTATTATTATTATTGAAATTGTTGTTATTTATTCCTGTTGATCCTGGTATTATGTTGAATATATAGAGATGGTAAACTTTAAATATGTTTGGACCGTTGAGGATCAATCTAGGTTGATTTCCGGAAATTAAACTTTTGTAGTTTATACATTTATAGTGAGCTCTGGTAAGCTTTAAATGTGTTTGGACCATAACTGCAAAAGTTTTAATTCCTGCAATCAACTCAGATTGATCTTATGTGGTCCAAACATATTTAAAGCTTATCATTTACGTATATTCAATATTATTATAATTAATATTATTTTTGTTATTATTATTATTATTCCACTACATCACAATTGAAGATGTTACGAGTCGCCTGAAAACAATATCAACTCCAACTTGCAACCAGCTCCCTAAGGAGCAGGTCTAAGGACTGTCGGTGCCTCTACAATACTTTGCGCAAAATGTGGGCTGTTCCAAATAAAACAATTTCTTGCTCTTCCCACTCTTTTCAATTACCTGGGAGTTCTGTCAAATTCTTACACAAATTTTGCGGAACAAATCCCAGACATGTGCTTTTACGCCCCACATTCGGCTGATCTCGATTTCCAAACTCTTGTATTTAAAACGTTTCTCTGCCTCCTTGGTTACGACATTTTGATCACAAGTAGACACAATTTTTTTTCCAAATCCCAGATAACAATATCCGGTTTGTTTGCTGCTATCGTGCGATCCGTTTGGATTTGTTGGTCGTACAATATTGTAGCTGAGGTCCAACAGACGTCACCGGGAGTGTCGGGGCATGTGTTTGGAACTTCGAGGGCGGTACAAATCTGCCAGTGGAGGTAGCTACACAGCCTGTCGTGTCTTTCCAAGTATTCGGTCTTTGCTAGGATTGGACAAGCTGAGACAATATGATCAATTGTTTCTACGTGTTTCTGGAAATGCCACATTTATTGTCTTGGGAAATTTTGAGAACCGCTTTATCATGGGGTGTTCTCAATGCCTGATCTTGGGCTGCTATTACAAGTGCTTCCGATTCTGGCTTCATTCTTCCCCTTAAATGATTGATCTTTATTGATCTGTGCTCTGTGCACTCGTTTCAAATATAGTCCGTGGAGTGGTTTGTCTCTCCACGATTTCTTTAACATATTGTTGTTATTATTTTTATCATTATTATTATTCCTCTATATCACGGCTAAAGATGTTATGAGTCGGCTGAACATAAAATCTACTCCAGGTTGCAACCAGCTACCTAAGGAGCAGATCTAGGGACTGTCGGTGCCTCTACAATACTTCGCGCAAAATGTGAGTTGTTCCGTATCAAGCAATTTCAAGTTACTAGTACAATGCTGATTATTATTATTGTTATTGTTATTACAATTGTAGTTACGGAGAATCTTCGTGGGGGCGAAGGCGGCGTGGCGTGGCGGGCGCTGCGGGGGGCGTGGCGGGGGGCGGGGAGCGATTGCTGGGGTCAAAGGGCGGGAGGCCGCGCCGGCGCCATCACGTGGCCGCTCGGCCGCCTGTTATTGTCGTGGCCGGCTGCAGATAATGAGGCTTTGACGTCAGCGCTCCCCCCCCCCACCCGCCGCCTCGCCCCGCACGCCGCACCGCCGCCGTTGCCAGGGCAGTCACTGCTCCCGTCGCCAGCGAGCTGGGAGGACGCTGCACACGGTGTAAGATATACAGCTGTGTCAACTAGCCGCCTTTTGGACAAAATTTTTGAAGCCAGTTTGAGGCTAGTTCCTCGCTTATCCGTACAGTGCGCACGATCGAGTGGGCATTATGATGGCGTCTCGGGATTTACTAGCTTCCACCAGAGGTTACAAAGCTGTTAAATGGATCTTGTCCCAAAAATGCCCAAGTCGTTCGCAGCGCTTACATAGCGAGAGCTGTGAGAACTAGCCTCACTTTAGCAGTTTTAGACCGGGAGTGAACCCACCTGTACACGAAGTCCACTAGGAGGAGTCTTAACTCCGGTGTTGGAGGCATGGTGGGGGTATGTACGAAAAACGTCGGCAGCTATTTGAAAAATAATACAAAAAAAAATAAAATAAATAAAAACCGGGCCCCTTCGCCTTCAGCGACATCACGCGGCGAAAGAAGGAACTTATCTCGGCTTTTCTCGGCCACTAATCGTCAAAATTCGTTTGGTCCAAGTGGGTCAGTTGGCGCCGATTACCAGGCGGTGTGCGGATGTGCTTACCGAAGACAATAAGTTGAAAAGGAAGTAGTAAGTAGTAAATAATTTTGTAGAAAAAATGTTTGAATTAAATTTTGTATACGATTGCTTTGCTGCCATTGGCTGTTTTGAAAGCCTTCGTAGTTCTTTCAATTGCCACGTGAGGTGGCTGAAGGCGAAGGGGCCCGGTTTTTTTTTTGTATTATTTTTCAAGTAGCTGCCGACGTTTTTCGTACATACCCCCACCACCGGAGTTGAGTCTCCTCCTTGTAGACTTCGTGCACCTGTATCTCTTACACCGTGCGCTGCAGGCCCCGCGGCCATCGGATTCGATGAATCGACTCACTTCATAGAGTATTAGTTTCTTGCGGCGGGGTTACGAACTGCGTGGAGAGGCGATTTCGTCGTGGCACTCGTGCCACGGTTTCCCGCTCGCGGCATCGACCTTGACAACACTGCCACAGGGGGCTTGAGGGGCATAGTTGTAAAAATCGCACTATAGTAGGGAGTTTTTGCACCCTCGAACGTGAAGCACTGTCGATCCTCTGCGCATGTGCAGATGCACATAAGTGATGCAAAAGTTGCACTGCGCATGAGCAGATCGATAGTACTTAACTACTGCCCTATGGCCGCGATGAAATATCACACGGCATTTCAGGTCTTTCTCTCTTGTGCTGCTCGATGTCATGATCGTAAACATCATTTGATACGGTCTGATCACGCGATATCTAGCGACATGACTGAGGAAGACGCGAAATACCGTGACATATTCCATCGTGAAGACGGGCCTTGTGGGGAAAAATCGCACTGTAGGGAGTTTGTGCATGCTTTAGCGGGCAGCACCATCGATCTTCTGCGCATGCGCAGATGCACTAAATCGACGCGAAAGTTGAATTGCGCACGCACAGAAGATCGATAGTGCTTTAACGTCCGATGCTTGACCCGATGGCCAAGATCGCTAAGCCAGCAGTGCCGCAGTGTTCTCGGACCGGGAGGGTCGCGGGTTCGGGTACCGCCTCGGGCATGTGTTTGTGTTGAACTTAAGTCTTCCCCCTACAGTTTAAAAGTCGCAGTGTTCGCTATGTGACCAAGATGTTGAATAGAGACAATAAAAAAAGTTAAAAAAGTATTGGAAAAATGAAGGGTCTTTGCCCTCGGCGCATGCGTTCATCGCCTGTCCATGTGTGGAATACGAGTAACAACAGCTCATCGGTTGTCCAGGCTCTCCGGGATAAGCCGCGTCGTCGATTTGGTGGCTGACGTTTCGGGCCAACATACTGTGGCCTTCCTCAAGTACGCTCTGCAGCAGTACGCTCTGAGGAAGGCCACAATATGTTGGTCGAAACGTCAGCCACCAAATCGACGACGCGGCTCATCCCGGAGAGCCTGGACAACATGAATTCCGGCCGCGGAAGCCTACGCAATCAACAGTTCATCGGGGTCATCTCTCGAGGCAGAGGTAGCTCGCTCTATGCAGTTAGTACAGGTACGTATATTTGGCTCACCCGAACTGGCAAGAGTACAAGTGGCGGATCCAGTGGGGACATGGGGGTCATGGATTCCCCCAAAAGGCCTGGAGTTTTCGTTTCTTCGACCTTCTTTTATTTGGCAAAACTGATTTAAACATTTATTTACATTAGAACTATGTAATTATGTAATGTTGTTTAGTACCATACATAGATACAACGATAATACCAATATAATACCAAATGTAATACACAACACAATATAATACCAAATGTTCATTATTATACAAAAATCCCCGATGGCCCCGTCCAAAACGATGGGCTGGATCGGCCCCAGTGCGCGTCGCAGTGCGTTTGCCAGCGCAGAGCGACTGCAACTGCTCAGCGGACGCACGGACGAGCTCTGGCGGGCGGCCTTCAACCACGCCCCCTTGCCCCTCCCCCTCCACCCCATCTCCGCTGTGTGCTTGCGCTTCCCGTTGCTCACGTTGCGCGCCACGCCGCCAGCAGTCTCGCCAACACTGGGCATGCGACTTCCAGGTTTCTATTAAAATTTCGTTGCTTTACACTTCGATGTTTTGAAGTCAATGATTTTTTGGCATGAATGATATTACCTTTTTCCATGTTTTCGAAACATGTTTCGAAACAGATGTTTGGTGTTCGATGTTTTTACGATTTCAATGAGTTCCAAACATTGTCAATCAAAATATCAATGTTTAAACAATCATTATCTGTTGATGTCGATGTTTTTTTAAAAACATCAATGTTTATAGTTCGTTGTTATCGCCTTCTCGATTTTTTGTACGAGGTTAAAAAAATTCCATAAATAAAATTTTGGACACGACATACCGTCACTGTTTTCGAATATTATTGTTCCTATAAAAATATGACCGTTTTAACAGGTGATGTGTGGATGTCGCTGTTTTCGGGTTGTTGTTTTCACGTTTTTGATTTTTTGTTCATGTGTGAAAAATCTCAAAATTATAATTTTGCGACGCCACAATGTTTTTCGGATATTGATGATCCTATAAAAATGCGAATGCTTTAAAAAGTGATGTATTCAAGTCGAAGTTTTCTCTAGGATATATTTTCGTTTACGATGTTTTGTTGCAAAGAAAATTTCCATAATCACCATTTATTGCCATGACATTCGATGTATAAAACCTTTCTATGTTTTTTGAACATCGATGTTTACACGTTTATGATTACTGTGGCTATTACTCTTAATCAGCTTGACACAGTGATATAAAATATATACATTACCTCCCGTTAGAATTGAATACCAGATCCCTAGTTTACGCGGCTAGGTGCTCTGCCACTGAGGTAAAGAGACGGATGGCAAATAGTGCATTCAGCACTCATTCTCTTAATATGATAATCAGAGTGATATAAAATACACACACGCACACACACACAGTTAGTGAATGTACTTTTTCAATGCTTCAAAAATAAACCAACTGCCTCCTGTGAGGATTGAACTCACCACCCCAGGTTAACGAGACCAGTGCTCTGCTACTGACCTAAAGAGGGTAACGGATGTTTTCATCAGTGCTATAGATAGTGAAATGTCCTTTTTCAATGTTTCTAAACTAATACAACTACCTCCTCTGAGGATTGAACTCACGACCCCTGGTTTACAAGTCAAGTGCTCTGCCACTGAGCTAAAGAGGCTCACGGATGTTT